>CP130736.1:24053850-24521446 GCA_030553155.1 Nippostrongylus brasiliensis | reverse complement strand
GAAGATTTGCTTTAATTTCACCACATTGAATCCGTTTCCTCCTCAGACATCAGTATCATCGTAGTAACATCAACCTCTAGGGATCGACTCCACAACTGTTCTCTCCAAGCAGGCAGCACCACGGACGACTTTATCGGGTGCCCCAAAGTAGCGTGGGGAAGGGACCTTTGTTGTTGTAACCCCAAAAAACGTATCCACTGTTTGAAATGCCTACCTTTAGCGAAAGTAAACCAATCCAAAGGAATAATAGCTTGGACGAAAGCTAAGAAAAAAGAAAATCATGTGTTTGGGGAGGATTGCGCCGTGAACTGGACTGAGGTCTCGGATTTTGGACCTGATTGAAAGCTACCGGATAACATGGTTGTTCTACTTTGGTCGTCAACAGGTGATATCGTTGATACGCGTTTCTCGTGATGCAGTAAACACAAAAACATCAAAACATAACAAGTTTAACATCACTTTAAGATGATTTACGTGCTCATTACAAGAGTCCTGGGTCTTTGAAGAGAGTAAGCAATATTGTGCAAGTGCATCTTAAAGTGGAAGTCAATCTTGTTATGTTTTGATGTTTTTATGTTTACTGCATCAAAAGAAACGCGTATCAGCGATATCACCTGTTGTCGTCTCGTTGATTCTTCGAAGGTTCGTCATTTGAGGAACGCTCTCTCAATTTTTCGGCTTCCAAGGAACGGTCACACCTCAAAGTATCCGGCATCGCTAAATCTATTCAACTATTATACACCCCGGTGCAAAATTATAGGTTCACCCCGCGATTTGTCCATAAGTGATCAAAAACCCGTTGCAGGGATCTAGTAACATTACTGTCATATTCCTCACCATCGAAAATCTAGATATAAAAATTCTGGGTGGGATGTCTTGTCATTGTAAGATACTACAAACTTTTATTGAAAAATCGGTGAAAATGACCGGTGCTAAATTATAGGTTCAAAATTATACCTATTAATTATAGGTTTCACTTCATTAAAAAACTGTCTGTTTTTAAAAATATGAACATTCAAGTTAAGTTTAGCTTTGTTACATTACCTTTGTTATAAATCACATCAAACATTCTATGGCATACTTCGAATAAGATCATCAAGAACAGTTTGCTCTACATGATCCCAAGCATCAACAATAGGCTCTTTCAGACGACGCGTCGATAAAGTGACGCGTGACGCGTGTGTGATGAAGGATAGGTATGTCAGCGTCATCGGTTGATCGGGTTATCACGCGTCATTACGAGTAACTCGTCCGATCGACGTCGCGTTGGCCACGGACATTACGAGCAGTTCGCGCGCGGCGAACCGAGCGGCGAAACCCCAGCGCACGACGCTTGACGGATGACGTCTGCCTTGAAAGAGCCTAATGGCGTTCCTCAGATCAGAAACCGAGGTGTAAGTGGTGCCGTTCTTGCAAACATTGCAAACAAGAATGCCCCACCAATTTTCCGACTGGTTCAGATCTGGAGAACAACTGGGCCACGTTAAAAGTTGAATTCTGTTGGAATCGAAACAACTCGTAGTTGACCTCGACACGTGTATAGCAGCACTGTCTTGCTGAAGGTAACATTGTGCCTACGAAATCTTCTCAAATAGGGGAAAAGGTGTTCTTTTAGCACATCCTGATAATGCTCGCTGCCCATATTACATGAGATAAACTCCAAAGCTACAAGTCCATATCCGGAAAATGCAGCCCAGACCACAACACTTCCACCGCCAAAGTTGCATCTAGAGAAAACTTCTTTCTCCTTTCTTAGATCTCTCCAGTAGTGCTTGTAGCCGTCGGGCCCATCGAGGTTCCACTTTTCCTCATCGGAAAATATCACCTGGAAACTAGAGATGCTTTTCTACGCCCACGAAAAATTCTTCTGCATTCTGGTCCCACCATCGTCCAATTTGTGCTCATGTGTTCTCGGGCGAATTTCCATCAGGCAGCCTTGTGGATGTTCGTGAGATAGGGAGCACGTTTCATTACTTGATGAACGATATGTGGGCTGCGATTCAGGCATCTTAGTACCGTCCACTTCAATACCGGGAGGTCCAGCTGACGTCGCGGGTCCATCGCCGTCATGGTGCTGTTAGAAGCATTCCGGACCAGAAGGCTCTCATCTCTTCTAGACAGCTTTCCTTTACGGCCAGTTTCTTTCTTTCTCTTGTAGGTGTCTGGGTCCTTCAGATAATGATTGATGCCGTTCAATGACCTTGCAAGTTGAGCTGCTATCTTCCTGTTTGAAAGGCCTGCCGCGTGGAGAGCATCAACATGAACTTGCTTGTGTGAAGAAAGCTTTGTGCCTCTTCCCATTACGATTTTATACAACTTATGCTTGCATTTACATTTTGATCTATTTATGGTTAGATTTGGGCGGGGAAACCCCACGTAAAACGAAAATTTTTCAAGTGAACCTATAATTTAGCACCGGTCATTATCTCTGATTTTTCAATAAAAAATTGTAGTATCTTACTGTGACATGGCATCCTGCCCAGAATTGTTATATCTAGGTCTTTGATGGTGAGGAATATGACAGTAATGTTACTATTAGGTGGTTAACTATTTGCCGTTTTTTCAAGATTCTGTTGTGCGCCTAGTAGAGAAGCTTTTGAAAACATCCAGACAGCATTCGATAGAAAATTATTTGCTCTTTTACGTCATCTATATGCGTTTTACGAAACCTTGTAATTTTGATAATTTTTTGACCATTGAAGTTGAAATCAAAAATAAGAAAAATTGACCCCACCGACAGTAAGTTTTCCCTGCTTCGTTTCGCGACTTTCTGCAAAATCGTATACACCATCTGAAAGTAGACGACTTTTTCCATAAAATGGTATACAGTTTGTTTTGGTTTTCCTTGGTTTTTGTTTACTTACAGAGCGTCAAAGTGGGGTATCTCAAAGAAGACAACAATTTTCGGATGCTTGTGCTGCCTTCCTGCCAAACGTTTTCCATCAGCTCTTAACGCGACAAGAGAGCGCATTTGTTGCTCTATCAGATAATATGTTTATTTTTCCAGGCTAGCCGTTTTTAGAACTTTTATCATGAAAGCGTTTTCAAAATTCCTCGACGTGTAAAACTTTTCGTTGGAAACCTTTTGTAGAAATTCAGGCATCATTCAAAAGAGGAGGATTTGGGCTATAGAAAGGTGCATCACAGTTTTTCAATCACACCAGGTTTTGTTAACTTTTAGGTCGTCAAAGTGGAGACTTCGATTGCTCGCGTGACCGCGCTGTGCGGCCAACGCGACGGCCGCACCGCCGCGCAATTACTGAGGGGGTGCGCGTTCGGCCGTCGCGTTGGCCGCGCAGCGCGGCCACGCGAGCCGTCGAACCTCCACTTTGTCGACCTGGAAATTAACAAAACCTGGTGCGATTAAAAACTTGTGATGCATCTTCTTATAGCCCAAATCCTCCTCTTTCGAATGATACCTGAAATTCTGCGAAAGGTTTCCAACGAAAAGTTTAACACATCGAGGAATTTTAAAAACGCTTTCGTGATAAAAGTGCTAAAGAACGGCTAGCATAGAAAAATAAACACACTATCTGATAGAGCAACAAATGCTCTCTCGAGTCGCGCTTAGAGCTGATGGAAAACGTTTGGCAGGAAGGCAGCACAAGCATCCAAAAATTATTGTCTTCTTTGAGATACCCCTGTTTGACGCTCTGTAAGTAAACAAAAACGAAGGGAAACCAAAACAAGCTGTGTACCACTTTATAGGAAAATTCGTCTACTTTCAGATGGTACATACAGTTTTGCAGGAAGTCACGAAACGAAGCAGTGAAAATTCACTGTCGGTGGGGTCAATTTTTCTCATTTTTGATTCTACCTTCAGTGGTCAAAAAGTTATCAAAATTTCAAGGTTTCGTCAAAAGCAGATACATGTCGTGAAAGAGCAAATAATTCTCTATCAAACGCTGCCTGGGTGTTTTCGGCAGCTTCTCTAGTAGGCGCACAACAAAAGCTTGAAAAAAAAACGGCAAATAATTAGTTAACAACCTAATAGATCCCCACAACAGGTTCTTTGATCACTTATGGACAAATCGCGGGGTGAACCTATAATTTTGCATCGGGGTGTATGTATATAGCGAGCAGAAGATGGTGTATTCCTTGCAAGCCAAAACAACATATTTCGCCGCTCGAACAGATTTGTTACTAGAAGTTCACCAGGACAAATGCACAAATGCAATTCCTACCAATAAGTAACAAAAAGGGATAAAGTGATGACTAACAAAATACAGAACCAACAGTATGACACAGCGACGGCGATAGCGTGCGTGATGAACTGCAAGCTCACGTTCAGTGCTAAATTACAGCATATGATTGAACCAATAACTGAGAGCCTTTTTTTGAAGGAATGCGGAAGAGATTACCGTTTTTCGTCTGAATTGCCTTCGGAGAACAAATGCATCAGTGAACTTCATAGCCGATGCCAGCAATTTGTGCTTGTCGTCGACAAACGTTGCAGCAAAGCGTCAAAAACCAGCGTTTTTTTATTGGTTCAGGAGACTTCGCTCTAAGAAATATCTATCGGGAGGTACGGCCATCGAGTATTTAAGCCGGAAGCCACACGACACGGTATTCTCCAATGATGTGCCTCCAATTAGTCCTATTGTCGCTCGTCGCCGCACAAGTCGTGTTTGGTGTTCAGGGTTATTTAAATATTCTCCAATTCGCTTACTACGAATGAAATCCTTTCTTCTAAAGAGAAAACGCATTTTAAGTTCCAAAAATGAAGGCGGTAGCACACATGCTGGATGCGTTGTGTCTGTGGCTTGTGGAGGGAGAGCTGGACGACTAGTGAATAATAGTTTATTAGTCAGACAATGTGCCTCTTCATGTGCCACCTCACAGCGGTGAAGGGGTCACTTTCAGTGATGGCCAACGGCACAAATGGTCACGTAGTACGCGATACTCTGTCGTGTATGGGCGGCTCCGTGTATCCCTGGCTAGGAACATGTGAGTAATCAGACCACCCTATCGGCACAAACAACCAATCCTGTGCCCCAGTCCTCCGCGCGCCGGAGATGCTCTTCTACGACGTCAGAAGAATCCACTTCCGGCGAGGGGCCATCTAATCTCGGAGTTAAACTATCTGCACGTCATTGGATTCGGACTAACGGAAACCCCCACCCACCACGACACGAAAATTGCCTATTCGTCTGCACCTACAACTGTCGTACGATCGCTTCTGAGCAGGATCTTCGGACCCTGTTACACAGAAGCCGCAACATCAAATACGACATCATTGCACTGCAGGAAACGAAAGGCAAAACGGAAACCATAAAAAGGACTGACCACAACGAGCTTCTCATCATCGGAGCAAAGGTGGACAGAAAAAACATTGGCGGAGTTGGATTCCTCGTCAATTCGACAGTACACCACCTAGTAGACTCGTATAAGATCATCAGTCCACGAATAGCCGTTCTTCGTTTGGAAGTCAAAGATCAAGGAAATATCTCCATCATAAATGGATATGCTCCGACATCTGCGGCAACAGACGAAGAGAAAGAAGCATTCTACGAACTACTTGAAAGGACTGTTAACGACGAAAAGAGCTACTACAAAGTTGTAGTTGGTGACTTCAACACCACCGTCGGTACCAACGACTGCGACGAATGGAGGCTTGGACCGCATGGATCTTCCCCAAGAAACGACAACGGAATGCGTCTGATAGACTTCCTGTCCGCATGCCGCCTCTTTCATGGGAATTCCATGATTGAGAAGCCTTTACACCGACGATGGACCTGGGAGAGCCCAAATGGAGAAGTACGTTCGGAGATCGACCATGTTCTCGTGAGCAGACGATGGAGTCTGTTCGACGTCTCCGTGCTTCCTTCGTTTGACACCGGTTCCGATCACCGTCTTGTCCGTGCGAAACTTACTCTCAAGAAGAAGATCTTCAAACGTGACACGCATAAACCGGCACCGTTGAGGATTCCGTCATTCAGTTCGCAGAAGTTGGAACACGCCATAGAGTCCTATGATTTGAAATGTTGTGAAGATCCATCAGAAGACTACGATCTCCTCGTCAGCGGACTGTTGAGGTGTGCTAGCAGCTCGTGTCTAACCACGTCGTCACTCGCTTCAAGACTTGACGCGCGCGCGATGGAACTTCTAAAGTAAAGAGGAGGTGTCAAGCTGGATCCCAATACCTCCCATCTCGAAAAAGTCACCATCTCCAAGGCATGTCGACTTGCAGTGAAGGAGTCCATACAGGCCTACAGAAGACTGAAACTGTTAGAAGCCGCTCAAAAAGGCTCAAGCATAAAGCGCTGCAAACGAGATCTCTGTGATCAGAAGACCGTAATGTCAGCGCTAATGGATAAGGACGGAGTAACGCAAACGTCTCGAAGAGCGATTGAAGCCGTCGTTCAAGACTTTTACACGGATTTGTTTCGCTCCTCCATCCCTGTCGCAAAATGCGTGATGCCTCCGGTTGAAGAAGCACCTCCCATTCTGGAGTCAGAAGTCGCTTACGCCATCAGAAGGATGAAGCCAGGTACTGCCCCTGGACCCAACGGTATTTCTGCCGATCTACTTCGGGCCGGTGGTAGTGCCCTTTGCTCACTCCTCACCAAGCACTTCAATCACTACCTCCGTCTAGGTAGGATTCCGAACGTATAAAAGGAATCGAGGACAGTTTTAATCTTCAAAAAAGGCCAGCGGGAAGACATCGGCAACTACCGACCCATCAGCCTTCTCTCGGTCGTCTACAAGATCTTCACCAGGATACTGCTCAATCGGATGGAGCGAATCTTGGACGATAATCAGCCCGTAGAGCAAGCAGGGTTCCGTAAGAATTTCTCCTGCATGGACCAAACGTAGACTGTCGCACAGCTCATCGAAAGGAGCCGCGAATATCACATCCCACTTGTCCTTGTCTTCGTGGATTATCGGAAAGCGTTCGACTCGGTGGAAATCAACGCCGTTCTGAACGCTCTTGTGCATGCTGGCGTACCATCGCCCTACGTCCAACTTCTTGACGAATGCTTCTCGAATACGTCAACTACTATCCAGTTGTTCGATCGGAAGCTTACAATTCCTATCGAGAAAGGAATACGTTAGGGAGACACGATCTCTCCGAAACTATTCACAGCGGCACTTCATGATGCTATGAAGAACTTGGACTGGGACGCCAAAGGCTACCCTGTGGATGGTAAACGGATCAGCAATCTTCGCTTCGCTGACGATATAGTGCTCATCTCTAACAGCACAGCAGAAGCCGAAGAAATGCTGAGCGAGCTCGATATGGCAGGTAGGAAGGTTGGATTTGACATGCATATGTCCAAAACGCAATTTGTGGTCAACCAGTGGTGTGACACGGGACTCGTGAAGTTAAACGGAGTCGCTTTGCAACGAGTCGACTCCTACGTCTATCTGGGACGAGAGCTGAACATGGAGAACGACCTGGATCCTGAAATTGCCCGCAGGAGACGCGCAGCATGGGCAGCCTTCAGTTCGATCCGCGAAGTCACCGATCAGATCAAAGATGCCGGCCTTAGGGCCTCGATATTCAACGCCTCTGTACTGCCAGCGATGTGTTACGCGACCGAAACCTGGCCTGATAACAAAGCCGTCGCCAAAGCCATGCAAACCCCGCATCGTACTCTGGAGAGATGCTTTCTGAAGACGAGCCTTCGCCAACAACGGGAACAAGGCATACGAAGCTCAGAGCTATGGGAGAAATCGCAGCTAGCAGATCCACTGCAGTACATGAAGAAGTTAAAGTATCGTTGGGCTGGACACCTGCTTCGACGGAAGGACGATAGATGGAGCCTCCGTGTCACAGAATGGCTCCCAAGAGACCATAAGAGACCACTGGTGGTCATATTGGTTCTTACGCAAGGGGTCATACATTTGACTTCCTACATAACAGCATGTTTCTTGTCAATACTATAATACTACGTCCCAATTCTATCTACGAAACTCATTGAAATCTAGCGTTATTACCATGCCTTTGCTGGTTTACGCTGAGTGTACTACAATTAGATATTGTTATGATGGTGCTAGGATAATTGCAAAAATCGCGTCTCAAGTAGATTGGATAACGCTCAAAGAGAAGCAAAAAGTTTTGGATTGCTGAGCGAGAAGTTGGAAAACATTACAAAAGCAAACGAAACGGAAGAACCAAGCTCCAAGCTATTTATGTGATTTCAGCGCTTTTGACTGAGTTGGGCGAGGATTTAGTGAGACAAAATTCGCGAAGAAGTAATATTAAAGATATGCCACTATGTAACCATTTTGTCTTCGACACGTTTTCAAATACGTCCCCGCCCTATACAGTGAGTCGTAAGCATGACAGTGATGACGGGTTATGAAATTCTTGAGGCAGGGCTACAAGATTCTGAAATCTGAGGTTTAGGAACAAGTAAAAAGAGAAAGAAAAAGAGAAAACGCTAGAAAACAACCAGGTCTCTGAGTGTAAAAGTGCTCCTTCAAGAATCAGGGTCATACTCCAAGCCAACAGAATGACTCAACGGAATGACTCAACCGTAACGGTTGAATTAGAAGTCGTTGATATTAACGCGAGCTCGGGCTATCTCATCCATCCTGTTGAAATTGAAGGTTCAACTGACTGAGTGAGAAATAGTGGCACAACTTACTACACAAGGGCTCGCAGCATTGATAAAAATGGCTCTATCGTTGCATAAGATGCCCTAAACTAGTTCTTACTATCTCTGGAACAAGAATCGCATCCAGAAATTTCTTTAGCATCACCGATTGCTCCATAGCTGCACATTCATGCACGACTTTTCGAAGTAAAATCAAGAAATGTATGACAACTTCAACAATTCAATTTCCTGCCGTAGAGGATGACTTTCTCTGATTATATAATCTTTGATAAACGTTCACGAGAATTTTGTTCACTAAATTGCCTCATGGTTAACGAAAAATGTGATAATTTCCTTTCAGCGCGTGCTTGTTGAAGCACCGCAGCTTACGATGATCGTTTCTAAAAAGTCGGAGAAACTTTGAGGCAGGACGAATCACCTCAAACCGTGCTCAAATTTGCGTATCATTCAGAAATGAAATTATTTTATAAAATGGCTGAAGCTCTGCAGCGAGCGTGAATCAGACGAATCCGTCAAACGTTCTCTATCCGGTCATAAATTTATCATTACAATTGCGGCATGATGGTAAACCAGTACACCGCCGAGGGGACGGCGGTGTAGTGGCGTTACATCACGGTGTCCGGTACAGGCCCGAGGTCCTGGTTCGAACCCCTCCATAGCAGCGATCTATGCGATGATTCTAACACCACCGTCATAACGTCAGCTTTTTAATTAATGAAAATACATTCGTTTTTATTACACAGTTCTACCTATCGAATTTAGACTACGAACGAGTGCGATTATCTGTGATTCGAATGGGACCAGCGAAGTCGATCGTTTGACATCAACGAAATCCTCCACTCTGAGCAACGAAATAGCTGCATCCCAAGGCGCTGAGACGACTATGCGACATCGTTTCTTAAGTCAGTGGTCGAAATTATCACGGGCATCGAAGCAAATGGTACCCTCGCCACAAAAACCGCAGAAGGAATAACAACGAAAGCGATGGAAGAGGTGACAAAAACAAGCGAAATGAAAGAGGTATTTGCTGCAAGGTAATTCGTGAGGTGATAAATATGAAACTGCAGTGAGGATAGGTAATCCGCAATGACCGATGTTAGGAACTATGAAGGATGTAAAAACGTTGCGCAACGCGAAGGAACAAGGCGTCTTGAATGTAGGACAGCATTTCGAATTTCTGTGCAGTTCTAAAGGTGCCAAATGGGCCATTGGCAGATCTCTGGAGTATGAGAAGCAGCTTCAGGAAATCGAACCAAAGATATAAAGGGAAGGAATGGGGGCGTTGAAATCATGAAGGCAAACTGTCCACAGTTGCGTCGATACTGTAAATGTAAGTGTTTATTATTCAAAATAGCTGCAAGTGCACCGATATTGTGGACTCTCCTCCACATCTTAACATTCACCACTATTGATAATGCCGAAAGAGGATCGGAAGTCGTCCATCAACAAGTGATTTATCTGTTTATCTGCGCTCGACCGTTGTTGAGACGTGTTGGTGTAAATTATTATGATACACAGCATATTAAAATCACTGTACGACGGAATACGGCATACTCATATACACGTGTGCATACACATACACATGTACATGTGTGTAGCTATCAATAAATAAATATATAAATATATACATGTGTAATAGAAGGTTGGCAACTAATTTCGTAAACTCTCAAAAACCCTCAACGAAGGTGTTAATTGCTAATAGATCAAAAATAGTCCCTAACCAAGGTAGCATCCCTTAGATCCCTCAGGGGGCCCGAGTGCTTGGGAAGATACTCTATTTCTTTCTTCCGAGTTGGGACGAAAGGCATTCGTAGGCACTATAAATAAATTATATACTAAATGCCACGAAAAATGAAATGGGTGATTCCGGCTACGTGCGCAGTTTGTGAGGTTCACGAATGTTGCAGCTCATTGTCAAGTTTCACAGAAAACCCAGTGAGTCTCATACGGAGTCCCATCAGTTGAAAAATTTGAGCATTTGAGGTTGAGTGTTTCCATGAGCGTTACCGTGCTGGAATTTTTTCTGTCATTATATATGTAACATTTGCGCATTGTTAGTAGCAGGGTTACTCTGTTAACCTCGTTGGTTCGCGCCTGTCCCGTTCAATATGTTCTACACTGTGTAACATGTATGAATGTGTATATCTAGGTTAATACTGGTGAAAACGGCCATTCACCTGTAAGGGGGTGAATCATAGTCATAGTCAGTGTCCGGGTGCACGTGCATAAGGCCCTTGTTAAGGCCTCTGCAGAGTGTTGCTGCTGGCAGCAGCAGAAATGATGAAGGATAGCCCAGCAGCAACGCAGCAGCGCTGCGCAGCAAACCCACAGCAGGGGGGCTATTCAGAGTGCTGCCGCTGCAGCTGGCAGCCAGCAGCAGCCAGCAGCAGCAGCACGGAATGGTTTCGATCATTTTTTGCTGCCGCAGCAAATCGATCGGTACGCCACGCTAGACGGGACGTCATTCGTGCTAGAGGTCCTAGCACGAATCACCAGAAAATGACGTCAGCACACGTCATTTTGCTGCTGTGGCGTTGCTGTCGATTTCAGCAGCAAACCGCCAGCAGAGCGGTGGTCCTGGGTGGAAAGGCGCTCCGCCCCCTTTTTGCTACTGCTGTCAGCAGCAACACTGCGGAGGCCTTTATACGTTCGCTCACCCCCCAGCGTAACTCGTCCATTCAGTATCAGACACCGTGGGGCCAGACACGTTTGTACGAGTTATCATGGTGACGCTGGCGTGGTGAATTCGTACAAACGTGTCTGGCCCAACGGTGTCTGATACTGAATGGACGAGTTACGCTGGGAGGTGAGCAAACGTATAACAAGGGCCTAAGATACATTATACAGTAAGGTGGATCATCGTTATCATCGGTCTTCATTCGGTATTCGAATCGTTCCGGTCGATCCAGCGAGGAACCCAAAGGAGATCTACCACTAACGACACCCAGGATCGTTCAGGGAAAACTACCTCGAGGGCTCACCAACCTCTCAGCCAACAACGTCGTGTACATAATAGTCCCTATTGGAGGCTGCAGGTGAAGCGTCACTAGCTATCCCGTTGTGGCTACACTGCTAACCCATTATTCATTTTGCAGAACAGGTACGTGGTTTTCTTCACCAATAGTGGGCTACCCTTTGGGCCGTTGTCAGGTGTCTATCTAAGCACGGTCCGCCGCATGCTGGCGCCCATTTGCAGCCGGTTTACTGACAGCGGGATATTGCACCTTGAATCCTGGGCCCACATTCATTATTGGTAAACCCCGATAAACCCCGAGATATAGCCTGTGAACGGCGCGCACCTTTCTCTACTTATCCCAAACTTCCTATGTTAAACGCAATCTCTCATCGACTCTGCCGTCTGGCTCTGGCTGTAACCCGGTTTCGGAGACCGCTGGTCCATTCGTGAATGTTGGCCCTGATGTAGTCAGGGCTTGCTCTCCTAAGCGGTAAGCTCCGAACCCTAAAGTGAAAGATTGTTATACTATTTGGAAATAATTCGATTAATTCGAAGTGTTTCTCATTTCTGTTTTTTTTGCGTTGCATAATTTTCGGTTACAAAGAAATTGCTTTCAAGTTTAAGCTTAAGGAGAGTCTGGCCAAGGGTCACTCCTCAATTATCCGTGATTGTGCACTTTTTTATTCGGTAGGGATATAGAAGAAATATCAATAAAACACTACAACCTTCACTACCACCACTGGAAAAACAGCCCAAAAGCGATATGGGTGCCAAGCCTCCTGCCAATCGGAACCAATTAGCATTTGATTTGCAGAAGACAGTACATATCCTGAATTGCAAAGTTGGTCGAATCTCACAGCGTATTAATAGCTTAGTAGGTGAATTGTCGCGATTGCAGGTTCACCATCATAGAACGGGGTTCCCCCAGATGCATAATTTACCGCGAATGGAAAATGTGGCCATACCACATAAGGGTAAGTGTGCCATTCCACTGGTTGTGGGCGAGCAACTACGCTCGCACTCATCGTCTCTGAATAGTAGTCATTGTTTTCAGAACCGCGATTTGATTAGCAATGAGTTTCCCGAGGAGAACGATGTAACCCGCAGATTCCCGCTCCAGCCGTCCTATCCCAGCGTGCTACAGAGATCGAATCCGACTATCAGAAAAAGCCCAGAAAATCAGTGTTTTCACCACCAAAGCGAGTCTGTATCAGTTTAAGGTTATGCCCTTCGGTCTCACCAACGCACCCTCGTTCTTATGGAGAGCGCACTGAGCGACTTTTTGGGACCTAAGGTAGCGGTGCACATCGATGACATACTTATCGCAACAGAAACGATAAAGCGTCATTATCATATCATCAAATATTATCACTTATCGGGAACAAAGATATCGAAGTTAGACTAGAATGGCTTGATCGCATGCTAAGCCCCGCGGACTTCTTTATTCAGGACGGAATTCTTCATATTATGCTAGAAGATGCGTCGGTACCTGTAGTTCCTTCTAGTGAAAGAAGAAAACTAAACGAGAACCAGAATTAGACGAGAGGCATCATGGTACAATGGGAGGTCGTTTCCTTTGATTCTGTCGTTCTCCTCGTTATTACCGCAGCTTGGCTTTATAATTTATGAATGTGCTCGAACCGTTCCATCTATGCGATACTTCAAAGCAGCGGCTGCAGCTTTCATCGGCTAAATAACACTGCTTATCACATTATTTTGGTAATGGTTCGAATGATAGCTGCTCATTTCCTACACGCAGTAGTCCTTTTACGATCGTGATATCGAGGTTCGAGCCACCTTTACAAAACGTCTCGCGCAGTTCCCTGCGAACATTGAGCCTAAATATTCAATTCTTCGTAACACTCGATATTTTTTGAACAATTCATCTATTCATTCACTTGCGTCAGTGACTCCTATTCTTGCAACATTTTAGTCTTCTCGCGTGAGATTCGAATCTCGGTGTTGTTCCTTTTGTTATAAGAGTCTAGCATTTTACGACCAATTCACGAAATTTCTCCAAAATTTTCATAAGTGGTGTTTCATCTTTTGTTGTTTCGGAATCCGTTTTTTCTTCAGGAAAAAAAAACAAATAAGTAATAAATTTAAAATCACTTCAGTTGAAATTTCTCCTTCAATTCAATCTTCGATTCAAAGAATTTATGTTGAATGCAGTTCAATTTTTTTGAATTCAAATTTGGAGGAAATTGAAATTGGATACAATTTCAATTTAAATTGAATATAAAAATTCTGAATTGGACTGAATTCGATTTTTACATATTTCTTTCTTGATTTTTAAAAATTAGGTTGAGGAGAAAAAGAAACAGCAAAAGAAAGCCTAAAAATAATATAATTTAAGCAAACACTGTCCTAAAACAAGAAGAATGGCAGAAAAAGTGTAATAGAAGAATCAAGCTTACAAAAAATGAGAAATAACCATGTTGACAGTGTTAACATTAGTGATAAAATATGTAAATATAAAAGGGAAAGGTCTGAAGGTATATTCAGCAGATTTCAGTAATATGTTTCTTAATCTCCCACATGAAGAGGTCTTAAACAACTCAGAAGAAATACACAAAAAGTTCTTTAAAATGCTGGTAGTAAAACTTATTTAGCTGTTCATAAGCAGTTATATAATATATTTTACTCCACAATGAACTAACTGTAAATACTACACTATTGTAGAGATACCGTATACTGGGTAAAATTCTCACCAAACAATAGTTTCTCGGTAAACGTACTTGCAAACAGAAAAATGAAGTTCCACAAGGTGAATATTTTAGTCCCGTCACGGCTGATTCAACAATGTCTCACTTCGAATACAATTATTCGATTGATCACATTAGGTCTGACACTATTCTTGCCGTACAGATACAGTAGCTCAAGGGTGTGCATTTTACGATTTACGATTGTACGATTGTACGATTTTTACGACATTTTCCGCAAGAAATCGTTTCACGATTTTACGACAAAAAATTGGGAAGTTTACGAAATTTTTTACGACTTTCATTTTGGCACTCAAATGGTGGCGAGGTCCGCTCCTCCACGTTGGTGCCACTGGGAACTCCCCAAGTAGCTTGGGGTGAGCTGATCGCGGACCATCGAGTTCCGGCGACAGGCCCTGGTGACAGGCCGGCCGATGGAGAAACATGTCACATCAAATGGCATGATGACGCGAAAAATTGATGTGAAAGCTACGGCGTCCGCGGGAACCGACGCCCACTCACGGAGCCCGGTGAGTGGTGAAAGTATGCGAGGGTCCTCGATGCAAGGACGGCGTCGAGGGGTAACCAAGCTAGTCCACGAGTGTCTGAACGAAGTTGTCTCGAAGCAGGAAAGACAACCTCGAGGGCCAAGCAAGCCAGCCCGAAAATGCAAGAACAACGTCAAGACTCGTGTTGCAACGCTGAATGTCGGTACACTAACAGGTCGCTCGAGCGAGTTAGCCGCCGCTCTGGAGCATCGTAGAATTGACCTGTGCGCGTTGCAAGAGACGAGATGGGCTGGCAGTAAGTCAAGAGACATCGGTCGTGGCTTTAAAGTTTTGTACTTTGGCAGTCCCAAGACCACAAATGGCGTCGGCATTGCCGTATCCGAGCGTTTTCGTGATTCCATTTCGGAGGTGAAACGCTTCAGCGACCGTCTTATGAAGATCATGGTAATCACGGAAAATGAAAGACTTCATTTCTTTACTGCGTATGCCCCGCAGACGGGCTGCTCCGAGCAGGTGAAGGAGGAGTTCTGGACACTGCTCCATGAAAAGACAGCCGAGATACCTCAAGAAGAAATGATTGTTGTCGCAGGAGATCTGAATGGTCATGTCGGCGCAAGAAAAGATGGATACAAGTGCCATGGTGGTTTTGGATACGGAACACGGAACGAAGATGGCGAGCGCATTCTCGAGTATGCATGCTCGCACGACCTTGTCATCACGAACACGACATTCCGTAAGCGTCCGTCACACTTGATCTCGTTCTACAGCGGAAATGCGAGGTCGCAGATCGATTACGTGCTCGTAAGACGTCGCGATGCTAAGTTTGTCAGCGATGCAAAGGTAGTGCCTTACGAGACGGTGGCCACACAACATCGGCCTTTGATCTGCACGATGAAATCCACTCCGCCAAAGCAAATGAGGATCGAGCGGTGTGGACATGAGCGCATCAAGTGGTGGCGTCTTTAGGAAAAGGAAGCCGAACTTATCGGTGGAATACGGATACCCCCGATTGTGGATGTCGACGGCACGTGGCAGGATATGAAAACCGTGGTCTACGAAGCTGCACGGTCCCAACTAGGAGTGACCAAGCCAGGTCGACGTATGATTGGCAGACAGACGTGGCTCTGGACGGAAGAAGTCAAGGAGAAGGTTCGGGCGAAGAAACACCTCTACAACGTCTTCCTCTGCAATAAAACAGCCGCAAACTGGTCCGCGTACCGGGAAGCTAGGAGAGCAGCTAAGAAGGCCGTGGCCATAGCAAAAGCTGCTCACTACGATGAAATTAACAGAAGACTCGAAACGCGCGACGGTGAACGGCTTATTTACAAACTTGCGAGGACTCGACAGCGGCAGTCCGAAGATGTCGAGAAGTTCCACGGTGTTAATGATGAGCACGGTCAGTTGTTAATGGATACTAAGAAGGTCATGGAACGATGGCGTGATTATTTTGAGAAGATCTCCACGGAAGAATTTCCTCATCCCCCGCTTCCTCATGTTGAACCTATAGCTGGTCCAATCTTGCCCATCTCGGCTGAAGAGGTGGTGCTGGCGCTGAGGAAGATGAAGCCTGGTAAGGCAACGGGACCGGACGACGTGGCCGCAGAATTGTGGAAGTTACGCCATTGGAATTCCGCCAACTGGCTCGCTACGTTTTTCAACCAGATCATAGCGGAAAGGAAGATGCCCACAGATTGGCAGTCAAGCACGACGATTCCGATCTGGAAGAAGAAGGGTAGTCCAGCGGACTGTCTTACTTATAGACCAATTCGTCTGCTTTCTCACACTATGAAAGTGTTTGAGCGTATAATTGACAGACGAATCCGAGACATCGTTGAATTATCCGTGAATCAGTGCGCCTTTGTTGCCAACTGTAGCACCACCGATGCCATCCATGCGGCTCGACTTCTAATAGAGAAGCACAGGGAGAAGCAAAGACCTCTGCATCCTGCCTTCCTGGACCTAGAAAAGGCATTTGACCGCGTGCCGCATGAGGCGATCTGGTACGCACTACGGAAACAGCTCGTTCCTGAAGAGCTTATAAATTGGGTACGGATATTGTATACCGACCCGAGGAGCAGAGTTCGGGCAGCTGCTGGGATTTCAGCAGAATTTCCAATCTCGGTTGGAGTCCACCAAGGATCACCACTCTCTCCTCTCCTCTTCATTGTTGTTATGGATGCCGTGACGAAGGATCTGCAGAGACCTGTCCCATGGACTTTGCTTTATGCAGACGATGTAATGCTTGCGTCTAACGACAAGAATGAGCTCGAAGTGCTAGTGCAAGCGTGGAGTGATCGACTGGCGCAGTTCGGTCTTCGCCTCAATGTAAGGAAGACGGAGTACCTTTCGACCGAGGTGAATGACCCTGGTACAATTGCGATTGAAGGAACAGAGCTTGTAAGGGTCAGCACCTTCAAATATCTCGGTTCAACGATAGCCTGCGATGGAGACCTCAGCAGCGAAGTGAACGCTCGAGTAAGCAGCGCTTGGACGAAGTGGCGTGCGTCCACCGGCGTACTTTGCGACAGAAAAATACCGGAACGATTGAAGTCGAAGATCTACCGGACAGTCGTGCGGCCGGTTGCTCTGTACGGAGCTGAGTGCTGGCCTGCCACCAAAGAAGTCGAGCGTCGCCTCAGCGTGATGGAAATGAAAATGCTGAGGTGGATGGCAGGCGTAACACGACTGGATCGTAAGACTAACGTTGAGATAAGGGAAAGGTTTGGGGTGGCTCCAATACCCGACAAACTTCGCGAGTCCCGTTTGAGGTGGTACGGGCATGTGCTCCGAGCAAGTGACGACACGGTATGCAAGATTGGACTCGGTCTCGACATACAAGGTACAAGACCGAGAGGACGCCCGAAGCAGCGCTGGCTGGATACGATACACGCAGACCTGAAGGCAGAAAACATTCATCCAGACCACGCGCGGGATAGAGCGGTATGGCGTGAGAGGATTGGTAAAGCGGACCCTGCTTCAAAGCGGGACAAAGGCTAAAGAAGAAGATTTTGGCACTCAAATCGTACTAACAGGTCAAAATTACAAGCGTTCGTGCCAGGACCCTTTGCTCAGGGCACTACAAAGGCGTTCTCTCTACCCTCATTCAGCTTCACTAGCTACAAAGTATTTTTGTGCTCCTCCAGAGTCAGTTGAGATAGATGGGTTTTTTTTCGTCAGCCTGCCATGTTTTGAGCGACTATCGGAAGGCGCTCACGCCTGCAAGTTTCGCTGCACTTCTGTTTCTGAAGATTAATATACCTTTGATTGGTTTTGACCGGATCAAAATGATGAACAATGTATTAGGATGTTAACTAATTATTTGCCGTTTTTTCAAGCTTTTGTTGTGCGCCTAGTAGAGAAGCTTCCGAAAACATCCAGAGAACATTCAATAGAGATTTGGTCTTTCATAATATTTATCTGCTATTCACGAAACCTTGAAATTTTGATAACTTTTTTACCATTGAAGTTGAAATAAAAAATGAGAAAAATTGAACCCACCGACAATGAATTTTCCCTGCTTTGTTCGAGACTTCCTGCAAAACTGTATATACCTTCTGAAAGTAATCTTCTGAAATTTTTCATGAAAAGGTATACAGCTTGTTTTGGTTCTCCTCGGTTTTTGTTTACTTACAGAGCGTCAAAGTGGGGTATCTCAAAGAAGACAATAATTTTTGGATGCTTGTGCTGTCTTTCTGCCAGAAGTTTTCTATGAGCTCTAAACACGTCACGATAGAGCATTTGTTGCTCTATCATGTAGTATGTTTATTTTTCCATGATAGCCGTTCTTTAAAACGTTTATCATGAAAGCGTTTTCGAAATTCCTCGACGTGTAAAACTTTTCGTTGGCAACCGTTTGCAGAATTTCAGGTACCATTCGAAAGGGGAGGGTGTGGGCTATAAGGCTATGCGTCAAAGTTTTCCAATCGCACTAGGTTTTGTTAACTTTTAGTTCGGCAAAGTGGTCGACAAAGTCGCGTTTGCCGCGCAGCGCGGCCATGCGAGTAGTCGAAGTCGCCTGTTAACCTACACTTTGTCGACCAAAAAGTTAACAAAGCCTGGTGTGATTGAAAAACTTCGATGCATCTCCTCATAGCCCAAGTCCTCCTCTTTAGAACGATGCCTAAAATTTTGCAAAAGGGTTCTAACGAAAAGTTCTACACGTCGAAGAATTTGGAAAACGCTTTCAAGATAAAAGTTTTGAAAAACGGCTAGCGTGAAAAAACACACTATCTGATGAAATTATTGTTTTCTTTGAAATACCCCACTTTGACGCTCTGTAAGTAAACAAAAACCGAGGAAAACCAAAACGAACTGTGTACCATTTTATGGGGAATTGTGGCTACTTTCAGAAGGTATATACAGTTTTGCAGGAAGTCTCGAAACTAAGCAGGGAAAATTCGCTGTCGGTGTGGTCAATTTTTCTCATTTTTGATTTCAACTTCAATGGTCAAAAAGTTATCAAAATTCCCAGGGCTTCGTGAATAGCAGATACACGTCGTGAAAGAGCAAATAATTATCGATCGAATGCTATCTGGGTGTTTTCGGAAGCTTATCTACTAGGCGCACAACAGAAGCTTGAAAAAAACGGCAAATAATTAGTTTACAACCTAATATCTTGATCGCAGTATATGGACTGAAGAAGACCATATCTATACTAAAATGTGCAACAAGACAGACGACTTCAGTTCTTAGTTAATAGATTGCCCGTATGGGACTCATTCATTGGTGACAACGTTTAAAAACCTACCATTTATACAGCACTTTTAAGGACAGCAAGGACTTGTAGCAAGTTTCAAGATTTTAAACAAAGGAATGAATCTCTGCGTACCTTACTTTGAGACAATGGTTACTGAATCACTGAGTCATATATCAATGTGAACTGAATCATACTTCAATGTGTTTACAAAATGTCTGAACAAATTAGCTATATTTCCTACAAGTATGGGCTTCAACTTAAGGAAATCTCAAGGCGATTAGAAAAAACAAAGACTAGTTTCTTATAAGCTTATTTTACATACTCTAGTGGCTACTACCTTAATAAGATTGTACATATACAGTCATATACAGCAGCGGCCAGAATTCTACCAACACGCGATCGCGCTGCGATTTTCCCTACACTCGACGACATCGCAATTAATAACTTGGACAATATGAACAAAGCGAGACACGTTATTCTATAGAACAAATTCTTCTCTTTCAAGCAGTGCATCAATCATTCTCAAGTATGCTGAAATAGAGGAAAAAGAAGAAGTTTTAGGAGACATACATTTTACGTCACTAAAAATTTCATTTTAATGATACGTAACTTTTCAACTGGCGAGCGCTCAGAGAATCTGACCATTGCTTTCAATGAAGAAAATAATTCTCTTCAAAACGGCATATTGACTTTTGCAAGCATTTCTACAGTAAAAATATATAGTTTGATTCTAATTCCTCTCATAGCACACTAATAATGCATGGTTGGAGCAAGCTGGTATCACCGGTACGTCCGTCGCGTCCAGTACTATTTCTACTATCAAATAGATTAAGAAACGTTATAAGCATAAAAAGCTATGAATTTTCAAACAAATTTCTAACGTGTGGTGTGGCGCAGAATTCAGATCAACAGTCGAAAAGCCTCATCTCCTTTTTAAACAAAGAAGACTAACAAATCATTTCCTGTTGTGTGCATTGCCTTTGGTGTGAACACATTTTGGAATTTTATTGGATCCTCTGCTGATCAGTTTAACGATATGAGATTGCTATAAAATATCTGGTACACAAGAGCAGATGTTCTTCAGATCAGAAACTGAGGAGACATGAGGAAAAACAGGAGTAAGCTCATATTTTTGTATCAGGGTGTGGAATAGCTGCCGCTGTGACGTTTCCTATACTAGACACGTTTGGCGCAGTGGAGAAATGCGCCATTATCGCGTGTACATCGGGGTTGGCAATAGAAGACCAACCAAGTTTTCTATTCTTATAGAGACTCGCAGTTGATGACAGGCTTGTCCAGGAAAGTGGAAACACTGGTTTGATTTTTTGTATGCTCCCGCAGATTATTATATGAACTCAGTAGGCGATCAAGTGATCATACGAAACTATTTTCCTAAAACAAAACTTTGACAACAATTATTAAAAACAAAATACAGTGACAATATCAGATCAGCAACTATAAAACACGATTCACAACATCTGCTAATACAGTAACAACAATTAAACACCAATCGGACTGATCGCCAAACCTGATACAAACGGTGATACCAGCTAGCTCCAACCATGCATCATTAGTGTGCTATGTTAGAAATTAGAAGTCAATAATTTTTTACGGCAGTGAATGTTTGCAAATCTTAATATGCAGCTTCGAAGAGAATTCATTTCTCTATTAGAGGCGATGTCCAGATTCTCTGAGCGCTCGTCAGTTGAAAAGTTACATATCATTAAAGTGAGATTTTTAGTGACGTAAAATGTATGTCTCCTAAATCTTCTTCTTCGTTTTCCTCTATTTGAGCATATTTGAGAACGATTGATACATCGCTTTGTTCAAAGTTTCTTAGTTATTAAATGCGAAGTCGTCGAAGTGGAGGGAAAATCGCAGCTCGATAGCGTGTTGATTGATTTTTGGCCGCTACTGTACATATTCACATTTACTACACACTACATACTACTATTATATATCAAAACACAAATACACGGTACACACACTTCTCATACACATGTGTACATGAGTATGCACATACTCCCTTTATAAACACACGTACATATACACAATCATACCACATTCAAACATACATATAGACCAACCCGCATAGATACACTCTTACACACAAATATATGCTTACATACATAAACGCATGACTTTTTTCTACTATTTTCTGTACTAAGTGTCACTTTGCTATTTAGCTCGTATTTGTTCGTCATTTTTTTATTTACTACAGCCCCTTTCGTCAAGGCAGCTGACTAATTGAGATATCGCGCTATAATGATGATTTCGCCTTTCCTTGCAGCGCGGCCTGAGTACGGATTTTCCTATGCGTTTTTCTAGAATATTCATCTATTTCATTTGAGGATGTAATTTTGTTTTTCTCACATTTTCCGTCCACTCGTCTTGATTTTGTTTTTGTTGACGATTTTCTATTCTGTCTTTCTCCGTTATTGCCACTGCTTCGCTTTATAATTTATGAGTGTGCTATTTTAACGATTATGACATTCCTATGGTGTTTCGTCCTTGCTTTGGATTATTCGTTTTACTTCGCTATTAGATCTTTCATTAAGTTACACTATAAAGCGATTATAACGTTATAGAAGAAAAAGGTAATGCGGGTGTGCCTGCACAGCGAAACTGTGGTATAACAGGCAAGGGGTCTATCCCAATAGGTAACTAAGTAACTTGCGTTTTTACACGTATCGTTTTTACACGCGATCCTAATATCTCGAGTTGTATTTATTTCGAATGCCTGGTTTACAACCATAATAATCGAAGTCGTGATTGTCAGCCACTTCCACCGAGGAACGAAATAACCGGTATTGATGAGCAGTTTATGGGCAGTCCAATTTCAGTTGTTCAGAAAAACTTAATTATGGTTGACCCGTAAGTTTGCAACGTCAAGTTGCCATCATGTTGCAGCATCTGAATCTTCCTGATGACGAAAAACTTAATAGAGTACTAGATCGTAATTATGACATTCTCAACATAGAAGTCTTAATCATGTCATTTGTATATGCTACGTCAAGTTGCCATCATGTTGCAGCACGTTGCTGAATCCAGCTTGGGTCGCTGCTCCGGTCGCTCCACCAATCACGTTGGATTGTTGTCGAATGGGCGACACTGCGGGAGCAAAGGCTGCCCGACCGGCAGGTTCTCGTTCTCCTGCCGGAGGGGTTCGACAGTCATACAAGCCAAGTTTCTGTTTAAATCAAGTAGCTGTAGCATACGACCACTCCTTAGAGTTGCGCGAATACATTTTACAGGAACTATTTCAGCTATTGTGTTGTCCAGTCCCACCCAATTTTAGCCATGCTACGGGTGAAGTCCTGTGTGGCGTTTTATATTGCGTAGTGTAGCCTTTGGTGCTGAATTGTTTTGTTTGCTTCTCCGAAGGATAACAATAGATGGGCACAAGGTGCCGAGTTAATTATCGACTTTCGTGCAGTGGAGCTTAGACGGCCGTGCTGCATTTTTTTGTCATTATATAACATTGTGCATTGTTGGTAATAGGGTTACACTGTTAATCTCGTTAGTTGGTGTCCGTCAAATGCAATGTGTTGTACAGTGTGTAACGTATGAATGTGTATGGGTTCGCTAATACTGGTGAGGACAGCGATTTACCTGTAAGGGGGCGGAGCATAGAGTGTCAGAAGGCACGTATATAAGACGACTTATAGAGCAAAGTCGATACATCATCGCCCTCTTTATCTTCAGTTGGTAATCCAATCGTTCCGGTCCAGCGATCTATCCGAGCTATCCGAGCTTTCGGTCAACGACGCCGTTTCTCTAATATCCCTATTGGAGGCTGCAGGTGAATCTTCACTCGCTCTCCTGTTGTGGCTGCACTGTCAGGCCATTATTCATTCTGCCCACGGAACAGGTACGTGATTCTCTTTTCTAACAGTGCGCAATCCTTCAAGCCGTTGTCAGGTGTGTATCTAGGCGGGATCCGCTGCATGCCGGCGCCGATTCGCAGCCGGCTTACTAAGCAGCAGGTTATCCGGGATATTTCACCTCTTCCGGAGTGCGAAGATTTACACGAGTCTCCAAGCTTAGGAGGAGGCAATCAACCTTGACGATCTGATCAGGATTAACCCTCAGATAGCAGCGTTATCAAAAGGTTCACTTTTAGACCAAAATATCAATAAAACACCAGACCCTTCACTACCACCGCTGAAAAAGCAGTCCAAAAGCAACAAAAATGGTACATTCGAACTCTGATCAAAACCAGTTGAGCGTTCCAATGTGAAGTTGTTAGCTTAGATTTTTCTCAAAACCTTACGATCTCGTTGAATGTTACCAAGCGTGAAAGAACGTTCCTCACAGGTGCCGCTTTGCACTTTCCCACTCTCATTCCATCGAGTTGTAACGCAGGTTCTTATGAACGTTGTGATCCAATTCAAACTGATAGAATTTCGCAAAGAATAAAAATTGTTGAACTCTATAAAGATTTTGAGAAACAGATCCAATGTACTAACGAATAACGAACTAACAAGGAAGTAGACCAACACTTTTGTGTCTGCTAGGTAGTGAGTCAAACGAGTCCACGAAATCAGTTACCATGAATCGCTTTTCTATTTCCAGGTTCTCCCATTCTCAACATTCAAGCTGCACTCCTTGAACCTATAGGGCTCATATTGCAGACCGCCGTGACGAGCACAGTCTTGGGCGAAGATCTCACAGCGGTACCTTCAGTCCTGGCTCGGCTCGCCCATTTTATACCAAACCTTGCACGGATGTTCCTGGAAGGACATGCATTTTGTCTCTAGAAGTTCCTTTCGGTCATGACCAGTAGGTTACATATCTGGACAAACTGAACAATATATCGTATTCCGATTCAAAATGCGTCGTCTGTGACCTTTTGTAATAGTGTAACGTTTTAATGAAGCGAAATGGAAAAGGAAGACGTACCTGTTCAGAAAAATGTAGGGCAATATAATTGCATCAAAGTACAGCAAGTTGGAGAGTTCGTCCACTGTTGCTGCTACCGGACCGGGATTTCTTGTGCAAAATGTCCAATATATGAAGAAGAACATCTCGATAACGACCATGATGCTCGCCTAAACTCACATATGAACCATACGCGAAGCTTCATTATACACCATCAAAATATCGTACCTGTGCTGTCATTCTTAAGTTGTTGTTGTCGCGCAAATCTATGTTACCTTTGAAAATCAGAACAGCGAAGATGATCGAGTACACTACAACGTGCAAGAAAACTCCGATGTAGTTGTTTAGCTGGTTGAGCCTAGAGCCGAACAATTTCAATTTCAATATCACGAAAACGGTAAAAAGCTAGCGAGAACGCTATCTCACAAGACCAATATATAAGAGTACGGAAGATCGAGCGGAGTAGTCGCAAGATAGCTCGGATCGTAGACGCAACCCATCAGGCTGCTCATCGTGATTGTGGCAAAGAATATGCAATATGCAGCAAGGACACCTAAGCACATCTAAAACATAGTTTCTCGACAAGACATAAGCAACACCGTCTGGGTTAGAGCAAACCATCGTCGATGCTCGCTTATAGCTTGCCGTTCTTTCACACTGCTACCCAAGGTTGATCAAGGAAAACCCTTTGTCAGCCAGGCATCTAAAACCTACTGGTATTTCACATAGGCTTTCACTTCCATGTGTAACCCGTTGTCCTGGTCCACATATATCATTATTTTCATGACAATGTGTTTCCAGCTGCCCTTTCTTGAGGAGCTGCGACCCTTCAAATGCTGCTCTCACTATAGTGGTTCGCCGCTGGGAAATAGATCACGGCGAGGCGACCAACCGCGGAAAGCGGGACAAAATCTGTACATGAATTGTACAAATGCTCAAAGCTTTTGAGAAAACACGTTAAGATAGAGTCCTTGGCAAGTGAATTGCACATATAAGGGTGAACCAGAAGTATTGTCGCTTCTCTTCCGCCAACATCACGATTGTTTTCCAAGAACGGGCAAACCGTTGGGCAAAGTCGGTTATATTCACCGGTTCGTTTACATTTATGAGGAGTTCGTTTCAGCGTGCAACGGAACAATTCTTGCTCCGTGCATAGCAGCCAAAGATTGGAGACACTCGTTCTTCACATCTTCGATTTTGTTAGGATCGCGTTCACTAACGAGATGTGCCATTACGTTGGCGAAGTGATATCTGTATAACGAAATATCCTCCTTGTTCTTTCCTACAAAAGATCAAAGAAGATTCTACACACGCGGATGTAGAGCTGCTGAGAACTACAGGATTTGATGAACCATATCCAGATATTGTCGTATGTTACAGACTGAAGCCGATGAGCCAAGATGGTCAATCCTTATTTCGTCTAACGTTTCAGCTAACTTGGGTAATTAAAGCAGAAAAAGCGACAGGAGTTTCGGTTCACCTCATTGAAAGGAGTGGATTACAAGCAAGTCACCCGATTGACCAAATTCTTACACTTTACGGCAATATCAGAACTCAACCTTGTGAGTACGACTTACCATAGATAATCGCTTGGTAACCAATGACCTCGCTGATACGGGGAATAAAGTAAAAACAAAACGATGGAGTGCTAAGAGTATATGCAGAGGAGCTGTCATGAAAAATGGGCATATCATTAGCGTTCCCGTCACCTAAACTGATCACGGTCGTTTAAGAAATATGAGGCAGCGTGGTCTTACTCTGAGGAGAACGAAATGTTGCTGTCGGTCAATCTTCGCTACGGCCATGATTGTCGCAATGAGTTCTATAGTGAAGTACATCAGACCATTCAACGACATACTGAACAAGATTGTGAATGCGAAGTTGGTTTTCCATCCGCAGTGTTTCCGTATCGCCTGTAAAAAGCGGAGCACAATTAGAGTATAGAATATCGTTTGGTATTATTCGCAGTATGGTATGTAGAGGAATTTTTAGGAGGTGCTATCGTTGTTACCTACTCCACAATTCTCTGACTGATGAAAACGTACCAAAATCTCCGGCACAACTTATATGTGTGTACTCCAGTCGGGTCTCACCTTCATAAACATTATATGTAGGATTGCGGAGAGCACACTGGTAGTAATGATGATTGATGTAGCGACTGTAAACGCAGCATCGGTGAACTCAAAAGCGTCGATTTCGCTTGCTTCCGCTCGGTCGACATCATTTTTCGAAGCCATAGGAGTTATAGATACCTTGCAGGAGAAGCTGACAACCCACCTTCGGCTGACGATATCTGCTACATGTTAAAAAATAATGTGCAGTGTAGTGGACGATTGTAATTACGAAATATGGAGTCGTGAACAAAAAAAGTACTGTAAACAATAGGAAAATACAAAATTATATATGTAAAAATTGAGCATGTAAGAACTAGATAGATGTACGATATTTGAGTTAGAAATAGTTTGTGGTAACAATATATTGGAGCAAAAAGTACGCTCACATGCAACGGTAAGCGACGAAATTCTCGAGCGAGCTTCTCCAAAGCTCTTCTAGAGCCTTTGAGGGCAGTCTCTGTACTCAGCAAGAGATTGCGTAATGAAGAAAGGAAATTTTACTGTTCTTCTTTCTTTTCGAAGAGACCTGTAATAGCTACATTGTCTACATAATCAATGAACGGCTCCTTCCCTTTTAGGCCCCAGGCGACACTCGTTTCCGCGGAAAGTTACAGCTTAGATGTTCTCTAGTACGCAGGGGTGTGCGGAATTTCCGTTTCCGTGTTCCGAATTCCGGTTTCCGGCCGTTTTTGGCCCTTCCGTTCCGTTTCGTGTTCCGCTTTATTTTTGGGCGGAACACGGAAACGGAAGAAGAAATTTTGAAGACCTCCACTGTGCAGGCTAACACAAGGGAGACTGAAGTTATTGTCCTGACCTCGATACGAATTCTGGTAGAATGAAACCAATGCAGCGAAGTGCACCACCACCACCCCCCCCTCCTAAGAAAACTTGTAATGATTTGTTGGCACCTGCCACATCGTCCGAGTACGAGAGATTGTTTTCTTCTGCCGATTTGATCGTAAACGAGAAAGTATGATAAAAAGCCGATTTCCCGATGATCTTGAAAAACTACTTCTTCTCCAACATACCATGCCCGTTTTAGGCATTTAATTCTATTTTGAAAGCATTCCTGTCTATCACGCCAAAAAAGTGTCTTTCTCTACGTACTTGTCTTCAGCGCATAATGAATTTTATAAATATGAAATTCCACCGTTTACTTTGAAGCTATCACCAAACGTTGAACATCTTCGCCAGAATAATAGACACATTCTAGTGGGAACAAAACGAGCACTATATGGATACCTTTAGAAACAGAAATGAAAACTTTTTGTGGTCCAGTTTTGGCTAAATTCCAATAATTTAGTGGTTTTTGCACTATTTCCGGCTTCCGTGTTCCGCATTCCGGTTTCCGGCCATTTTTGGCCATTTCCGTTCCGTCTTCCGCCTTCCGCTTTTTTGAAAAAAATTTCCGCACACCCCTGCTAGCACGGGTTTTAATATGCATCGCTTGGAGCGCGGAAGAATAGTAAAAACGCTTGCATGTGAATACTGTATCTTTTAGTATTGCGACCTAATGTATACTACTGATCTTTCGAACTACAAAGTGTTACTAGTCGATAGACAAGTTGAAACGAAGAAGGAGGGTCTCCGAATTGCATCCATGACCTGTCTGAAGAGAGGAAGTTGAGACGATTATTTCAGTAGGCCAGGCCCTAAAAACTTCACATTCAAAATCGGGCGGAAGCAAAATTTGAGATATGGCTACTTTTCATGAAGCGTTGCACTACGAGTTCCGTAATTTCATTCTAATAGATATTATTGTCTCGAATGTTAACAAGTGGAGTCGATGGATTTATGAGTTCTGGAGATATAGTCGACATATTTTAAGAGTTATTTACACGCGAAGTAGGCAATTCGTAAAATTTTGGACTAGAAATCGTTCGATATCGCACAGTCATAACCGAAAATCACGATCATAAGAACACACGAAATGGTGAGGTTTATTAAACGGTTATGGACATGTTTTTCATTCGTAATATAGGCGAATAGCATGTAGGGTAGCCTTCACTGAATTGGAAAGATGGATCAAGTAAGCCGTTTTCGCATTTTTTTCATGAAGTATGGAAACGGTCAAGAATTTCTAGGCTTCTGCATACAAGCTCAGGGTAGCATCTCAAACATCAGGGTAGCATCTCAAACAAAGTCACCGAACTGAAAATACCCGTTTCTGATGGAATGCTTGCCGCTAGGCTACTTTCGTATGACGCCGACGGCAAACGGTGACCTCTGGCGGGTCTCTGGATTTTCGGTGATGAATGTGCCGATATCGAACGATTTGTCATCCCAAATGTTACTAGTTGCCTACTTCGGGTGAAAATAACTCTAGAAATTTGTGGACTATATCTCCAGAATTTATAAATTCATGGACTCCTTTGTTGATATTTGATACAATGAAGTCCAAGTCGGAACGAAATTACGAAACTCACAATGCAACGCATCATGAAAAGTAGCCAAAATAAAATGAAACAAAAAAATATTTCAAATTTCGCTTCCGTCCAATTTTGAACGTAGACTTTTCACTGATTCCATTTCCTCCTCAGACATCGGTGTCATCGTAGTAACATACACCTCTAGAGATCGATTTCATATCTGTTCTCTCCAAGCAGGCAGCGGATATATCGGATGCCCCAAAATAGCATGGGGAAGGGAATTCTGTTGTTGTAACTACAGGGTGCGGCAAAAGTCCTTCAACACAGATACTTGACTGTCTAAACGGCAGATCTCAGGCAAATGTAATGAAATTTTTAACATTTATTGCCTTTCACCACACACATATAAAAAAGTTTTGAGTTTCGAAATGACCTCCTCTCGCACGAATACAGGCCCTAAGTCTCTTGAGGAACGCGTCAACGGAGGCACGCACGTCGTTGCCATAATTCAATATTGGGTAACCTCAAATATGTTCGAATTACTTGACTGTCTAAACGGCAGATCTCAGGCAAATGTAATGAAATTTTTAACATTTATTGCCTTTCACCACACACATATAAAAAAGTTTTGAGTTTGCGGCAAAAGTCCTTCAACACAGATACTTGACTGTCTAAACGGCAGATCTCAGGCAAATGTAATGAAATTTTTAACATTTATTGCCTTTCACCACACACATATAAAAAAGTTTTGAGTTTCGAAATGACCTCCTCTCGCACGAATACAGGCCCTAAGTCTCTTGAGGAACGCGTCAACGGAGGCACGCACGTTTACCGACGCGTCCGGGAAAATCGACAGCCACAAGTCACACAAGACATTTTGAAGAAAGAAATGCTCTTATGGGCGTCTTTTCACATCGAGAACACCACTCGAACCTATCCGCAGAACTCTGCACCTGCCCATAGTGCCGAAGTCGTACAGAAGTGGTGCGCCGACAATTTTCCTGATTTCATCTCAGCAATAAAGTGGCTACTGAATAGCCCGGACCTTAATCCGATGGATTATTCAATGTGGTCCATATTGAAGACCAAAGCCTGCGCAACATCTCACGCAAGCACTGATTTTTTAAAGAAGCCTTGAAAAAAGCCTGGGAGAAAATTGATGAAGAGGTCCTGCGTGCCGCCTCAGACGCGTTCCCCAAGAACCTTATGGCCTGTATTCGTGCAAAAGAAGGTCATTTCGAAACTAAGATTTTTTTTATATGTGCGCGGTCGAAGGCAATACACGTTATAAGTTTTATCTCATTCGCCTGAGATCTGCCGTTTAGACGGTCAAGTATCTGCGTTGAAGGACTTTTGCCGCACTCTGTATATCGGACAAATAAGATTTCACTAATAGAAAAGCATATAACAGTAGAATAATTACCAGCTAATACTATATCTTAATGGGTTTGAAATGGCGTATCTCAGAGTGAATACAGAGGGTCAAACGGCTGGCAGAGCTTTCACAAGGCCGCATATATCATTTGGTATGGTATGATACATTTTCTGTGAATTACATAATTCTCTCGCGAATGGAGCACACTTCAGTGTCCTGAGAGTTTTAAATACAGACAGTGCCATCAAGACGACCATTTACCGCTACCATCGGCTCAGAGTAGTGTTTGGAAGATGATCACTTTACCTAGAAACCGCCTAAGTAGCGAGTAGCCCTTTCTGAGTGCGCGGTTACTCGCAACATCCTCTTCTTGCTTATCTCGTTTGTTGGAGAGCCGAGTGCACAGCTGTAAACAAATTTGTAAGTTCACATCGTCCTTTTCGCAAATGGAAGCGGTTCAGTCGATAGAAGATGTATCAGCGCCTTGTAATATAGCTGTTTCGTTGCTCAGAGTGGAGAATTTCGCTGATGTCGAATGTTCTACTTCGTTCGTGCCATCGGATCAGTAATAATCTCACTCGTTGCCTAAATTCGCGGATCGGTAAAACGGCGTGACAAAAAAGGAATGTATTTTCAAAAATCAAGAAGCAGAAGTTTCGATGGTGGTTGTAGGATTATCGCAAAAATCACTGCTTAGGACGGATTCGAACCCACACCTCGGGCATGTGCAGGCATCGTTATGTTACACCACTACACCACCGTCCACTCGGCGGTGTACTGGTTTATCATCGTGCCGCTATTGTAATGATAAGTTCACGACCAAAAGGAGAACATTTGAGAGGTTGATTGTCTCGTTCATTCCTCGAAGATTCGTCATTTGAGGAACGCTCTCCCAAATTTTCAGCTCCCAAGGAACGGCCACACCTCAAAGTATCCGGGATCACTGAATTAATTCAACTATTCAGCGAGCAGAAGATGCGATAGTCCTTGCAAGCCAGAACAACAGATGTCACCACTCGAGCAGATTTTTTTATTAGAAGTTCACCCTGACAAATATAATCCTTACCAATAAGTAACAAAAAAGGATAAAGTGATGACTAGCAAAAGAGAGAACCAACAGTATGACACAGCGACGGCGATAGCGTGCGTGTTGAACTGCAAGCTCACGTTCAGTGCTAAATTACAGCATGTAATTTAACCAATAACTGAAAGCCTTTTCTCGGAGGAATGCGTGCCTGAATTGCCTACGGAGAACAAAGGCATCAGTGAACTTTATAGCCGATGCCAGCAATTTGTGTTTGTCGTCGACAAACGTTACAGCAAAGCGTCCAAAACCAGCGTTTTTCTATTGGTTCAGGAGACATCGCTCTAAAAAATATTTATCGGGAGGTATGACCATCGAGTATTTAAGCCAGAAGTCATCAGTAGTGTCCAATGATGCGCCTACAATTAGTTCTATTGTCGCTCGTCGCCGGGCATGTTGTGCTTGGCGTTCAGGTTTATTTCAGTTTTCTTCAATTTGCTTTCAACAATTGAAATCCTTCCTTCTAGAAAGAAATGGATTTTAATTTTCACATGCTGCATGTTTCTTCTCAAAACTACTACGTCCCACTTCTAAAAGGAGCTCATTGAAATCTAGAAAAAAATTACCTGCTGAAAATTATTACCTGCTGGTTTATGCTGAGTGTAGTGCGAATAGATATTGTAACGGTGGTGCTAGAATGATTGCGAAAACGCGTCTCAAGGAGATTGGTCAACGCTCAAAGGGAAGCAGAAAAAATTTTGGATTGCAGCGAGAAGCTGGGAAGCATCCTTTGAGAGTCAGGGGGCCACTCCTCTAATGACTTACGGAAACAGTTGAATCAGTAGTTGGTGATTTTAATAACTCACACAGGCTTGGGACGATCTCATCCATTGTGTTGAAACTGATGATTCAATTGACTGAGAGAGAAATAGTGGCACCGGCTCTAGCGTTGTTTGAGATACTCTGCAGTAGCTCTTACCATCACTGACAATTTCAACAAATCAATTTCCTGCAGTAAGAGATGACTTTTACTGTTCATATGATCATTCGAAAACGTTCACGAGAATTTTGTTCTCCACATGATCTCATGCTTGACGAAAAATGGGATAATTTCCTTTCAGTGCGTGATTGTTTGAGCACCGCAGCTTACGATGAGTTTTATGGAAATTCGGTGGAACTTTGAGTCAGGAAGAATCACAATAACCATATTCAAATTTGCGTGTCATTCAAAAATGAAATTATTCCATAAAATGGCTGGACCTTTGCAGCGAGAGAGATTGAGACGAACCCATCTAATGTTCTCCTTTTGGTCGTGAACTTATCATTACAATTGCGGCACGATGATAAACCAGTACACCGCCGAATGGACGGTGGTGTAGTGATGTAGTATAATAACATCACCGTGCCCGTACAGACCCAAGGCCCGTGCTCGAATCGCTCCTTAGCAGCGATTTTTGTGATGATCCTAACACCACCATTACAACGGCTGCTTCTTAATTAATGAACATACATTCCTTGTTTACGCAATTGTATCTATCGAATTTAGACTACGAGTGTGATTATCTCTGATCCGAAAGGCACCAACGAAGTCGAACGTTCGACATCAACGAAATGCTCCACTCTGAGCAACGAAATACTTACATCCCAAGGCGCTGAGAAAACAGCTGTGGACTATGGGACATCGACTCTTAAGTCAGTGGTCGAAACTATGACGGGCATCGATGAAAATGGTACCCTCACCAGAGAAACCACAGAAGGAAGAGCAACGAAAGAGATTGAAGAGGTGACAAAAATAAGCGAAATGAAAGAGGTATTTACTGCAAGGTAATTTGTGAGGTGAGAAATACGAAACTGCAGTGAGGATAGGTATCCCAGATCCGCATCCGGAATGAGCGATGTCGTGAACTATAAATGATTGTAAAATATTGGGCAAGGCATCTTGAATGTAGGGAGCATTTCGAATTTTTGTGCAGTTTTAAAGGTGCCAAATGGGTCACTGGCAAATCTCTGGAGTATCAAAAGCAGCTTCAGGAAATTGAATCAACGATATGAGGGAAAGGAATTGGGGTGTTCTCGAAGTTCTCTGAGCGGTTTTTCTAGAGTAACTCCATGAATGTGATATGAAGTAAGTGCGATTCTAACGAAATGTAAACGAAAATGGAAAGCTCTATGAAATAGGAAAACAACACTTAAATAAGTATTAATCTATGCCACACATTTCAAAAACCTGCAGAACCAAATAGCATTCACCAGGTGTCAACATCCCCGATGACCAGTACCACCCTTGTGGAGACGTGTGTTGACCAAATAAATCCTCGGACTGGTCGCTCCGAGTGTGGCCTCAACAAATCTCTTTGCCACAAGGCGGGGTTAGTTCACAGCTACAATTTTTCCTTACGTCCAAGATTTCCTACGCTCAAAATGGATAAACTTTAGTTTCGTTGAGTTCATGGAAGCAAACTGCCCGCAGACGTGTGGATACTGTAAATGTAAGTGTTTATTACTTAAAATAGCTGTAGAGTGCACCGATACTATGGCCTATCCTCCACATCTCAACAATCACCACTATTGACAAGGCGGGAAGAGAATCGGAAATCGTCCATCTACAGGTGAATTATCTGTTTATCCGCTTTGAAGTACAACACTAGAAATTCACCACATAATACAATTGTCTTAACTCATCCGCTATGTCTTGCAAGCCTAAAAAAAGCCTACTGTTGAATAATTGACTTTTGACTCAATTATTCTCTTGGACACCACTTCCTGTCGGAAAAGTAGCACGTATTGATGTACATAGTCTCCAAATTAATTGATTTTGCTTGACGGGATTGTTAGGTGAAGGTCATAATATTCATTTCACTTCCTTGTCGACCTGGTACTAGTCGTCGTGGTAGGAGGCGTTTTCCAAAATTGACCGTACAGCTCAGTGTTTGTTAAGAAGTTCGAAGCAGTAGTCGTTAACTACGGGGCTAACTACCTAACTTTCCGCCTTGCACGCTCGTGAAGGAGAAATTGATGCTGGAATTACATCAATACCGACGTTGAAAGACGAAGGAACTGGGACTACCTTGTGAAATCATTAGCATATCCGCCTTTTCCCCTCTTGCATTCGAATAAGCACGTCTCGCAGGAGCGTAGGAAATTTCAAAACAGTACGACAGGAGAGAAGTAAAATTAGTGCAATATTATAATTTAATAGTAATAATATAAAGCAATAACATGATAGTAGTAGAGAGTAGTAACAAACAGAAAAAGGAGGAGCAAGCTTTATATGCAAACCAGGAGACGAGGGGCTTTGTTTTCCTGAGCAAGGATCTATCGTGCGACCGCAAAAGTGGGCCCTGAACCTCTCATCGCTACAACTTTGAGTTTAAGACGAAGGCAACAAACTTTCGTTCTTCATAAATGAGACGGCGTCTTTAGCCACGAGTTTGAAGGAGAAGTAGAAAATTTGCTCATTTTCAGTGTGTGTTGATGAGGTCCCCCTCAACGGACGAGGTTTCTGCATGCAAGGAAGCATCAGTCGTCTCTGTGCACATCGCAGCATGCAAGTTCGAAATGCTGCGAGGAGCAGGTGTCCAGTGGCGTGTGGTGTGTGCGAGCGTGGAACAATACTCAGATTTTGGCCAGTGGATATTAATGGAAAGCTTCCAAGTCGATAATATCCTTGGATAGCTTGAATAAAATAGTCGATAAAATCCTAGAGTAGCTGAATAATTTGCATGTTCCACTGGCATAATCATGTACTTTTGCATTATTTTTCTTGAAAGTATAAATAAAGCAAATTTTGATGACGCAAGACAGAAAGAAATCTTTGGTAAAAGTAGTGACGTAAGTTATAGTACGCAGCTACTGTACACCGAAAAAAGAAAACCATCGAAAGCCAGTTCACATTGAAGTAGTCAACACGAGCAGAAGTAAGAAGAGCACTGATAAGAGAGGGGAATCGAAAAAAATTCGAGAAGATCTTGAATTCAAATCCACCTAGCACGTGGGATGGGTGCAAGTAGCCTGATGGTGAGTAGCCATGGGCCGCCGAAACACCAAAACGAAACGATGGGTGACTACGGATACCATACCAATAAAAGGTAAGAGGAAGGTTTATCAGTCCCCAAAGGGTGCGGCGCGGCGCTCGTGTTCCATTCAGAACCGTAGGAGCTTGGTGAATGCGTATTTGGCCTATAGAATGACTTGCGCGGGCCAGCCGCAATATCATGTCAGTGTTTCCCCCCCCCCCAGACAAGGGTGATACAAATTTACCTGATCCCGGAAGGATAGAAGGCCAGGTTAGCCCGGACGGAGATCGATCGACTTTGCGTGCGTCAGCCACGCCTCTTACCACTGCATCACGCACGGCCAGATTGGTAGGTCCGCCAAACTCATAAAGCCCACATCACGGCTGAAATCGAGTGCTCCATAGCTAAGGATCCTATAGTTTGATAGTTTAGTATAAGTTACTCAAGTTGTGAGATGTTCAGACGAAAACGAAGGAGTTTGTTCGGTCGAACTTTCCTCTGATGACGAATGGCCTTTGCCTCTGAAATTCTCGATGACAGGAAACCAACCCATCAGGTTGTTCTGTTGAATATGCGATTGAAGACCTTTGAGCCGTCTCCTCTCAAAATTTTATGATATAGGTGAAAATTTCCTGAAAATTCAATACTTCCTGAGTTTCAGCTTCACATCAATATGCAGAAGGTGAAAAACAAATGCAAAATCTGGTGTTGTCGTCCTGTGTTACAGGGTTTTCAGATTAAGTACTTTTCATTGTGAGTGTGAAAATGTGTCTTTCTGTGCGACGGAAACGATTTCTATGTGCTAGCCTGCAAAGTATTCCTTGTACATTCATCAGAAGAGAAACGTACTCCCACAGGGGAGGATTTTCATAACAGAACCAATTGATTGAAATGGTCGGAGAAACACAGTTTGGCATCAGGTAAAACGTCCTTCCTTAGTGAATGCCCGAGAGCCTAGGTCTAAAGTGTTAACACTGTACTCATTGGGAACTCTACCACCTGAATACAGATCAAAACAGTCGTCGGAGTTATTCTACAAGCCCGCATGGGGGGTCCACATATTAGGCTCTTTCAGACGACGCGTCGATAAAGTGACGCGTGACGCGTGTGTGATGAAGGATAGGTAGGTCAGCGTCATCGGTTGATCGGGTTATCACGCGTCATTACGAGTAACTCGTCCGATCGACGTCGCGTTGGCCATGGTGAACTTGCAGACCATGCATTTTCTTACACGCGTATTTGGCAAAGCCATGCTTTTATTTCTCGTTTTTTTCCGCTGATTGTTTGCTTTTAATGAGAATGTTACTTTCGCAACTTGGTGTTCTTATGTCTACGAGAAACTTTCGGATGTGATCTGGTTTTCAGTGCCGTCCACAAATACAATTTTCGTCTATCCGCTTCGAGCGCGAAAAGGTGAAGGACAACGGAGTGTCGAGCATGTGGTGGCCACCGATGTGGCAGGTAAGCAAGCTGGACAAATTTTTGAGTTGTTTAGTAACTGTTAAAGTTTATCATTACTTTTTGTGGAGTCAAGTTGGCTTGGAAGAGGTCCATTCCCTCTTAAACGAGACGTTCTTTATGATGGGAAGCTTTCTGTGTCATTTTTTTTCGGAACTGTTGAATATCGTTCCATACTTAAACCCGACCGCTAATTTACACGACAATAGACTTTACGTAAGTACTTGCGGTACGAGTCCCGTTTGTCTGCGGACCGACATTTTGGTTAGGCTTACATCGTTTCTACCTAATCCCTTAGCCTAAAACTAATTCTAAGTCCACTTCGATTTAAGAACAATTCTATACCTGAGATGCTAAATGACGTTAAAAAACCCGTTCACTAAGTAAATGTTATTCCGCTGATCATATTCAGCTCCTGCTGCGGCAGACATTACGTTTTTAGTGTACGACTGTAGGAATGTCATCGTTTTGCAATGGAATTCGGCACCTGGTCAAAGCTGTATTGGTGGAAGTGGGTAACAATTTTTGAGAAAATAATAATTGTACAGAAATCAGACACAAAAAAGCCAATAGTGTTCGGCATAGCGATCGAAAACGATGATTCAGATGTTCGGATTCGCTCAACAGGAGGAAAGGAGCTCAACTAGCTTCCGGCACGATTTCGAGTATGAGCCGCGTAGGTGTTAGCATTAGCATCGTTCCGTTGATTATTGTATAGAGAAAAAGGCTTATAGAACGAAAGAGGGCAAGGTCTCCGTCACCCGAAGAATGGACGGACGACCAGCGTCTTACGCTTATAAACGAAGTAATGAACATCCCACAACTGTGGGACGTTCGAGATCCCTCGTACAAATACAGGCACATGGGCACTCACTGGCCAAGAGTTGTGAACAACGTTAACCTCCTCCACTCCTCGTGGTTTAGTGGTAAGATGAACTATTGCTTTGCTCAATGAGCGGTAACAGTGTGACATTGCATTCAGTGGAACCGGCTAAGCAGCAATGGAAAAACCTGAGGGATGGTTTTGTTCGAAAGCATAGGGAGCGTAAGCAGGTGCCGACAGGATCGTCGAGTGTGGCCGTTCCCCCGAAATGGAGGTTTCACGAAAGCATGTTATTCCATAGGAAGCTGAATTAGTCAAAATGGAAACCAATACTTTTAGGCGATTTATGACCCACTCGGTTACTAATTATTAAACTGATGTTGATAGCTTCTATGTCGTTCTGTTGTTGGTGTTTACTTGATTTTAAAGCCCACCATTCGGTATTGTTCGTTTTGAGTTCCATACTACAAGTAACTATGTAAATACTACAATATCTGTGGTTTCTAACTACAATAAAAATATAATGTTAATGAAAATGAGTGTCAATGAGTGTCAATATAATGTTTTGTTTGAACTGGCGGCTGGTGTGTTTGTGCTGTTGTTTATGTTGTTGTTTTAGCCCGTGTTTAGGACAGTTGTGTTGTGTTCCATAGAAATGGTGTTGTACATTCCCTCAATCCAGGCCATTTTAGTGAGTGACCATTTGAGTTTAACAAAGGTCACTCATTAAAACGGCGTGAATTATGAGAATAAAAAACACTACAAATCTACAACAACACAAACTCCCATGAATTTCGGAAACTCCCATGAATTCGAGCACAATCACATTTAACATGGGCTAAAGCAAAGATACAAACCTATAAAGCACATTATGCAAAGAATCCTTCCACCAGCAATGCCATAAACGCTTAAAATAAGACAAAGCACTTCAAGCAACCCCACAGAAATACTCCGATCAGCTGACTTTTCGCCTAGTGTTCTGTGTGCGCCGCACCACACGCGCCGGACATTACGAGCAGTTCGCCGCGCGCGAACTGCAACATACACCATGGCCAACGCGTCGTCGATCGGACGAGTTACTCGTAATGACGCGTGATAACCCGATCAACCGATGACGCTGACCTACCTATCCTTCATCACACACGCGTCACGCGTCACTTTATCGACGCGTGGTCTGAAAGAGCCTTATCCAGCTGCTCAAGCGCATTTTTCATGACCTTCGAGCGCTCGATTTGTCTTCGTTGTGCATTCCAAAAAAGTCCTTGTATAGGCTAGACGCATTTACCATGCCTCTACGATTCTGAGCTCAATACGAATGCGGTAGCGCGTCCTTAGTGGAATGATGAACACCGGTCACTTTACCAATCTCCGTTTTATTGGTTTCCAAAGCAAGGAGGTAAATTTGGTACTTCGGGAAGATCCCCATCTACACTGTGTCTCAAAACTGTAGGGACACCTGAAAATCATACATTTCTGCTAGTTACCTGGCGGAAACTGATCTGAAAGTTGCACTATGGAATATCCTCATAAGATCGAACACAATAGATGTGGCAGAGGTAAAAATCTGGGGAGGTAAAAATACTGACCTCCTATCGCTGCTCGCTATAGTCTTGTCCTTGGAAAATTTTTTCGAATGAACGAATAAACGAATATATTCGATTTTGAAAGTTTCGAATGAACGAATGAACGAATAAATTCGGTTCTTAAAATTTCGAATGAACGAATAAACGAATATATTCGATTTTGAAAGTTTAATGAACGAATGAACGAATAAATTCGATTCTTAAAATTTCGAATGAACGAATAAATTCGATTCTTAAAATTTCGAATGAACGGTTGAACGAATATATTCGAATGTTTAGATTTCGAGTGAACCAATAATCGAATAAGTAGGTTGCAGTATGTGATCGATATACGGTGTGCGGCAAAAGTCCTTCAACACAGATACTTGGCCGTTTAAACGGTAGATCTCAGGCAAATGAGATGAAATTTGTGCCGTTTATTGCCTTTGACCGCACACATATAATGAAGCATTTAAGCTTCGAGATGACCTCCTTTCGCACGAATACAGGCCCTAAGTCTCTTGAGGAACGAGTCTACTGCGGCACGAAGGTTCACCGACGCGTCCGGGAAAGCGACAGCCACAAGTCCTGGGACCGTATGCTCGTCTCACCCGAGATTGCTGGGGGATGGGGCAAGGGGAGGAGCCAGCCAGTAAGAGCACATGAAACACGGGCCGACTCCAATCATACTAACTGGCTCCTCTCCTTGCCCCATCCCCCAGCAATCTCGAGTAAGACGAGGGTACGGCCTCTGGACGACGTTTTGAAGAAAGAAATCCTTCCATGGGCTTCTCAGCACTTTGGAAACACCATTTGGACCTATCATCAGGAATCTGCACCTGCTCATAGTGCTGAAGTCGTATAGAAGTGGTATGCCGACAATTTTCCTGATTCCTCTCAGCGAAAAGTGGCCACCGAATAGCCCGGATCTTATTCCGATGGACTATTCAATCTGGACCATATTGAGGAGCAAGGTCTGCGCAACATCCCACGCGAGCGTTGATTCTCTCAAAAAAGCCTCGAAGAAAGCCTGGGAGGAAATTGATGAAGATGTCCTGCGTGCCGCCGTAGACTCGTTCCTCAAGAGACTTAGGGCCTGTATTCGCGCGAAAGGAGGTCATTTCAAAACTTAGGTGCTTTGTTATATGTGTGTGGTCAAAGGCAATACATGTTATGAATTTCATCTCATTTACCTAAGATATGCCGTTTACATTTTCAAGTATCTGTGTTGAAGGACTTCTGCCGCACCCGTAATTATAGGAGAGCGTCAAGAGCAATTTAGAACGAAGAGCATTATCCGCTCGAATCACAAAAACTGTCTAGTAGATCACTTTTTGAGACCTGGTATTTTTTGAAATGTTCACATAACATCCAACATTTAAATTCTTCTTACATATTTGTGCAAACCCATGAGGTGGATTTAGAGCCGGTTCCTAACAAATATGTTTCCAACGCAAGTCTGTTGAATGGATTGTGTGGCATGAATTTTCAAAGCAAGAGTCTTTTCCGCTACAAATGCTTAGCTGAGACCGTTTTTTGAACAAGATTTATTATTTTCAATGGCTGCCATCGGGGAACTGGTGCCCTTGTAGAGGAGTCACGTTCGAATACATCCAAAGAAGAAATTGGTTGATTAGTTACGATTGTTTTTCGTCTATTCAAGCACTTCTACCTAATTGCTAATTTATTATATTATAGTCATTATACTGTACACTATAAGCTTGTTATTTTTATCCCAGAAAAATGTTCATTTGCTCACTGTTCTATTTGATAGTGAAGTGTCATATCGAGAAAACGTAAATTCAGGTGACTATGAAAGAGCCGAAACGCAACAGAATAGCTCTATGGAACGACTGCTCCCTATTTTTCTTGAGTCTACCTCAAACATTTCAAACTATACGGGGTGTATGTATTCGAAGAATTCATTCGAACAAATGCGAATTTCGAGTGCGAATTTTTCTTTTCGCAAATCTTTCCTTAGCGATAGAGTTCAATCGGTATTAATAAATGACACCCTATCGAAGCCGTACTCAACCCTTAGTGGAGTTCCTCAAGGGACTTGTCTTGGCCCATTATTTTTCATCCTATTCATGAACGACTTGGTAGGCGTGATCCCCGATGGCTCTCACTGTTGCCTGTATGCGGATGACTTGAAAATTTTCACTGTAAACGACTGTCTTAAACTTCAGCTTGCCATCAACGCGGTTAGTAGCTGGTCTAGAAAATGGTGTTTAAACATTTCGGTTCAGAAAACAGCAGTGATGAAGCTTGGACGTCGTCACCCAGAATTCACTTTTCTTTTAGACGATCTTCCTCTGAATCAGGTAAATGAATTCCGAGATTTAGGAGTAACATACAACAGTGAGCTAAGTTTTGCGAATTATATTCACAAACAAGTTGCGCTCGCTCAGAGAAGGGCTAATTTCGTTTTACGAGCTTTCAAACTTCGCGATCCTGTCACGCTTTTTCAGCTTTTCGTGCTATATGTCAGGCCCCTTCTCGAATATTGCTCTCAAGTCTGGGCTCCAATCCAAAAATCACTTATTTCGGAGATTGAAAATGTTCAAAGAAGCTACACGTATCGTTGCTTCTTGCGCAGGGGCGTCAGCAGTATTTCTTACGAGCAAAGACTAAGAAAACTTGGCGTTCAATCTCTTGAATTGCGTCGGAAAATTGCAGATTTTGGTCTTATGTACAAGTTAACCACCAATGAAGTTTCATTGAATATCGATGATCTCTTCGAAATCCCTTCAAATGTGGAACGGGCCAGGGGACATCCCTTCAAGGTCCGTCCGGAGAAGCCAAACACAAAATCATTCGAGCAGTGTTTTTTGGTCAGAGTAGCTCAGCAGTGGAACAGATTACCCTTGCACCTCTTCAAGTATAATAAATCTGACACATTTCAGCTCAATTTGTTGAAACACCTGAGCGCTCAATCTACGGACTACAGCTAATATCTCTTCCCACCACTTCTCCACTGGTTTCCCTTTTTTTTTCGTTAAAGGATGTGGTTTGTCTGTACCCACTACCCTTTTCTTCTGAATTACACAGTGTTGCAAATGTTTATTCAGGTTGTGTTGGTGTGTAGAGTTGTGGCGCTTCCTCCGTGCGCGGTGCCGGTGGCTGGTCGCGTGGTGGCTCGGTCTCCGCGGTGGCGGCGGATGGCTTCGGTCGGGCTGGTGGCGTCGGGCGGCTCGGGTCGAGGTGGTCGTTCGTCGTTGGTGGCGGAGGACATCGTCGGTGGCGGTGGCGGTGGCGGCGTCGGTGCGGCGACTGGCGGTCGGGTGATCGGTCCCTGCTGCGGCTGGTGGTTGGTGTGGCGATCGGTCTCGGCTGTTGCGGTCGGCCTCGGCTCCGGTTCTGGTCCTCGACTGCATTAGCTTGGCCAGGCCGCGCCGCTTTTATGCTACCGCGGACCCTTCTAGAGTAGATCGTGAGATGTGCTACCTCGGAACATGATTGCCTTTAAGCTAGTTCTAAGAGCTCCCGCTAAAGCCCTGATGAAACCCTAATGAGGTTTATGTACGTGCTTCTGTATAGTGTAATTTGATGCTTATGTTTTTCTTAGTTCAAGCTTAAACATTCGCCTTAGCCACCCAGTTCGAAGATGCCGAAATTGACCTATAGCAATCCATCATGTTGATCGAGATCTGGTTTCTGATTTTAGATCCTCTGAATTTTTCCTTCATAATTTCTTCCGAAATAGTTTTTTTTTTCGCTGAATTGCTTTATCACAGTTCAATTGTTGAGTTTCAAGAGTGAATTCGTTATCGGCAGCGCCTCCCGTATGGTCTATGTGTTGTCTCCTTGCAGGCCAACCCCCCGGGGTGCGTATCAGGTTGAAGAGGTGCCTTTACACAGGACCCGCCTCGGTTTGGTACTGCCAGTGGTGCGCCTGCAAGTCGTAGCCAACCTCCCAACTTCCTTCCTGCTGCCGAACACGCAGTTTCTGTTATATTTATGAAAGCACTTCTTTACACTCATTTGGTTAAGTTTTCTTTTGTTCCTGGATTTGCGAAAAAATATATTCGTTTTCAAAAATTTCTTATTGAATAGGGGGTTTTTTTTGATGTTATTCTTCGAACTGGTGGGAAGAAGGCGCAACAGTTTTTGTTCCGTCACTATCGCCTATGCTTTTGGCTTTTTCATATGCTCATCTTTTTTCTAGAAAGGCCAATTGACTGTTCTGTTTGCGATCTCTCCTCTGATACCTAATGCAATTATTGGCTGGAATAAATAAATAAATAAATAAAAATGAAAAGACACCAATCTTATTGTGTTTTGGTTTTCAGGTCCTGGCCAATGTCGGTGAACCGTCTGTGGCGAAAAAAATGTCCTAAATGACCCCAGTGGCGAGTCTGCCGTAGTTTCATCGTATGCTTGGAGCAGCAATAATTATGAGGCCATGCAGCCCTCACGCACCTATCGGCGGCTCGCTGCGTATGGTGGGGCGCCCTAATGATGACCTTAACACCTCACATAGTAGTGTTTAGTGCACCTCTGATTACAAGCAAATTTATTAGATACATGCGATCAGAATGATGCAAACAGTTAACGTTGGAGTGACGTCACCAAAATAGAGGGAACCCTAGGGAACCCTGGATACGATATTAATCGTTTTGCATTAGCGCTGGAGAAGGAGGTTTACAGTGATGCACCCGACGAGCTATCCATTAATGTTCAGGAGAGAACAAAGACGTATACTAGAGTTGATTTCATGAAAGAAGTAAGTGTCCTTTGCGACTAGATGTTCTCGAAATTGTATTTCAAAAATTGTAAAAAAATGTATTTCAAAAAAATCGCCGTTGCAGTGCATATTCAAATATTACTTCATCTCAACCGAGGCGAGAGACGGTATTTGGAGGTCAGCGAAGAACGCACTCAATTCACGTGTGAGATGGCTAAAATCTGCCGGAAAGAAAGCAAAACCGGTGCTCCTAATTCAAATGAATAATAAGATATTACGAAAGCTAAAAGTTGTTCATATTATCTATATTTATAATAATATGCAATATAAACAGATTTTTATTTGCATCATTCTGACCCATGTATCTAATAAATTTGTTTGTAATCAGAGGTGCACTAAACACTGCTATATGAGGTGTGAAGGTCATTATTAGGGCGCCCCACCATACGCAGCGAACCGCCGATAGGTGCGTGAGGGCTGCATGGCCTCATAATTATTGCTGCTCCAAGCATACGAAGAAACTACGGCAGACTCGCCACTGGGGTCATTTAGGACATTATTTCGCCACAGACGGTTTACCGACATTGACCAGGACCTGAAAACCAAAACACAATAAGATTGGTCTCTTTTCATTTTTAGAGAAAAATGCGTAAAAACCGCTTTTCAAACTGGAATTCCTCGCGATAGAGGCCGTTTCCTTTGGTCAATCGACGGAAATCATAAATCATGGATCAGGCTCAAGCTGCTCTAGTCATGCTCTTTCTTTCTTCTCATCGCATTTTCCGATTTCTCGCTCTCGAAACTCTGAATCCGTCACCTTTTCTGTGTAAAAATGTCGAAAGTTGCGTTTTCGTGCAACAAAAACCCACATAATTGGTGGAACAAGCCCATATTTGATGTGGACTATTAAAGCGCTTCTGTCGAATTCTCTTATGGCACAATCCTGCAATGCGCAGTTCCAATATGTTCTATTTTACGTATCGTGAAAAGTCTACATCTACCAGATTTTTCGTGACCGTCAATTTCATCTGTAATATTTTCCTGCTGTGCTAGGCATAGAAATGATCGACTTGACACTATCTCTTCGAATATGCAGATGAAATTTGATTCCGCTGAACAATTGTTTAATTTCAGTTGTGATTCAGCTATGGTACCCACAGGCTGTAATTACGGGGGACGGTATAATGAGGTCGACCTCATTAACTCGCCGCTCTCGCGAGGTCAACGACCGTTCACTTCACACCTTGAAAACTTCAAAATTTTCAAACGATTGCTAAACCAGAAGATGGATCACGCTGTTCTGATTCTAACCATGTCTTTTTTATTCAAAATAAGTAAAATTGACGAGAGATATGACGAAGCGGCACTTGCGGCAGCGTCTACTGCCGCCGGCCGCGTATTGGCCAACGTTTACCGGCGGGACTGTATATGCGATTTTTTGTAATTCGAATGAACGAATGAACGAATAAATTCGATTTTCCAAAATTCCGAATACTCGAATAACGAATATTCGAATTTTCGAAGTTCATTCGACCATTCGCTCGAAATTATTCGATTCGGTCCGAACTTTACTGCTTGCCCCAAAAGTCATTGTATAGGCTAAACTCGCATTTACCATGCCTCTACGATTCTGAGCTCAATACGAATGCGGTAGCGCGTTCTTCGTGGAATGATGAACACCGGTCACTTACCACTTACCTATTTCCCCTGAAATTCAATAATACACAGGGATTTTACCAAGCGAACTTGGTAGGTGGATCGGCCTGACGGATTGAAGCATCCGTGGTCTTGTCCACGTGAACCCCGTCACTCGTATCAAGTCACTCACCAGAGCTGGTGGACGTCAGCAGCATTGACCTATCTACTAGTCTCGTCCACCAGCATTACAGAAATAATTGGACAAGTTTTCCTTAATTTTCGTTCTTGTTTTTAATTTGGACTTGATTGACTTCTGACATTGGTAGGCTCAGGCCACTATGTTGCCTCATCAGTGGAAATGGATATACGGATGCTAGTAATATCGGATGTACTCGGCCTATTGGATCGGCAACTAGCCGATGTAATTCGTGTATTCTATACTAAAGTAAATCAAGTTCACAGCTCCACGTGTTCAACGTTCAACTCGCTAGAAAACATTAGAGAATATCGTTTATTTTCTCTGTTTTTTGGTCGTTTTTTGATGCATTCTCCGACAAAAACACTGCACTGATTGGAAAGCTGGGGTAGCAGGAAGCCGATGTTAGAACTCTTTTTTTCAGCGGTAGCTGATAGGATGACTGTAGCCAAATAGCCAAGATGATACAAGTTTATTTCGGCGAGTATTAGCCGAAATAAACTTGTCTCATCTTGGCTATTTGGCTACAGTCATCCTATCAACTGCCACTATATTCACCATGCCAAGATTCAACGACAGGCTACAGTCATCCCATCAACTGCCACTATATTCACCATGCCAAGATTCAACGACAGTCGATCATGGAATATTCTTTTTATCAGCTTTCTAAATAAGTGAGGTCCTGCCCTTGGTATGACGCATTGTTTTCATGGTAGATTTTCTGATACACCACGGAAACGTGGACCAATACTATGCTCGAGAAATAAAACAGAATTGAGCGACACCTATGTCTATAGCGATGTTGCACCTACTCTGTTAGATATTTACTTGCTATATTTATTCACTTGTCTTCTTTATTTTTTTAAAGATGCACCGACGTCACCCATCGAAGTAGTCTGTATATACGTATGTACAGCGCGTAATTCGCTTCAAGCATTTCCAGTAAGAAGCAAACCAGGGTGCGTGGCAACTTCCAAAATTCTACTTCTTGAAATTCTTGATCTTCATTTTCTTGAAGTCGGATATGAAAAGCTTCATGTTCATATCGACTTGGACTTGAAAACTCCAATGTGTTGGATCTAGCCGATAAAGACCCAAAAGGTTGTGTGGGTTGGTGGAAAAACTGCCATTAAAATTTTAAGGTCGAGGTGTTGATCTATGCACCTGTCATGACTCACCATGGAGTCATGATGCGTCGTACCATGATTTCATGCAGGAGTCATGGAGAGAATAACCACGCCTCCGTCGGTGAGTATAGAACTCAACGCGGGGCGGCCTAGAGGGGCTTAATCGGTGCTGTGCCACACAGCCTACAGGCTGCCACGTCTGACGACTCTTCCTCGTCTTTCTCTAGTAGAACTAAATGTACGTTAGAAAATGAACAGTTGCCGAAGAAGAAAAGTGTAATGAGCATAAGGTTCTAATTGAACAGTAACACGAGTCCAAAAAGCGCCGATTCTATTGCAGAATGAGGGCGACATTGAAGCCCTGTGATCAACCCTCTCTCGAATGTAATCCATCTGCTTTTCCCGCGAAAGTTAGAAGACAACTCCTGTATCGCTCACGTCGAATTCGTAGGCATAGCGCGTGAGGCGGACGAACAGAAGAAACAACAGAATGGTGACAGCTGAGAACGAGATAGAGCGAGGCCTGGTGGCTCGTGAATCCACTCTGGCTGATCATATTTAGCCGTCCAACTCTCGCTGGCAACGGCTTTGTTTTCTTCCAACCCATTCCACACACGCTCGTCCCATTTCGAATCCTCATTTTCCGTGAGCTTCCTCTTCGGCCTTCATAAAAAGACCGCGCCGTTTCACAGGTACTCTGCCGATGGTGGAATTATCGAATTTCGCTTCCACACAATTGAGTATCTCTTCTTTCATCAGTATAGAAGATCCTAGATTATACAGTTAGTTTACCAATGCGAATTTCCACAAATGTCACAGGTACCTCTGATGGCTACTACTATGATAAGACAGCTGACGACTGCATAATGTTTCCTTGTTTCCGTTCCAAACTTGTTCCTCCATGAAAAGAGAAAGAACGGCTCCCTCTTTTTGTGTAAAGGTGAAAGGTGAATGGTTTGGTTGATTAGTCCCACAGCGACGGAAAATCACTATTTGAGTTGATTTATTACCGCCAATTTTGACGAGAAGTTCATTCCGCACTGTTCGTTCATTTGTCCGTCCTAAATTCAGGAAACTAGCCACCAATGATCACCTAATCTGCTCGGAAAGTCCTTTCCTTCGAAAATTCTGATCCCAATTTTACTTATTGTTCTATTTTCCTCCTAACATCTACCTCGGCCAATGTCGGTTTAAAGAGCTACGACTCTCGCCATGAAGTGTACGCAGCTATACCGTACTGGCCCCTTCGTCGAAATGTCGCTCTAAACTATCAAAGCTGCCTGCTTGTAAAGGTGGTTTACTCCTCCTCCAATCTTTGGAAACTATTTCGAATGTTTCTTTACGCTTAGCGTCATCTGTTGCTCGTCGTGGAGCAGATACTGCATTTGTACTATACGACAAAAGAAAATGCCAAAATGGAAGAATTATTTTCTTGCATTATGAGGCTCTTCGTTTTTCGTTGCTGGCGGACAAAACGGTCTGCAAAGAGCCTATTACAAACTCCTCACTTTGTGTAGACCTTAATGAGCACCTGCTTGGAAAAGCAGGAAGTGATGAAGGCCAAAGAAAGGAAATTATGAGCAACACCTGTCGGAGAAGTATTTAGATAATTGTAACTATTCGAAATCATCGAATATTTTGACAGGACAACAGCGAAAGGGAAGGAAAGTTTGCAACGGAACGTCTATTGAGCTTGATCACAAAGCCGTAGAAAGTACATACTTTCGGAGGAAATCGGACGCGATCCTTGCGCGTGCATGTAGCTGCTCTATTTTAGGTGATCACATAACTCAATAGAAGAGGTTCTGCCTCATATCAGAAGTTCTGAAAATGTCAACAAAGATGTGCCTTATCGCTTGACTCCATCGCGAGCAGTGGTGCCGCGAAGAGCTCCGGGCCTGCGATAACCAGGTTCAGGTAGCCATAGCATGGGAAAAAGATGGCAGTAAATAATGGTTGGCTATGGGAACTTCTCCTTCTTTTTTGCAAAGGCGAAACCGGCCCTTATGAGCTGGTGATTGCAGATGGCTGGCTCTGTGAATGTGCCATCTTCTTTTACAGCACTGACGTCATTAATGAGCACTCTACTCTCTCCAGCAAGTGGAGTGGGACAGTTGCTGTAAAACTGAGCCTGTTTCAGGAATTTTGCTTCAATTTGATTTTTTTGCTTCAATTTGATTTTTTCTCTTCGTAACCCTATTACAGAAGTTGGTCAAGAGTCGATGATATTCATTGCCGACCTAGCAGTAGCAGCTAGTTTGCTGTAAGAGATCGTGCGCATGCGACTCAACGGAAACAAAAATTACAACTAAAAAGCTCTTGGGAGAAGAAATTGAATCTCTGCAGAAGTTGCTCGCCTTAAAGAAGGTTCTCGAAGTTCCCTCTCGTCAGAAGTCGGCGACCCGTAAATCGAAATTAGGAGAACTAAGCCTGCCAAATTTTGTAGAGTTTGAATGTATCTGGAACTCATTTTCATCAGAATCTTTGCAACTTCCCAACACAAACATCTTTAAACTATCCATCAAATGAGCTCAAGACCAAAAATGGACAGATGTCTAATATCTGGATAAAAACCCTTTAACTCTCATACCCCCATCACGTTGCAAATCCGAGAAAGGATCATTGCCCTTGACGACTGCAGCAACTGGTGTGATAGCTAATTAGATTCGTTCACGAACAATTGGGACGCTCACTGTTCAGGCAGCTACAGCTGCTTCCGTCGCCTCGCTTCCATGGTCCCCCAAAAACGCGTCTCTTTTTGGATTGCCAGTGAATATGTAATTCGTTGCGTTCAAACCTAAAGAGTGATGAATTCTGGAGTGCCACAAGTGTAACGAACATCGTATATTTTTTTACTGCATGGGTAGAAGTCAACTTTCCTATAGATTTCAGTTTTGCTCATGTGTCCAACTGAGCCTGTCAATGTTTTTCTTCTGCTAGTACACTTGAACAAGTCGCAGTATATAGCAAGGCGGAATGAGTTCTCAATACAGCAAGCTTTTGATATCCATTGAAAAACGGATTTGAGAGAGAACACTCCACAACTTCGTGCCGATCCCCGCATGACGCCAACTATTTTCTCGTTTTTTTCTGAAGTTATTCACTCATTTATTAAATTAACAATCGCACACAGAAGACGTGCACTTGCACACAAGAAGAAAACGGCAACGTTTCCAAGAACAATCCATCCAGTTTTGACTTGAGTTAGCATACAAACACTAGAAAATCAGAGGCAAATGAATGACTAGTATGAGTTTTCCGGAAGAGAGAAGTCGCCAGTCGTTGAACGAGTAATAGGTGCTACACAAAACCGCAATAACTAATTTGTACCTCTGTTCATATAGGGCGCGCGTGGTACACGGGTAAGGGATCGTTTAGAGTGTGCGTGACGAGCGATGCGAAGACACGCAAAAGATGTGAACCGACCATACCTTGGAAATCGCCACGGTATGGTCTATTTGCATCTTCTGCATTTCTTCGCGTTGCTCGTCGAGAGCTAAGAGGCGCCACTCTGCACGGTCGAGCGATTGGTCATCGCGCGAGCTAACCAAGTCCAAGCTAAAATTAACATTCGTAATGTGTCCTGTCCCTACGGGATCGGATAAATTCGTACGAGACTTGTTTGGGAACGTAACGTAACGGCACTGATGTTGTAATGGTGGTGCTATGTTCATCGCGAAAATCGCAACTCAAGCGCGAGACGTGGGTTCAAATCCCGCCCGAGATGCGATTTTTGCGATGGACTTAGCACCACCATTACAACATCATATTCTAGTATACATAGTAGTAACCCGCAAAAAGGGGTAAGAAAACTAGAATTGAATGGCACTGAATTTGGTATACGGCTGACTCATTCGAGTCGTTGTAGAGGCCAAATATGAATTCACCAAGTCTCTGTTATTTTGAATGGAGCGCGAATGCAGCAGCGCGTCCTTAGGGGACTGGTCAAAGTTGACATCCTTTGTTCGCCTTTACCTTGGTATAGATCATAATGAGGCAATGCCCATTCTAAAATTTTCGACGTGTGTAATTCCTCAAATTCCATCCGACGCGAAAGGCAGATAACCAGACATTTTTCCAGATCATTTTAGGTTCCTCCAATGTCATATGGATATTTACAGCTAACAGTTTATGAGGCACCTCCTTGGGGCACATGCCTTTTGTATAGAAGAACCACTTATTGCTGGATTGAAAAAGCATATGTAGTTATGCCATCTTCAACCATCTCCCGCTGTTCCCTTCCGGCTAGTAATCTGTCACTCAGTACTGTTTCTATTCTGGGCGGTTATTTTTCTGTAGAGTTTCAAGAGAGACCCCATCGGACCCAAAGCGGAACGTTATTGGATTTGGACCCGTCGTTCCAAATTGGGCGTCGCCTGCACAGCTCCTGGCGAATTGCGTATCTCTTCTCGCCACGGCTAACGCTTTGTTTATAAATTAACATTCGTAATGTGCCCTTTGAGTAACGTCATTCAACTTAAGAACATACATCTGCCGCATCTTTTTTCAAGATAATCCCTTATTAGGTGCTAGCCTTTTGACGAGTCAATTACAAAAACGGAACAACAACGAAGTAGTTCAGCAATCAACCACAAATTACATTTCACCACCGCATCATTATTATTTTAATTGTGAGCTGAAATCTGGCAGCGATATGCTGATTATATTCCCCGAACCTCCTAACAGGAAACTTAACTGCTTAAGCTATCTATGAGCGCCTACTGCAATGGTAATAGTAGCTACTGGAGTAAGAGTAACGTCTGGAAGGAAGAGCACATGATTGTGATTAGAAAACCTTGTGATAGCAACAGCATTGAAAGTTGTTTTGAGACCTCTCAGATCCAACATCAGGCGTATGCAGTGTTAGGAGGAGCTACTGACATCTGCACGGTCCAGCGATCGATCCTCACCTGGGCTTACCCAGCCTTCCATTCCTCCAGAGTCAGGTTTAGGAAAGGTAAAGTCACTGTCTTTGTGTATGTGATTGAGTCCCGTCATTGTACAGGACAAATACGCATTCACTTGTCTCTACGATTCTGAATAGAACAGGAAGGCGACGGCAGGTCGTCAGGGGACACATCAACGCCGACCCCTTCACATTTTCGTTTTGAAATACGTATCTGTGTATGTGTTTCAATGAAGAGTACCGATTGACTAACGAAATCAGAAACGAAATCAGAAAAATGCACTTCAAATTCGCCATTTTAGTGCAATAGCAACTCATATTCTTCCACTGGACAATTAGGAAACCTGTTACAGCGGGTGTGTGAATGGATCGTCAAATGTCCCTAAAAACCTATGCCGGCTGCTCTTAAACCAGTACACTACCCGTTGTTAATCGGCTCTTCTAAGAATCACCTGTTTCTCGACAGCTTCAGCCGTCGGTGATTAGTTTCATTGTACTTTCGCTACACTGCTCTTCTTTCAAACAACTACTTCATGTGGGAGGCTATTTGCGTAACTCCTCCTTCTTTCTTACGACTTCTGTTGTGCACTTATATTATCCTCTGTTGTACTCTAACGATTTCATTTGCGTTCCATCTCCTATTGTCAGCAACAGCGTTTGCCTTCAAAATATTGATAAGTGGAATTTTTTTGAAAAGACTAGTAAGGAATCATCTTGTAATCTTTTGTCATCAGTATAAATAGAATGCTGGTGTACCTGATCATTCATTATTTACTAACATTGCTAACATCGAGCCATGAGCTCTCGCGGTAGAATCGATAAGGTTATTCTCTTCCGAATACATTTTTGCTTTTTATTCATAACAATTTGTCAAAATGCTGGACTGTGTGCGGCCTTTGGTGGGGTCGGTGGGGCGCCGGCTCACTAACCGTGAACCATGTTCAGGCCTCTGAAGACCTCGAACAGGTCGAAACGTCAGACCGTTAATTAATTGGTTCCATTTACCAACCTCGGCAATGACATGCACGTTAACATCAGAAAACAAACACATCAATGCCGAGGTTCAAAGAAGGGAGAACTGGGGAGCTGTAGCACGGCATATCTTATGTACTACTACTTTTGTTGAACTTCGGAGGTAGATTCTACGTTTTTTTGTTTTCTCCGTATGAGAAGAAGGAGGAAACGGAGCATACAAATTATCCACCACTTTTAATTCAACCCCACTTTTTACGTTCAATAGGAATCGCTGCTTATTTTCTCTTTAGTAATCACATGAAGTATTAAAATCAATAAACCACTCGAGTCTCAGTGCATAGAAACATATATGTACGTGAAATAGCCTGAGGAATAAAAAGAGCACGTGTCTCGCTACGAAAAGCCACATATTTCAAATAGCTCGGAATCTGTACTTTACTATTCATTTTCCTTTTCCATCAATCACGACTGTCGGAATCATGCGCTTGCTCATAGGTCACAGAGAATTTCTTCTTCTCTTGTGTCCAAACCTATCTTTTAAACTCTCATATTACATGTAATTCAATGAACCATTCACATGTAGCCAACACGATGTATCCATTGTTTATCCAAAGAGGAGGTGCCGCAAAATCCAATGTTATTTGCATGGCAACTGACTTTCGTAAAGCTGAATTCGCTTCTCTACTTCTGTGCAAGATATACTAATAAATGCTCAAGAATTCCTATCTCATATTCTAGTCATTGAATCGACTATGACCTTATAACTACATCGAACATCAATTACATTACAGAAATAACATCAAAAGGTCTAATCAGCTTTTACTCATGTATACTGATGGTCATGAACTTTCTTTATTTGTTTTCTAGCAAATGCAGAACCGATTGTGGACTGTAAGGTGCACCAAAAGGAAGTTCTCCTAGTGAGACGAGAGATAGTAATTTAATTGCAGCTGAACATAATTGAGTGCATGCTATAATGTTTCAGTCCCTGTATCGGATGATTCCACCTTTGTCGGTTCGCCGTTGTGCTCGCATTTGCTTTCCAATTTAATGATCGCGAGGGTTACGAAAGTCTTCTTAAGCCCAAACAAACGGAAAGTTTCTACTGGTCTCACTACCCTATAGACCTCTCGCTCTGCAGCGACGATGCTGACATCAGGTGCGGCAAGTGGGGCAGTTTTGATCTTTCATAACACATTGAATTGGCAGATAAGCAGCTCACGAGGCCGTGTGTTCACCGTCGGGCTTTTGCACGTCATGTATTAGGTTGTTAACTAATTATTTGCCGTTTTTTTCAAGCTTCTGTTGTGCGCCTAGAAGAGAAGCTTCGGAAAACGTCCAGACAGCATTCGATAGAGAATTATTTGCTCTTTCATGACATGTATCTGGTATTTACAAAACCTTGGAATTTTGATAACTTTTTGACCATTGAAGTTGAAATCAAAAATGAGAAAAACTGACCCCACCGACCGTGAATTTTCCCTGCTTCGTTTCGCGACTTTTTGCAAAATCTTATATACCGCCTGAAAGTAGACGAACTTTTTTATAAAATAGTGTACAGTTTGTTTTGGTTTTCCTTGGTTTTTGTTTACTTACAGAGCGTCAAAGTGGGGTATCTCAAAGAAGACATTAATTTTTGGATGCTCGTGCTGCCTTTCTGCCGAACGTTTTCCATGAGCTCTAAACACGGCACGGTAGAGCATTTGTTGCTCTATCAGACAGTATGTTTATTTTTCCATGCTAGCCGTCTTTTAAAGCTTTTATCATGAAAGCGTTTTCAAAATTCCTCAACGTGTAAAACTTTTCGTTGGAAACCCTTCGCCTAATTTCAGGTACTGTTCGAAAGAGGAGGATGTGGGCTATGAAAAGATGCATCACAGTGTTTCGACCGCACCAGGTTTTGTTAACTTTTAGGTCGACAAATTTGAGGTTCGACGGCTCGCGTGGCCGCGCTGTGCGAACAACGCGGCAGCGCCTCAGTAATTGCGTGGCGGCGCGGCCGTCGCGTTGGCCGCACAGCGCGGCCACGCGAGCCGTCGAACCTCAAATTTGTCGACCTAAAAGTTAACAAAACCTGGTGCGGTCGAAACACTGTGATGCATCTTTTCATAGCCCACATCCTCCTCTTTCGAACAGTACCTGAAATTAGGCGAAGGGTTTCCAACGAAAAGTTTTACACGTTGAGGAATTTTGAAAACGCTTTCATGATAAAAGTTCTAAAAACGGCTAGCCTGGAAAAATAAACATATTATCTGATAGAGCAACAAATGCGCTCTCTTGTCGCGTTAAGAGCTGATGGAAAACGTTTGGCAGGAAGGCAGCACGAGCATCCAAAAATTAATGTCTTCTTTGAGATACCCCACTTTGACGCTCTGTAAGTAAACAAAAACCAAGGATTACCAAAACAAACTATTTCGTTTTATAGAGAAACTCGTCTACTTCCAGAAAATGTATACGATTTTGTAGGAGGTCGCGGTATGAAGCAGGGAAAATCCACTGTCGGTGGGGTCAATTTTTCTCATTTTTGATTTCAACTTCAATGGTAAAAAAGTTATCAAAATTTCAAGGTTTTGTGAATAGCGGATACATGACATGAAAGAGCAAATAATTCTCTATCGAATGCTGTCTGGATGTTTTCCGAAGCTTCTCTTCTAGGCGCACAACAGAAGCTTGAAAAAACGGCAAATAATTAGTTAACAACCTAATACATTATGAAAAAGCTGCGGGCCATCTCACACGCTGTAGGATTCGCTCAAAAGGTGTTTATGAGATACACAAGCAACGAGAATCATCGGTATACCGCCCATAATTTCAACCGTCGAACGATCTGGACCATTATAATGAGGAAAAGCGATAGAAAAGCTCTGACGAAATTTTTCGAAAGGTAAAATCTCGCTGAGTTGTAAAGTCTGAAAAGCAGCAGAGAATTACTCAAGGTTTCGCAGGTGAACTGTATCTACAAGGTGCTTACGGCAGACGAAACACTCCCACTACTAAAAGGGCTCACAAATCTCGGGACGATAGGGAATTGATTAACCGGGAAAATTCACTCGGACTCCTTAATAAGAATCAGCGGCTTCCCATCAGTCTGGATTCGAAGCCACTCGATATCTCTGTTCTGAAAATGAAAATGATGACAAGTTGATGATCCGGGAAATCGCTGATGATAGCCATTATCGTTCTGCTGCTCCTCCGCCTGATAATCTCCAAAGTTTAACATTTTCGATATCCGGGAATGTTAAAATTTTCACAAAACACAAAAACACTGAAATGGTTGCAACTCTGGTAAATATTTTGGTTTTCGCCGTCCTCTGTACAGTCTCTCAAACAAATGTCACTTTTAGCATAATAGAACAATTAGAACATATGAAAGAGTCCACCGCATTTTGTCACACAAGTTAATTTGCCGCCGAGTTCTTAATGTGCAGGGTTTGATACCCAAATGATGACTTCGACAAACCTTTACTAAGACCAATGTCGGTAGTGTTTGAAAAGTGTGGTTTTTGCAGCTGTTCAGTTCAACGTAGTCCCTGGTTAAAGATATTTGGTCGCTTTGTCTGCTCTTCATTCGTGCGAGGCGAAGGAACGCTCTCGCTAAACTAAAAATGTTCCGTGTTTCATGGCGCGTTGTGAACCATTGGTTACAATATGCCATTCTGTCAACCATCTGCTTTTAGCACGATACAAGTACCTCGACAGCTGTTTCCAGAAGGTACCGTATTTCTTGGTCGTTGATCTAAAACGGTACTAGCATCCGTGAAATGGAGGTTATGGATGGACGCTTGTTCTCGTTCACACTCTTCTCTTTTCACATTCTTTTCACATTTCACATTCTTCAAGTGCATTCAACAAGGATATCGGTACAGTGTAATAACGACTCTCTATCGTTTTTACCGCTCTCATACTTCTTCGCAAATGCATGAGATACAGGTGAGAAGCTTCATTCGCACCCGTTTATCAGTTGTTGACAGGTGTTTTCCGCTTGGAGCTCCTGCGGTCTGCACTCATTCAGCGTCAAAGATCCCGCAAGTGAAATATTAGTTCCAACGGTGAGCAGTTGTTTGCGAACCTCATCTGAGACATCACGAGAAGAGATTTCAGGCGCTTTGAGGTTGTAATGGGTCCCTCTATGTTCTCGATTCGGTGAAGGTGAAAGGTAAGGTGTTTGGCGTTGATGACCCCCTAGGGAGACGCCATAACATTCTACGGCCCTGGTAAGGTATGAAACAGTGCGATAGCTGTTTTGATGTTCAACATTGTAAAATTGCTGTTGATCAGACGGCGATTTACTCAAGATTCCTCTTCGAAGAACGATGCCGACCTTGATTTTAAAGATTGTTTATTTTTTTCGAGAACTTCGTTTGTCATCGACTTCCATATTCCTTTCCAATCATTTCCGTTAAATTGCAGTTACTAAGTGTGGTGATGTTTTGCCGATTTAAGGGCTTGGGTGCTGCTTAAAGCGTGAATGGATGAGAGGACGGGACAATGATTGAATTCCGACTCCTATCAAAAGAAAATGACCTATGCGTTGTTCATTTCAGCCATTAGAACAGCAAGCGAAAAAAAAAGGTCACGAAAAGGGGCAACATTTTGCTGTATGGAGCAGTTTGGACTAGTTTTGACGATAATCAGGACCTCTTAAAACTTGATGCTCAGAAGTCTAATCAGTATAGGAACGAAATTTTTCAGAGACGATTATCGGCATAATGAACGTGCATAGATCGGACTTGGAATTTCCACAAATCTAGCCTCTTTTGACCATGAAATTTGCAATTCGTACCTTTTGTTTTTTAGCTCGTCCCCAAGTCTTCCACATTCCTATGTTGAGCCCACATGTTATTTCTATCTTGTAGGCAAAGCTGCGCTCACGTCTCCAAGTTTTTTCCACGTCTTCGCTAAGCCTCACTAGAAATGGTCGCTTAATTATCCGTAAAGGCGGTATTCGGAAAAGCCCTAATCGTAGAGGTTGTATCTAACACTTTTGGATGAATTGTCTCGCGTGGGTAGATGATAGATGTGGCTTCGGACTTCAGTGAGCGCTTGAGATCTATAAGAGCAGAACTAATCCAGCACAATGCAATGATATGTGGGCTCGTGCTTATGTTGAGCTTTTATTGCCCATTGATGTGCTTAATAGCCTCGATGACAAATGCCAGCTGGGCCGACTCAATGAGTGCGCGCGGAAGCACTAGTGATGAGCTTCCATCGGGCTTAAGCTTGGAATCAACTTTTATCATTTTTCCCTTTTTTCTTCCATTTCTGTCCCGTTTCTGTTGCAATTTTGCCCGCTGTTCTAGATTTTCCCCTTCGTTTTTTTTCTGCAAACTCAAAATCGAGGAAGAGCGAATCACTTCAGTTACCCTAGGTGCCGTTCTGATCGTGAGAGGCAAGAGGGGGACCATTACCTTCAATTCGATTTGAAACGAAAACGAAATCGTCATAAATTCGTTTATCACATGTGAAGACAAAGGACCACCTTTGGAAAGAAAATAATAAAACAATCATAACCAAAGTGCAGGATTCATGTTTCGTATACCTATGAGAGTGTAACAGGGTAAAAGGTGCCGGCGTTGATCAGTCCCCTGAGGACGCGCCACCGCATTCGTGTTCAAAAGTGTGGTCTCGCTTGTAAACACCAAATAACTGAACGTTACTGAGTCTGATTTTTCGCGAATAATTGTGGTCGCATTCTTCATTCAAGCATTCTATTCAGCATGAGAGTTCAAGACCGAAACATATGCAGCTCATTCATCATATATATGTATATGTATTGAAAATTAACTCCTGTGAATAAATACCGCTTAACAAATTTACAGTGCTCCAACGTTTCCTGAAGTCTTTCCTGACGACTCTCCCAATGTTCACTGCTGGGATCACGAAGCTTGCAGCTTTCATTGACTCATTAGAAATTGATCCAGTTAAGCAAAAAACCGAATCTACTCGCGTCATCGGACGGGCTCCTCTCTTTTCAAAGTGGTAGTTTGGAAGCTGGATTTCTTCATCACCATGATTTGTGCATATGATTGTTCAGCTTTTGAGTGGCGATAGGTTAAATGATAACATAATGTACAAGTTTGATAAAGCACTGATTAGTTCTTAGATTGTCGTCCATACTTCGTTTGCTAGGTTGTATCGCTATGATGTCGTACTCAATCAGACGCACTGACAAGCAAACATCTTCTCTCCATTTTGCTTTCCTCATTTGTATTATCGATGTATCATCCGACCTTCCTTACTCAACACAAGGTGGAAATCTTTTTTACCGGTTTCTATGTGCTTCTCTACGAATCTCAAGAATTGCCCAATCGTCAAACAAGAGAGCTTATTAACTTTTTCTTCCATTTTGCCATGAAAACTCCTCCCAAGCCATTCGCAGAAGTCACGTAGATATCAAACGCTAACGGGACGATAACGCGCCGCCAAAAAACCTTAACTCGGCTGCTATTTGAGCCGAATAGGCGTCAGATGCACACGACACATGTGTAATTTGCTAATCCTTCGCTGAGTCCAGTCTAGCCTCCCCCTCCCCGGCTGCTCCTCAACTCTCGTGCACAACATATAAACAGACGTCGCTCGTGGTCACAACAGTTGATCCGAATCACTCAGCCGTCGAGTTCTTTTCGTCGCTTTTTGCTTCCCTTTGAAGTTCTCCGACGAATGTTCACCGTCAACCACGGGCACTTTTGCTTCTCTCTTTATGTTTTGTATGGTTCATCTTTCTCTTGTTTACCATGTGTTGAGTGTTATGCGCTCATTAGCGGCTTACATCCGCCCTATCGTTTTTGCCGCTCATCCCATTCCGCGCCTGGATCCCACGGCTTATAACGTGATCCAACAGGATTGCACGGATTCCCGCGCCATAGTGTTTCATTATTATACGCCTCTGCCGTTTTGATCAATTCTGCGACGATGATGATATTGAGATTCTACGTGATGAAATTGCCATGTCCCTTCTCTCTATGAATTTCGGCATGATAGTGGAGAACGGTTGCAGGTTTCACGTTGAAGCTAGCCCGCACATTTCACCTTAGAGTGAAAGAACACCTGGATGGGAAGGACAAGTTCCACCCTACTACCGCGTTGGACTGCCACAGTCAAAACGATCACAGCGGAGATGATTTCGGGGTAACATTCAAAATACTGGCGCGCGTGACCCACACGGCTGCCCGCAAAACGCGCGAAGGATTCTGGATCCAGGCCAAGAGCCCTAGGCTGAACCGTAGGAGCGAATGCGTCTATATAACCCGAGAGCTCACCCCATACATTCATCTTGCATTCTAACTCTTGGTCTTCTCGTCTCCTAATGTGGACTTGTTCCAGTTTCTCTGTGCTGGAAGGGTTGAGTCTCATTGGGTCTTCAACCTTTGCAAAGTTTGTGTCGACGTTCGATGTAGTAGTCTTGAGGTATAGTTAGACTTTTTCAGACTGAAGAAGGCAATATGCGCTGAAGCGTTAGTCTGTTCAATAAATATCTGTGCCAATCTCGGCGCCGAATTCCACGCAATGAGAAGTTACTTTTATTTCTCCCAGTGCTCCCAGTGACACGCACTTAGCATTGCAAACCGCATTCCCGAGAACAGTCTCTGCGACCTATTTTCTCTACTTTTAGCTAACGTACCAGCAGTAGTCAGGTGGGAGAAGCTGAAAAATGCTATACGAAGAAAAAGCTGTGTTCTTCTAAGTGAAGCCATTCCAATAAACTTATGGTTGAAGAACGAAGACTGATCAATTTTTACGGTGACACGCCCATAGCAAAATTCAAATCTGACTCATTTATTCTGAAGCGGGTAATCTAATGTGAATTTTCCATGCTGTCGAAAAAGTACTGCTTGATCAAAAATCTAAAGAAAACCAAGATCTCTTACAGTGGTGAAGTTCTTGAAGAGCGGCTTTCACTCATGATGCGCACTTTTTTAATATCCATTAGACTGTGAAGTAAATGAACCTCTATGGAGCGGAAACCGTGTTTACTTAAAGATTGGGCTGTACTTGTGGAAACATGTGAGACCAATCACGATGACAGCTTTTGCGTTCTTGATACCATTCTAAATGAAAGTTAGCGTTGCAAACCACCTGAAATGATATCTGCTACCCATGTTTATTGCCAAGTATGTTATTTTACTAACGGGAACAGTTTTCATTGAATCTTTTTGTGAGTGACGTATTATTTTGATCCCTCTGACTTATATGGTGAATATGGACGGTTTAATATGAGGCGCTACTTTCTGCGATTATCATCGACCTCTCACGAGGGAAGCTTGTTAGGTCTAGGTGACGAATCGTAACGAGACCCATATGAGCGTATAGGGCTTCGGACGAGGAATGCAACGATGTGTTCATAAGTTGCTTAGGACACCTGGTTGATCTGAAAATGTCCTGTGAAATTTTGCACTGCTGCATGCGTAGGCTAACCGCTAGCAGGAGTAGCGAGGGTGAGCCATCCCACCATAGCGACGAGGTGGCCTAGTGGATAGTATTGCGGACCCACCGTTTAATGGTCGGGGATGGTTCCCTCTGGCAGCCTTTTCTTTTGCCTTCATGCGCTAGATTCCAAATTATGCTACTTCTGCAATCTTGTCGCAGTTTTGGGATATAATCGCGTTTGGGACGAATGTGGCCAACAGAGTACGCACAGAGGACAAAGTCTACTAGCAGTTATGTATGTGACCCATACCTTCCGTAACCAACCCAAATCCATCCTAGATCCAGAAACTAATGTCAGATTCGTGATTAGCACCCCGAACAACCCCCGTAGACAAAGTTTCGGCTAAATCGGTGACTTCGACCTAACCAGCCTTACTACTGTCGAGTGAGAGTGGTTGTGTGAAGGTCCACTTGCTGAGAATTTTCTTCATTCTATTGCTCCACTTTTTCGACTCTAAAGAACAGAGAGTCCATTCTGGATGAGTTTCTTTTCATATTCATCAAGAAAGATTACTTGGGCAGCTGACAAATCCACAATTCACAAATCTAACATCAGCTGTTCCCGTTGTGTCTGACGTGCGCTTGCTAGGGTTCGCAGTCAAAGTAGGGAAATTGGGTCGAGATCGCCGATTTAGTCCAAACTTTGTCTACGGGGGTTATTCGGGGCGCTGATCACGAATCTGCCAATAGTTACTGAATTTGTGTTCGATTTGGGTTGGTTACGGTAAGTATGGGTCACATACATTAATGCTAGTAGATATTGTCCCTAGTGCGTACTCTGTAGGTCATGCTCGTCACAAACGCGATTCTATCTCGAAACTGCGACAAAATTGCAGAAAGAGCGTAATTTGGAATCTAGCGCATGAAGGCAAAAGAAAAGTCTGCCAGAGGGAACCATCCCCGACCATTAGACGGTGAGTCCGCAATACTATACACTATGTCACCTCGAATGCATGGTGGAATGGCTCACCCTCGCTACTCCCGCTTGCGGTTAGCCTACGCATGCAGCAGTGCAAAATTTCACAGGTCAATTTCAGATCAACCAGGTGTCCTAAGCACCTGTTGTAAGCATTGTTGCATTCCTTGTCTGAAGCCCTACACGCTCATATGGGTCTCGTTACGAATCGTCACCTAGACCTAACAACTTTCCTTTGTCAGACTAGGCAAGATATGTATGCTCCATGGTAAGGTGGTGATGTGCCACACGTCTGGAAAGATGGATATGCTGATTTGAGCAACTGGCCTCACATCTCAGTAGGTTGAGTACGGATTCACATTCTCTCTGCGACTCGGCAGAAAGATACGTGTTTCTTGCATTAGACTTGTGCGTTCAACCAACGGCACTAAAAGCGGAGGGAGGGCTGAGCAGGAATATAAGAACGTTCATGGAACTACCTACTTTGACACGAACTCTCCCTTAGACTGCTCGTGATGTCGAAGGATACGAGGACTGCAGCGGAAGTAGAAGAAGCGATATAAACCTCGTCATTTATCCTAATGTAATGCACGTTTTTCGGTCTTCGAGGAGAAGCTTTTTCGGACTGGTTCCAGATGTAGTGCGGCTATAAACTGCCTTTACCAGATAGCGCGGCAGTTCCGATGATTGGCAATCCAATCGAACTATTCAAAAAAGCATCATCATAAAGCTCCACCGATTCCGATAGATCTTTTCGCCAAATGCCTGCTCTGATGTTATATCACCACCGATCCTTTGGCAGCGGCAGAGAAAAATGAAAGCGTTCACTTCGACAAACAGCCGATTCGGCAGCACTGTTGATTTGAGTACGCGATGTGAATTCCCCCCATCTGGCCCTTGTCCAAGATCTGCGGCAGTGAAAAACAGCCGTGGTGGCTATTTTGCCTATCTTACGATTAGTATATAGTTGCTTGTTGCCACTGCTGACTCGGCGGGAGCCCTTAGAGGCGAACAGTTCAGTGACGGTCAAAAAGGTATGTAACCTTGCATTTTTGAATACAAACCGGCAAACCAGATGGAACTCTAGTCAAGTTACTAGCTCCGAGAGTTTTACTCACAGACACATCGATCCATAACCATGTTGCGAATTATTTTCTTTTTTCAAATTAGATTGCCACTACATTTGAATATGAAAAAGAATCGATACAAAATGCTAACACAGCAGACTAATAGTCCACACACTGTAGACGTCCTGAACTCCAAATGTGCGCGGGAATAAATGGATATATGGTCACAAAAAATATCTCCAGTACAACACGTTGAATTTACAGATGTTACCAGTACAGTGTACTAGGAATCGTTCCCTGCGATGCAGACTTATTACCGCGCACCTCGAGAGATCATAAGACTTTTAGTCTACTTTTACAATTAACCCTTCACACTAGGAATCATTTTCGCTACAACCAGTGGACCTATATCTGTAATCAAATGCTCTACCGTTGTTGTGACATGGGTGCAACTCGGAAGAAAAGCTGTACGAGAGCTGTTATGTTGTGGACACCCAACATCAACCTCAAGTTTTCCCAGCAGGGCTGCGAGGTAATTCAGCTTTTTCAAAACCTAGGAGCATGATCAGTGGCAAACCACAAGAAGTCCTGTCTCCTACGATGATTAATATAGGTAGCTTGCATTTTCACATCAGAAGCGGATGTCATGTGCGTGGCTTTCACTGACGATTTCACGATCTATCAACAAGTGGTACGTAATAGACTGACTAAAGCCAAATAGCCAAGAAGGTATAATTTTATTTCGGCTAACGTTTATTTGCACTTCTCCGTCTGTTGCATCCGCCGATTGTCAGAACACTTTATTTGCAATTCCCTAACTAACCAATGCGAGAGCTTTATATACATGCTGTGCTGGAAAGAAGTTTTATCATATCATTTGAGCGGTCGTGTTGCTGTTATTCTGCAGAATGCAGAAAAAACGTATCGTCGAGTCCGCCTTCGTCAGAGCCCGGAAGAGAAAAGGGGAATTTAGGAGATCACTAGTATTAGAACAATTTAAAGTTTCAGTGGTGAATCAGAAGGTACTAGAAGAGAAAAAACGATTGGAGCTCTCACGAAACTTGAGGTTCCCATTGGTTGTCTACTAGCCCAGTTCTGGTTGGGTTTACCTCACCCGCAGTTTACCTTCCTTTTCTAGTGCCTTCTCATTCACCACTGAAACTTGAAATTGTGCTTGAACGAATGATCTCTTAAGTTCCTCTTTTCTCTTCCGGGCTCTGACGAAGGCGGACTCGCCGGAACGTTAGCTGGAATAAACTTGTAACATCTTGGCTATCTGGTTTCAGTCAGTCTTTTACGAACTGATATGTTTCACATGCCAAGACTCAACGACAGTCGATTTCGTATATAATAGTCTAGTAAGCCCTTGTGGAATATAAACAAGTCACCTCTGTGACTGATCATGCGCAGCAAAATCCAACCTATCTCGTCACGGAACGGGTAACCCAGTCGAAGGGTCGGAAACTCCCATTTTCTGTTCAAAAGACAGAATTGGTTCATCTGGGTCCTAATGACCCCTCGAATGCACAAAGCATTAGCATTCCAAAGCTGGAAGCATAGGGTACCATAGGGATCCAGGTTTTCGGGTTACCAAAAGCCTCAAATTTGAAAATCTCTCTGAAAAGACAAGGATTTAGAAGTAAGTCAAGACGCATCGCGCTCTACATATCTTTCAAGAATAGCTGTGCCATCCTCCAAGCACATAAATGATACGTTTGGACCTTTCAAGCATACGGCACAGCTATTTGCACCCATACAAAAGTGGGGTAACCGGAAAAACTGCAGGGGTAAGAACGGGTTCATTAGTATAATTATGACCAGGTGTTCGAGCTGAGAGTTTTCACCATGAATGTATCCCACCTGCCGACGTTGGAAATAAAACAGCCTCGGTCTCCGCTCGCTCGCCTGAGGGACGAATAACTTCGACGCCTCTTTATCAATGTCATCATTCCGCTCTATCTCCGCCTTGTTTGAAGGAATCAGTTCCAACGAATCAAAACGCTTCCGGGAAAACAGTCCATAAATTGACCATGAAACTATGACGGCGTTTCTTATTCTTTCTGGAACCATGACAATGTTCTCTATGCTCTCGTTTCACTTGCTTTACATATTCCTCGCTTTTTGCTCCTGTTGCGTTCAATTTTTCCTGGTGTTTCTTTCACTTCCTACTATTGTTCTTTTTCGCCATCAGTTTGTTCATCGATTTCCGGGTCACACTCTTCAGAGAGAAATATGGAAGCTGTAGAGTACATCACTCGCATTTATTGGACGAGTTTTGAGATTAGCGGGTTCCCAGACGCAAGTCTGCTTTTTGCTTTGAACCTCCTTTACGTTTGCAAAGTGGTGAAACTAAACAATTCGGCTGAACCCGGGCGCGTAAAATCTAAAAAGATGCTCTGCCGGTTCAACTAAGTGAGTGAAGTACCGCTTTAAAGAATACAAGAGCCTCTATATTTCTCTTTCAATATTGTCTCCAGGCAGGCAGGAATGGCGGAACTTCGTTACCATCGGCAAATTTTACAGTGCTGGTGAAATGCCTCGTTCTCAAGAGGTCGCTATAATCAGTTGCGATTCTATTCATGATCTATTAAAAGTAAGGTCCTACTTCGCCCTTCATAGGATGCACGTTGCGGCACTCAACACTCATAGAAGAAGTTTCCAGTTTCTCTTTTTGTGGGGTAGCTTCTTTGGTTTCCGTCAAATTTCAGCCCGCACAACCTGTCTTCCATAGTTTGGAGTGTCGCATCACTGTGTCGAACACTGATTGAATTGGAAATTCTACTTCATCAACTTAGGCTATTTCCAACTGTTCGTTTCGGGCTTATATTGGAGTGGTAAGCAATTCTTCAGCCATTTAATTAACTTCAACTTTTCCTTTGCTCTCTTAATCAGCGACTGGGCTTTTCAAAGAGGGAGAGAAGAGGAAGCTAACCATTAGGTACGTGGAACCAGGAACCGCATGCTGTCGGTCAGGACGTCCGAGCTCGGTCTCAACATTGTTCGTAGCGCGCACATGAATGCAACTGATGACTATGGAGTTGGTACGCCAATCTTCTACCGTTGGATGGCGTCCCAGCCAAGGTTTGTCTTCGAAGCCAGTGTCTCCCTCGTAACCGTGGTGCTGAAGTATCTGGTACCATCTCCAGCTTTCAGCTTCCCTGTGCCGAGTCGCCATCCGTTAAAGATAAGGGATCAGAAATGCTCTAGTGGAATTGACATCGTAAATTAGAGTTAGGTAAATGAAGACGGTTTGGCTATTTTCACCCATGATAACTATACTTAATATTAAGTTGATGCAAAAGCAACATTTTGGATATGAAACAGTTTATTTTATAATATCTGTATAATACCAAGGAGTCGTTTGAAGTAGGCACCATCAATATCAATGGTCTAGCCTTCTTTATAACATTTTCTGACTGGATCCGGAAGTGGCGGGGAAACCTGTTTCAAATTCAAGAAGTCGCAAATGTCCGAGAACTTTTGCATCAACCTAATACCATGGGCCAACAACTACCACATGATAGGTGATGTATACAATTTAACGTCGAATGCTCTAAAAATTTGGAGCGAAGTTGCTCAACACTCTGATACAACCCTATACCCTATGCTTTCTTCTCTTGGGGCGCGCATTCAGTACTTTGAGGATAATGGATAAAGTAGGCGAGATTAATGAAATGTGCGCCGAGCGTTTTTGCACATACCACCGTTCCATTTCCAATTTCCGCTTTCATCTGCTCCCTCACTACTTCCACATTGCATCTTCAGCTTCCTTCCACGGATGCATATTTTGCGAGCTCCGACCATATACTTTCGTGTTTTTAGCTCACACTGAAAGACACACTTTTCCCTCTATATAGACACTTCCTGCACTCCAGTCCCATGTGAGGTACATCGGAGAATCAGGAGTACTGCCCTTGTGGGTGAATTTTCGAAGACAATATGTCATGTCGGATGCGGAAGTTGGCAGAAAAATTACGACAAACCCATTCCAAAAGGCTTAAGTGAACGACGAACAAGAAAAGGTGCATGACCTCTCTCGCTGCACTTCGGATCTGAGTGAGTGACAGGTCGAAGAGTTGCGCTGCACGGTCATGAATGCAGAAACCGCAGAAATTGCTTCCATCAATCTCCAGTTTTCTGCAGTTCTCCTGTTGCACTCATTTAATAAAGGAAATTGCGGCAAGAAGAATGTGCATATCTAAAGCAATTAGCAGTGTAATCTTATTGAGCCCATGATGCTTGAAAAAATTGCTCTAGAATAGCAATAGTAAAGCAATAGTAATTGCCTTTATGTCTCTGCTGTTGCTAGTTTTTTCTTCATACATTTATGAGATTATCATTCTTTTCCTTATTCCATCCATCGAGTTTTGCCTTTCGCGGATTTTCCTAGTTCATCCTAGATAGCGTTGGAAGCCTGAACAGCATGGTAGGCACTGCTTCCTTCCTTCGCCCTGTCCAGGTATGAGATCTTGATCAATGAAAAGCTTGTGGGAAACGATAACCCCGAATCCAGACGTTAACAGTCTAAATCACAGTCTTGCAAAAATTTCACCGATTAGAGCAGCGTTCTGCATCTGTTGAGCTTTTTTGGTATAGTTAAAAACCGATGAATCTAGCGCAAAGTGTTTCATTCTAATCAGCCTTCTACATGAGAAAGATTTTCCATTCATTGAGAACCCTAAAGGTAAAGGTAAGGTATGCTGATCACCCTCCGAAGGACGCACTCGTGTTCCATTCAGAATAGAGGCCCGGTGAATGCATATTTTGCCTATAAAATGACTTGCAGGAGCCAGCCGCTACACCAAATCAGTGCCTATACATTACCATACAAGTCTGGTACCAATTTACCCGACCCCAGACGGATGAAAGGCTTGGTTGGCCCGGGCGAGGATCGATCAACCGTGCCGGTGTTACCAGCGCCTCTTATCACTGCACCACGCGCGCCCACTCTGATTTGTTAATAGTATTATTGAATAATGCACGGAAGACCATACGCGAGAGCGCCAGCTTCTTGTCCGGGATTTTCCATCCCTTCATTGCGAATCATTGCTCATGCTAAGCAGTTTTTTCTGCAGGCGAAGCGCTACGGAATACTTCTCGGTAAGCGGCTTTTAGGTTGCAAGTGAAGTGCGGACAACCGTGGTAGCTTCTCAGCTAATCGCCCCCTTAGGGCATTCCGTGTGAACATTCTTCATCATTGCTTCCGAAAAGGGCACCCTTCCTTTAGCAATTATGGCGGGCCCTGGAGGCCAGTTTTGTGAAAGCGGAGAAAGTTAATCTGTAGAATTTGAAAGGCGGCTTGGAAGTCGAAATCAGCGACGAAGTTGAGCTTCTGGGTCAGGGTTGAAACTCGATGACGGATCTCGTTCAAGTAACATCCGTTAGAGTTTAATTAGCGACAGCGAGGTGCTAGTCAACACGACGGCGGCGCCTCCCGGACATTTCATTGGCTACTTTAGCTAGCTGAAAAGTTCTGCAGCTTTTCCTAATTCTTTTTTCCTTTCGTCACATGCCTTGCTATTGAATCTATGCACCATTGTGTGAAGGTCATTCATCAGGTGTAGTCTGTTTCATTTCCCTGACCCTTAAGCACCTCTTGTTGTCCCATTTGCCTTTTAAGTGAGCACACAACAAATGGAGCAAATGGAGTTGGGTTATAGCAAAGTTCGATGGAAGCCTTCGGTGGGTCGTAACGTGACATTGGACTTTCTCTGGGTCCCCTTCGCAATGCGCAAACGCCCGCCGCTGTGAAAGAGAAAGATTTTGTTCTGTTTCCACGAATATAGGTCTTTGCCGTAATTCAATAGACATTCCCGAAGGCAGCTGAGATTCCGAGACAGCAGCCCCAAAGAACAACTCCTTTGCAGTTCCCCCTAACACGGAGCACAGCCTTCCTTGGGCCTCTTTATGTCTCACCAAGCCGTTGCAGTAGTCCAGGTATCATAGAGGAGTCGATTTCCCTTAGAAGCGCTTTTGCGCTGAAACGATCGTTGATCAGTTAGGGATCGTAAGCAGAAATTGACGGCTGACTAAAGGCGATTTCCAGCGGCATCTAAAGGACTACTTTCGTAATCGGCAGTTGTCCACTGCCAGCGATATCATTGTGTTCACTCGCGAGCCACCCATTTCTCCGCCCGGCTTTCATTTGCTTGTTGTGGCTGCCATCCTGTTCGTTCGTCAGCATATCAACGGATGAACACCATGTTAGTATTTGCCGTGGTTTTCTCTTTGTCATCACTCCAGAATTTGCGCGACATAATGACTCGCTCGCTTTTCTCTTCCACAGCCATTTTCTAACTGCTCTAATTCCGATGGAAATATCTATTTTCTTTTCATTTCCAACAACTGCTAATATTCCTGTTGAAGCCAAAGGAGACAAAAGTACGGATTCTGGCAGAGGAGTCAGGATGCGCCGTTTCTAACTAACTCCGATCGCTACTAATACTCATCCGGAAGTGCTCTGCCTTAGATGCGGTTCAGCCCGCGGATGGCCTCTAGAGGTTTCCTCTAAAAAAGCTATCGAGGTCCTATCAAGTGCGGAGCTACTCCGCAAAGTTATTATTGCTAACGAGGTGGCTATGATACTTCTTCTTCTTCTTCTTCTTCTTCTTTAGCGTTTGTCCCGCTTTGAAGCAGGGTCCGCTTTACCAATCCTCTGACGCCAAACCGCTCTATCCCGCGCGTGGTCTGGATGAATTCTTTCTGCCTTCAGGTCTACGTGTATCGTATCCAGCCAGCGCTGCTTCGGGCGTCCTCTCGGTCTTGTACCTTGTATGGTATGGTGGCGAGGTCCGCTCCTCCACGTTGGTGCCACTGGGAACTCCCCAAGTAGCTTGGGGTGAGCTGATCGCGGACCATCGAGTTCCGGCGACAGGCCCTGGTGACAGGCCGGCCGATGGAGAAACCCGTCACGTCATATGGTTAGATGACGCAAAGTGTAATTGTGGCTATGATACTTCCCTCCAATAATCCTTTTTATTCCTCATTTTATGCAAATGTCTGTGCTCCTGGGCGTGAGGGTGAAATCCCTGATGAGGCGGACTTAATTGTGGGTAGAACACTATAGAGATTAAAATGAATGTGCTGTTATTCTTAGATTGAGCCATGAGTAGCAGGACACCTAGCCAGTTCAAAAGCCCGAGTGTAATCACACATTTGCAAGTGTTCAGATTCAAGATCAGACTTCCCGCCAATAAGAGCACTGGTCAAGGGCCGTATGCTCGTCTCACCCGAGATTGCTGGGGGATGGGTCAAGAGGAGGAGCCAGCTAGTAAGAGCGCATGAAACACGGGCCGACTCCAATCATACTAGCTGGCTCCTCTCCTTGCCCCATCCCCCAGCAATCTCGGGTGAGACGAGCATACGGCCCCAAGACGTGCAAGACACCTATGGAGAGAGAGGGAAGCACTACAAAAGGTTCACCGTAGTCGCTTCGGTAAGAGTGCTAACTGTTACAACGGGTTTGGAATTTATTACGCCTGAATCGCACATTCGCAACATCATGCTTTTTTCACCTATTTAACCACAGTGCTAACCATTTCGTTGAGCGTTCAAAGGAGGCTCATCTTTAACAGGAGCTCTTCAATAAAGTGTTCATATTCGAAGCACCGGCTACTCTTGGTTCTCGATAATCAGTGGTGGCGACTAAACCATCGAGAGCAAAGACATGCAAGGACGCCCAGCAGAGTTGAATTTGGATGTAGTGAGGAGCGGGGTGGAGACAGAACCATACCAAACCACAAGTGAATTATCAGACACCCTTAGTGTTCCTACGTCATCTGTGGTTTGAAGACTGATGTTTTAAGAAGAAATCAGCGAGGTTCGAACACTTTGCCGATAGGTACCATAGTGCTTTGAATATCCTATTTACTACTTATTCATGAGTCAACCTAACATTTGTTTTTATTTTCCACTTATTTCAGCTCCACCTGACTTTGGGTGATTGGTTGTTTTATCAGAGGTGTCTCCAGGTGTCGAAGAGAAATCCTCGAGCGACTTCCTCTCTCAGTGGTGATGAAAGCGGTCTTGGCATGAACATGGCGGCTTATTAGTGTCGGATAGCTTCACTGGAGACATGATCTCTGGATATACTCGAATCCACTGCAGCTCGCTTGCGCCTCTAACGAGTGAATGAGAAAGATCAGACATGTACTAAGCAGGGGGAAAAAGATGTATGAAGAACAATTTCTCATCTACAATAAACTTCGAAAAAGTCGAAATAATCTGTCGTTCAACAATCCAGACAAAGCTGTGACAACCAATAATGATGCGAATAGGAACACCTTTAACTACGAAAATTAGCGAACCATCTCGGCTGTATCGCAAGGCATGAATTGAGCGCAGAGAAGGATATGCCGTGGTTGACGCCTTACATGTACATATTTCACGTATCTTATAGAAATTTATTGCAATCGGTAATGAAGCAGAATTTATCATAGCCTGCAGCCTATATTACGGGTCGCTTCAAGCTTTTTTTCGTGTTTTTTGAGCGTCGCGCATACAAATTGGGGAACGAAAAATGAAAAATAGTCCCGCGATACCGATTATGCCGAGGGCTTTCTACTTCATTCATCTATTTAGAAACAGATCCTCACGGGTAGGAAGATATAAAAGTTTAATTCTCGAGAAACTGAAACTTCCAAAACAAATTTCTTAATCATAATTACACTTCCTCCTTCCGGAAGTTTCTCTGAATTAATGGTAACACCTGCACCCTGGCACTATGCTCTCTGTTCTTGTCACTTACTCTTTCCTTTCCACTAATGAAGCAGTGGAGGTGAGTGCTTTGCTACTTACTCCCTTTTATTAATATACTGGCGGAGTAGTTTCTAGTCCACACTCCCTTTGCAATGGAATAAGATTGGCACGCTCAACGAGACATTTCCTCAACAAAAAGAACATTTATTCGAAACAGTGACGAATTCATAGCTCAATGTAGCGCATCTGTTTAGTACAACGGCACTGAACAAGCCGCTTCCCATAGGCTCTTTGGATGCTGAAGAGCACCTGCGAGCTCCTCGGTTCTTCTTTCCTTGCTAACCCGACAGGACATATTTCGATACAGACAGCTCCTTCATAGATAAGGGCAGACCGTCGTTGTCATTTCGAGCTAATCAGGGATTGGGTCTACTATAATACGTGCTGAAAAAAAATTTCTTGCCTGTCCTTATGTCGATCTCATATTACTTTGCATTCTTGGATTGGATTTCGATGTCCACTTTTGTCACTCGAAAATTCCTGGAAAGTTTCAAACTCTTAGGGGTCATCATGTTCAAGAGTATCATACAAGAAATTTGCTAGTTTTCGTTTTGTTGGGCGTCGTCGGGAGGCAAACTAGTTGTGTTCGATTCTCTCGGTCTAAAGAGCGTGGAAGAGTTTTATAAGGATCTCCTTCGCGCCTTTAAAACAGCTGTAGGACAACCAGGGCTTTCTTCACACTGGAAACGATCTGTTCTTGCTGCCGAAGCCAATTGTTTTGTTAGAGTAGTAAAACTCTGAGGAGTGCTAAATGCATCTCTTTTTTCCCATCTTTTTATCGCCTTCTTCACGTGAGGCGTCCGTCAAGGAAGTGAATCGATGTAGAATTCGTATACCTGCGATTCCCGGCGGGATAGCTCTCCTGGGAGAGCATTCGCCGATTTCACCCTGCTGCGAGTCTTTTTTGACGCAGGCAAGACCTTTACGGTCTAATTTTCGGAAGGCTCAGCGGATTAAACCGCAACTCCAGAAGATTGAGTTAATTTTAGAAAATCATGCTTTACCGTAGGCAAACAAAAGAGAAATATCAGTAAAACTTTCTGAAACTCTCGAATTCATGGTTGACCCGTCGTGAAGAACGGCTCCTTAGGGTAAATTTATAGTCGGCCGTAAAGCAGCCGACTAATGCCCCATTGAAGAGCAGAGACCCAAGGACAGCAGTACTTGTCACAGCTAAGATTTGTGTACATTTGCAAGGATGACATGCATAGTAATTACTATATATTAGGTTGTCCAATAAGTTCTTGCGATTTCCATAACAATTTTCAAAGTTTCACAAATTTTGACTGAATCAACCTTACCCATCGAAGTACCGCCCATCTTTGTCAATGACTGTCCTCCATCGATTCGGTAGGGAATGGATACCGTTGCGGTAGAACTCCGGAGGTTTTGATTCGAAGAAGTGGCGAAGGTCGATTTCGAGTGCAGCTCGATCATCGTATCGTTTTCCTTCCAGAAAGTGAGCTAGCGAGCGGAACAGATGGTAGTCAGTAGGGGCAAGGTCTGGTGAGTAGGGTGGGTGGGGAATCACTTCCCACCCCAGCATCTGCAGCTTTTGGCGGGTCAACGTGGAAGTGTGCGGTCTAGCATTATCATGGAGAAAATATATTTTGTCGATTTCTGGACGAGTAACACGGACAGCGTCGCTGAGTTTTTGCAGTTGGTTGCAATACACTTCGCTGTTGACGGTACTACCAGAAGGACAGAGCTTCCAGTACAGAATTCCTCGGATGTCCCAGAAAACTCCCGGCATCTCCTTCCTCGGTTTGGGCCCACCTTTGGGAATTGCTGGTGGCTTCTTCTCTGCTGGGACCCATGCATGTCTGGTTGTACGTGACCTACAACACCCACTTCTCATCTCCTGTAGTGAGTGAGTCCAACCAGTCAAAACGGCGAGAGCTATGAGAGTCAAAGCGACAAGCTTGGAATCCGTGAAGAAGGCGGTGACGAAGATAAATCTTTGATGACTCATATAGTTGTAAACAACCGGCTGATATAAAGCGAAAATGTTGTGTACGCATAAGCTAACCTTTGACCTTTTATATACCCTACTGCTAAACGATAATACGTCTCAACCAGGAACGCCAGGTCAAAACACAAAATCGCAAGAACTTATTGGACAACCTAATAGTTACGTGAATAGGACTATATATGTACGTAAGGTCATGGTGACTGTGGAATGTTCGCTTAGAAAAAACAGAAAATCCAGACCAGGTAATATCGTAGTTCGAGCTCAGTTGTACCATTGCTTCGCCGCTGACTATAAATGCGTTTTTAGCGTTGTTTTTCTACCGGGTGCTCGAGCATTCGTAAGAGTTTCGAAGCGCGTTTTTGTAATTACTGTTATTGTGGCTGCCGTATTCCTACTGAACACTCGAAAACTGAATTCGTATTCGAATTCGTATGAGCTTGTACGAGCTCGAGGGGACGCAGTAGGTCAGCTGAGGTCGTAGATGACGAAATAGAGGGGTCACTAACTTTTGATACCCATTTGTGGGTGTTTCTGTGCCCACAGTCCGAGCTTCGTGCGTCTTAATTAACGGGTTTTTGCAGGCCACACTGTTACCGCTAACTTAATTAAAGTGTTCTGTGGAAGAGAGGAAAATATTTCGAACACTTTTTTGGGGAAAAGAAGCTACCACCATTCCAGAAAGGAAAAGTTTCAGGGATAATTGGGAATGCTGGTGAGAGTACATTTTAGCGGAGGGGGTAAGGACGGGTGCTTAACGAATAGTGCCGAGTGCTCGGAATTTTTAAAGACTTTCCTGTATAAGAGTGGAGTTGATTCGTATGTGTATTGCTTACAGAGTGACTGAGTGAGGAGAGTTGGTTCGAAAGTACTTTCTAAAAAATTGCTTCCAACACACTTAATCTCGTAGCAACGTGAAGTTATTGTATTATATTTCCCCTGATTGAATACGAGCGAAAGCGCCTCTTTTCCAACCCTAAAATTCTGTCTCTTTCCCATATGTCGACTAGCCCTGTTGTACGACTTTGATGCGCCACTACGTTGAAACTACATCAAGATGATATGCAGCTGTTAATGTAGCATTCTGTCGAGTTACCTTTCGGTACATTAGAGTTGTAGACTGTATAGATAATGCTGGTGATAGTAAAAATCACGACTGAGGCGGGATTCGAACCCACATCCCAGAGTTGTTCGAGACTGATCGCTACACAACAGAGCAAAAGGCTCTTTTCATCAACAGGGCCAGTCATCAGCACTCCCGTAGCACCTTTGTTGAGCCAATGTCTTCGGCTTGCGCATAGTATAGTGCACAAATTGAGAGAATTGTTGATGAATCGGGCGAGAGCAAAAAATGTAAATTTTTCATTCCATTTTTCCATATTCTATTGAATGTTGTTGATATCCGTTGTTCGTACATTAATGTTTGCATTTTTTTCCGTGCTGAGTGAAGAAAGTGAAACGTTTCATCAAGAGATGCTGGTCCATACGATGCGTACGCGTTTTTATTTCATGATTTGAGTGGTCCGTTTGGCCACAAAAGTGATTAGCATGCAATTCAAATTCTCTCACGGATGATGCTCGGCCCTCTGGCCAAAGATTCCTCCGAATGCCTTCATCCTCTTACCACATTGCCCCTCCTCTACCCTTCATCCCTCTTCTGATCAACTTTACATTATGTTCACGTGTTATCTTACTTGCTTTTTCATTTCAGAGACAGAACATTTTCCACCATTTTTCTGCTGCAGCCAGCTGAACAATAGTCAATCATAGGCGCGCGTTAATGGAAAATCAGTTGGCTACTGAAAGTAAGTGGCGAATTAGTTGGCAACTGACAATAATGGGAGGATACTGCTTATTTCACTCTTTTGCTTTTTTGTAATTAGGCGTGTTTTAAGTCGAATAGCTTTTCCGATTCTTGATCAACTGGGACAAGAAAAATTGAAGAAATTAAAATCGTGGACCCTTGCCATAAAACGTGCTACTGGTTGAAAACTATTAGGTCGTCGGAATAGTTTCCCGCCACTCAGTTTGACCGCTCACCAAAATTTTAAAACGGGTTTCGAGATCTCACCTTTATAACCGTTATGTAGGATGATTTATGAGCTACATACACCACAGTTGTCCTGGTTCAGCACTACAGGTATTGCAGAGAAAGTTGATATTGATTGTAGGTACCTTAAGCGGCCTTTCCTTCAGAGCTCATAAAACAACGCGTTGAAGAAAGCTCAGTTAATGCCTTATGCACCATGGTAGGTCCTTCAATTGTCTTTCTTAATGCAGCAAAAGTTTGGTTTCCCGAGTTCAAAAAGGCCCATTTCGGCTTCAAAGAACAACAGTAGTGGGGGAGGGTAGTTGCTCTTGCTAAGTGGGTCTTCTGGAGCTGGCTTCAGAGGATGGCCGGCGTAGTAGCCGTGAGTTGATATAGAAACTCGAGAGATATATACCCTCACAGGCTGTCTGTCTCCGAGGCTTTAAAAATACAAGGAAATAGGGGACATAGTTGAGCATCCTTTAGCGGCCACCATCTACAGATGGTGACGGGTGCATGCACGACCACCTCAACTTTCCGAAGAAATTTTCATTCGCCCGGCAATTTGGTTAGTGGAACCAAGGAGTAGGTTATGTACACCAATCACACGCCAAATCTCCTGCTGTTCACCTGCAGCAAACGAGCGAAAATTTCAAAACCGCAACTCCACCCGAAATGGTAGATGATCAGTCCGCAGCTGAACTGCAAGTGAGGCGTTCGATAGGAGCTGCTATCAGCAGATGCTACTGTCACCAACGATGTCTAACATCGCCACTTCGATGGCGACGGAGCAGCCGTTAGTGGAAAACATGGGAAAACATTCTTCAGTCACCACGACGCGCATTCACCTATTGAGAAGGAGACCTTTTGAAAATTTCAAAAATATCCGACATTCCCGATGACCTATCCAAGACATTCGTTGAACCTTGCCCCAACAAAATAACTTTTGCTCCATTCGTTTTCCATTCAATTACTAGAGAACCAGCTCGACGAGTGAGAGTACCTCAAAACGTGGCTTGCCGAATTATTTTCATCAAAACTCTAGAAATTCTGGAGGACGAGAGTTCCAATTTTACACGATAAATAACAAGATGTTGTTGATGGTAATCCTGCATAAATATGTCGGATGTAGAGTGGAATGAAGGAGAGGAACAATTTTGAAAACATTGGCAAAAGTGGCGGGAAACTTTCCCGACGACCTAATAAGAACACGGCTTCAGTGAGGCAATGTATCGGTCGCTTTTATACCAGATCATTCTTAGCGTCAAACTGTGCAACTGCACATTATCATTGTCATGCTGATTAGGTTCACATTTTTCATTCCATTTGCTCACGAACCCGTATTTTCGTTTAGAATAGCAGGGTTTCATCATAGGGGTGGCGTGTCCTATGTCCAAAGTGTATTTGTCAAGTGCTCTGTTGAAGCCGTTTCTTCTCTCCACAGTGACCTAATTAGGTAGTAGGCCCATATGTAGTACTGACACATGCATAAGATATGGCACTAATTCCGACTCTGGTCGCCGTCGTCATTCCTCCGCCGAAATGCTATGCGGCACATTCACATTCAGCCGAAACACCCAGGGCCAGCCCGATTTTTATAGAAGGCCGAACTTCAGAACCGTCTTCCGGGGAATTCACGCGAACTATCTATGATTTTATTATTGTTTCTATAAGTCACATCTGGTTCCTTTGAATAACTCAAGTTGCACGTAAATTGCCTTTGCCTAACTTCTGTAAGGCAAATTATAGTGCGCTCACTAGCTACTTATCATCTGTCGATTGGTGGAAAGTGTTTCATGGATATACTACTGTGAACGACCTCTATGAAAAATTTTGTCGAGTGATCTATTGTGGTCTGTCCCAATTCGTCCCTTTTGATAACATCGAATCGCCGAAGTTGAAATATCCTAAGTATATAGTGAACCTGATGTCTCAAAAAAGTCGTCTTTTCGATTGTTTCGGGTCGTCTTCATTGACAAATCCTCAGTACGTCAGAGTGTGTAATGAATTGGATCGACACCTACGCAAGTTCTTGTCGAATCGTGAAAGACGCGCTGCAACTTCTCCTAACGTGAAACGCATTTTTGAACTCATAAAGAATAAAATAAAATTTCGAGCTCAGCTTCCCGTACTTTATGACAGTTGCGGAAACAATTTTTCGGGAGACTCCGAAAAGGCAGAAGCGCTAGCTAAGTATTTTGTATCAGTGTTTACAACAAACATAAATCATGATCAGCTTGATCATCTCCTTGATGATGAATCTTACTCCTACCCAATCCAAGAATTTTTATCTGACATTTTTGTGCACAAACCATGCAGTTTTTGTGTGACCCTATACTTTTGAGACGCAGTGTACTCTCTAACTACAATTACAGAATTTTTCGAACTGATCGTTGCGGTCGTAAGGGCGGAGGTGTTTGCTGTCTTGCTAAAAACACCGTTAGTATATTAGCTGCCGATATACTCTCCTGCCCTGAGTCAAATCTTCTCAAATCAGATATTCTCTGCCTCGATATTTTTGATACGTTTTCTGCCTCAAAACTCAGAATTGTACTTATCTACAGGCCGCCGAATTCAACAGGGGCAGACGATATTGCGCTGCTTGAACATTTACTAGATATCTGTGTTTCATACGAGCATTTATTATTGTTGGGCGACTTCAATATTGAAGTTGACTGGAAGCTAAAATCCCCAAAAAGTTCTTGTGCACTGAAATTTGTTGACTTTTTCTCCAGTTGTGGATTAAGGCGAATCGTTACAAAACCAACTAGGTACAATTCTATTCTAGATTTGATCTTGACAACATCAGATGCGGTTGGTAATGTTATGATTCATCCACCGCTTGCGTTATCCGATCACAACGTCGTAGCGTTCGAAATCTTAGGATCAGCGCAAGTTGCACGTAAATTGCCTTTGCCTAACTTCTGTAAGGCAAATTATAGTGCGCTCACTAGCTACTTATCAGCTGTCGATTGGTGGAAAGTGTTTCATGGATACACTACTGTGAACGACCTCTATGAAAAATTTTGTCGAGTGATCTATTGTGGTCTGTCCCAATTCGTCCCTTTTGATAACATCGAATCGCCGAAGTTGAAATATCCTAAGTATATAGTGAACCTGATGTCTCAAAAAAGTCGTCTTTTCGATTGTTTCGGGTCGTCTTCATTGACAAATCCTCAGTACGTCAGAGTGTGTAATGAATTGGATCGACACCTACGCAAGTTCTTGTCGAATCGTGAAAGACGCGCTGCAACTTCTCCTAACGTGAAACGCATTTTTGAACTCATAAAGAATAAAATAAAATTTCGAGATTTTATTATTGTTTCTATAAGTCTCAGTCTCTCCGACTATCTCCCCTTTTGTTCCTCATTTACACCCTTGACTTGCCTCTAACGCTAACCAAGGACCCACAAATCCGAGTTCAAATGTTCGCTGACGACATTAAAATCTATGGCATATATAACAAAGACTCACGTAACGCTGTTCATCAAGCATTAACCAAAAGCGTTCTTAACATGATAAGCTGGTCCAAATCATGGGAGATACCTATTAATCTATCAAAAACTAAGGTTCTTCATCTTGGAAACATTAGTAACATTGAATACACGTTTGAAAACACTGTGCTAGAAGCTGTAGACGAGGTACGTGATCTAGGTTTCCACATTAACGGAAAGCTGGATTTTGAATCTCATATATCACAAATGGTGAATAGAGCATATGCGGCAATGTTCACTATATTAAGGAATGTTCACTGAAAAGAGGTAACAGTATATCTTAAACTGTACAAGGCTTATGTAATCCCCATACTTGAGTATGGATCTCAAATATGGAGCCCTTGCAAAAAACTCGGTAGCATTGCGATAATTTTCATAGTCCCATTCATGTTCTGGTAGAATGGCTGTCTTAGCTTGGAAAATGAGTACGTTGAAGGTTATGCACTTGGGTCTTCCCAGAAAGCCTTGGAAACCGGCGTCTCGCTCTAACCCGCTTAAAATGAGGACGGCATGAGAGTGGAGATCATCCGTGGTGGTAGTGAATGTTTATCGTCCTAATATTTTTGATGATGGTAAGTAACGGATATCGTTCTGGCAGAACAAGAACGAGGCGTGTCCAAAATGTTCCGGAGCGCACTTTTATTTTTTTGAACACAAAAAGTGTACATACCATCCCCATTTGCATGGTAAGTGGGTAAGCATAGAGTGCTGTAGAAAGTTGCAAACACAGAACCAGGTTAATCAACCTTCAAGCGAACAAGTGCAAGAAAGAAAAATGAAGGAAATGTAACCAATAGTTGAGATAGGATAACCATGCAGCCGCGGACGTTGCTTCGATTCGCATCACTGAAAGCGCGATACCGTTGTGTCTCCTATCGATAGGTGCGTAGCTCGTGTTCAACTTTATAGAACTGCATATAGATCCTTCTCTTAGCTTCTTCTCAATTGTATTACTATTCGAACGGTATTAAAGATTTATTTCACTTTAGACTTCCTAATGCGGGTTGGAGAAAAAATAAAAAGTGCGCCGTAAAAGGCGTTCTAGATTTGTATGCTAACGAATATTTGAAGAACTCGATTCTTGTATAAGGACAGAGCATGTGGTTCTATAATTACCAAGAGTTTTCTAAGTGGCAGCTATCACTTTTTATAACATCGTTATGAATTCGTTCGTTCGCGGAATCGATAGTGCACATCTTTTGTCTTTGCAGCCTTCTAGAATGATACTTGCATTTCGATAATTTCACTTTGCGATGTTGTAGAATTCCTGCTCTACAATTCTCAGGTATTCTCCCATAGTTATCTGAACAAAAATTACATTTAGATTCGGATTCGGGCAAATCAGTAGCCAAAAAATCCTCCGTCAAAAAAGAGTCGCAGACGGCGTCCTGGTGGTAGATCGTTCTTCTACATGTGAGGGAGTCCAGTCTACATGTGAACTACATGTGAGGGAGTCCAGTCTTAATAGTAGGTGTATTTGGAATAATTTCCCTTCAAGGGCTTTAAGTCTGTCCTTCAGATACAGTACTGGCCATAAGAATTGCACTTTGCACGGAAAAGACGAAAAAAATCGGCTTTTTCGTCCTTTCTGAATAACTTCCTTAGAATTCAACATTCTGCGAAACCGAGCACATGGCTGAGCTCAGCAGCTCAAGCTCTATCGAACGGTATAGAAATCTTACCTGAAACCCTTTTAGTTAGCCGAATATGACGATTTTCGCGACGCGACGTCGCATTGCCGCGGACGAGTTGCCCGTTCAACAGTGTTCACCGTTATCCTCTTGTTCTTCCAACTTCGGACTCCTGTATCTCAGTTCCTAAGCGATGCTATTTGAACTGCTCTTTAGATTCTGGCAGAGTAGTCACTGGAGAATACCACACTGTTGAAATTCCTCTCCAGATTCTTCTAGACTCGTCCAGAAAATCGCCCAAAGTGGGCACCAGATCGACTTGTGAACAATTTTTTGGTTAATAACTCGTGAAGATTTCAATGTTTTAGGAAAGTAAACACAATGTTTTGTTCAGCAGCTCTAGCTCTATCCAACAGTATGCAGCTTATCTCGATTTCTTTAGTTTTCCGAAAATCGGATTTTCATCGATTTTCCAATTTTCGAGTCCCCGTCTCCCGATTTACAAGCGATCTCCGGAGCCTATCTTCTCTTGTTTCAATAGGGTAGTCTGTTGAAAATAAAATTCCGTAGAAAACCTTCTCTACATTGTACTGGATGTTTCCAGAAACTCATTCAAAGTAGGCATCAAATCCACTTGTGAAAAATGTTTCGCTGAATAACTCGTGAAAATTACGGTATTTCAGGAAAGTAAACATACTATGCTGTTCAGCAGCTCAAGCTCTATCCAACAGTATACAATATGCCCCAATGTATCGAACACGGTTTTCACCAATTTTTTGCCAAGTCACGACCCCCCCTCACTCAACTGTGGTCATTCGAGTCAACGATCTTCTGACTTTGAACCCTCGTCTCTCAATATTCGAGAGAGACACGACGACCAGCTTTTCTCCTTTCAACAGAATAGCCACTGTAGGAAAGAAACACGTAGCAGAACTTGCCCAAATTGTTTCGGATTCTCCTAGAAATTCTTCCAAAGTCGGCACTTCGTTCACCTGGCATTGGCGGTTCGCATAGCGCTGCTGCAGCAATTCCCTGCAGCAAGCGGCTAGAGCGAGACGACGTGGGTCTGCGGTAGGGAATGTAGATCAGACGGCGAGGGTCTCCGGCAGTGAATGTAGAGACAGCTACTCTACTTCGTAAGTCGTGTAGCTTGTCGTGGGTTGTCTGGGGGTACCACACGATAGGGCTGCATCCTCTACATTCCCTACCGCAGACCCACGTCGTCTCGCTCTAGCCGCTTGCTGCAGGGAATTGCTGCAGCAGCGCTATGCGAACCGCCAATGCCAGGTGAACGAAGTGCCGACTTTGGAAGAATTTCTAGGAGAATCCGAAACAATTTGGGCAAGTTCTGCTACGTGTTCCTTTCCTACAGTGGCTATTCTGTTGGAAGGAGAAAAGCTGGTTGTTGTGTCTCTCTCGAATATTGAGAGACGAGGGTTCAAAGTCAGAAGATCGTTGACTCGAATGACCACAGTTGAGTGAGGGGGGGGGGGTCGTGACTTGGCAAAAAATTGGTGAAAACCGTGTTCGATACATTGGGGCGTATTGTATACTGTTGGATAGAGCTTGAGCTGCTGAACAGCACAGTATGTTTACTTTCTTTGTTTACTAAATACCGTAATTTTCACGAGTTATTCAGCGAAACATTTTTCACAAGTGGATTTGATGCCTACTTTGAATGAGTTTCTGGAAACATCCAGTACAATGTAGAGAAGGTTTTCTACGGAATTTTATTTTCAACAGACTACCCTATTGAAACAAGAGAAGATAGGCTCCGGAGATCGCTTGTAAATCGGGAGACGGGGACTCGAAAATTGGAAAATCGATGAAAATCCGATTTTCGGAAAACTAAAGAAATCGAGATAAGCTGCATACTGTTGGATAGAGCTAGAGCTGCTGAACAAAACATTGTGTTTACTTTCCTAAAACATTGAAATCTTCACGAGTTATTAACCAAAAAATTGTTCACAAGTCGATCTGGTGCCCACTTTGGGCGATTTTCTGGACGAGTCTAGAAGAATCTGGAGAGGAATTTCAACAGTGTGGTATTCTCCAGTGACTACTCTGCCAGAATCAAAAGAGCAGTTCGAAAAGCATCGCTTAGGAACTGAGATACAGGAGTCCGAAGTTGGAAGAACAAGAGGGTAACGGTGAACACTGTTGAACGGGCAACTCGTCCGCGGCAATGCGACGTCGCGTCGCGAAAATCGTCATATTCGGCTAAATAAATGGGTGTCAGGTAAGATTTCTATACCGTTCGATAGAGCTTGAGCTGCTGAGCTCAGCCATGTGCTCGGTTTCGCAGAATGTTGAATTCTAAGGAAGTTATTCAGAAAAGACGAAAAAGCCGATTTTTTTTCGTCTTTTCCGTGGAAAATGCAATGGCCAGTACTGTACGTCTTTGGTATACAAAAATTCTACTTTTTTACCGATAAAAATTTAAGAAACCGCCCATCAAGGGACCGGTAGGGTCTCTGAGCGATATGCTTTCGGCAAACAGTCTTCTTGTGGTAGTTTTTCTAATTGTCATTCTACGAGTGTTTTGCTAATGAGACTGAAGTATTTCTCGGAGTTTTTCGCAAACTTCAAAATTTTTCTCCTCTGACTTGGACAGACGACAACTTCGAGACCTAAGCTCCCACTATACCTGCAACAAATTCGCGTAAGCGTCAGTCCTGCTCAGCCGTCTTGCTCGAGATAATATCAACCTGTGGGTTAATCCTCTTCTTCATAATCCATAGCATCTCTTCCCTATGAAAGTCCGCTTCCACCCACTTCTTAGTTCGCTTCAGACATCTCTCCCCCTCGTAGTCGAATTTGAACGAATTTAACGAATTTTCCCCTTGTAAAATAAACAACAAGTGCGTAATTTAGAAAGAAAAAGTATGCACAAATGATGCAATAGTCATGTATGATGAAAAATTAGAGTGGAATGGAATGCCGCTCACATGCATTTTTTCACCACCCCGTAATTCCCTTCAGCCGTTGAGCTTATTCCACCAATGTTCTCACGTATGTGATTGGCATACCGAACATTTCTTCAATGACGAAACGTTTCTTGCACTAGAAATGCTTTAATCATAAGTATAACTGCCTAAAATGCTTGCCTCTTGTTCTGAAATGTTCTCTCAAAGCTAAGCAACTTCTCAAAGCTATGTAGTCTACTTTGGACTATGTAAGCCTATCTCAATGTTCTAAATCATCGCGTTCTTTTCGTTGTTTCTTTGCAAACTTCTTTCAATTGATTCAATGTTTTCAGGAGTACTGAGCACAAATCTCGCGCTTGCTCTTGGACCACCATCTGAGTCTACACTACCACCATCACCTCCACATAAGATGTGGTAATCTATCCCACGCTACAATTCCATCCCCTTCTATGTATTTATCTCCGAATAGTCCGCATAATTCATGTTCAGTTATGGTTTTCCATCATTTAAAGCAATCCGATGGTGTTTTTTGTTTGATTTGGCCCGTCACGCTTGTGTGGAAGTTTTTTTGCTCCACACATTGCACTATTACTTTAGTAATACTTAATACTTTGATACTTTAGCAGTTAGGTGACCAAACAGCTGATTAAACTTTTTGCTAATCTGCTGTAGTAGATCGCTTTCTGAGGATAGGTAGGGTGATCCAAAGACTCACTTCATTCTGACTTCTTTCATTCATTACTAGTGAAAAACAAAATTTTGGATACGGTAGAGTTTCGATCCTGCGTTTTCAACAACCTCCCCTCTGTGATTCTATCCAGACCTGGACATTATTGGGGAAGGTCGGATAAGTAGAACATCGCGGCTCAGATAATTAGCTAGTATTTTTGGAAGGCTGAAGCTGACTCGTGACTGAATTTATCACACATTGCAGTGGTTCTGCTCACAAATAGCATATTCTCATGTATGTGATTGTTGGTTTGGGTAAGACTTCAATGGTTCTAGTTGGAATTGCTCGAGCTAGCCAAGATTATACAGATTTATTCGGCTAACGTTTCGGTCTACTCTCCCTCGTTGGAGCCTGAATAGCAAGAAACGTGTGAGATTATCCCATCAAAGACTATTTCAAACTACAAGGTAACTTCAGTGCATCGTTGTAACCGGACCTGTAATAAAGGAGAACAGCTCGCGGGGGTCGGCTTCAGGCCTTCTGACAGGTCGGTGACCCAGAAGATGTGCCGCTGCCCTGACGTGTACACACCGTAGATCCCACCGTAATGGCTAGGCATTCATCCTTTCTGTCAATTTTGGAGTTTCTTGCTTTTGGTGCTCCAAAAACTTTCGCGCGGATATTTGTTTCTCTAGCGCTAGCACTCGCACCGACACCTGAATCCTTGCGTTGTTGTGGTCTACTAGGTGATGTGTACCGAGAGGTGTCGAGTGGGTTACTCTCACACGTTTCCGTCTTTCCAGGCTCGCACGATGGCAAGTAGGCCGAAACGTCATCGAATAAATCTGTATCATCATGTCCAGCTCAACAATTCGAACTAAAACCGTATAGTCACAATATCAAGGTCAATAGGGAGACGGATGTGGAAAACAACTTCAAAAAGTCCACCCGCTTGCATAGCAGCCTGATGTTGAAGAAATTATAATCAAATGCAAACTTTGGTATGGACAACTTATCATAAATGCAAACCTTAGTATGTATGCACCATTACTAACTCTCATTAAAAATTCTATTGAACGTCTCGTTTAGCTGTTGACTGGTGATTAGTTTTTGATTTCTATTCACCTATCTGTGCTAACGAGAGACATCGGGATTTTATACGTGAAGATCGACTCTGCCTCCGTCCATAGGTGACAGCGATCAATCTCTCGTTTACCGAGTGGCTTGGAACATGATCCCACGTAAACATGCCGCCAAACCGTGAGGGTAGTGAAAATGTCTGCTCACTTGAATTCAGCTGTCCAGCTGAGGCAGATACGTTAAGCTCTTGTATCGTCCGCATCGCTGTAACCTCCCCGGTTCACCTTGTGAATGTCATCGGATGTGCATTGCCATCACTAACATTTGTTTCACTTCTCTAGACAACAACACGTGTAACATAAACACCACACTTCTCTATGCATAACATGGCGCCAAGGAATGAATACTGTAGTTCCTGGACACTGCAACATACCTATTTTTAGCGAAAAATATACGACATCGAAGACAGACATAGAAGTATCGAGCTGAAGAAGGTGCTAGTATGTAGTTCCTAGTGGTTTTGCTCAAACCCTTCCATGTATTACGCATCAAAGAAGCACATAGTGAGCATCGGTGCTCTTCAGCGTTGACGATATCGGTGTAGTTAAATAGACTAACTTACTTACTTATAAATATAAATATATAAAAGCCACAGCAGTTGACTACCGGCGCAGGCAATACCGAGAGAAAATGGATTTGTTCATAGCATAGGGTGGGCGACCCACGGAACAGCAAAAACCAACATGGATATCGCAACCGCCGTTGGGCGTTTGCGTAAATCTAATGACTAGTGTAAAAAGGACACGGACGGAAGTGCTTTAAGGATATGGCTACATTTTTACATTGATATGGCTACAATTTTACATTTATAATGTCTACATTGCTACACTCTCTATATCTAGTCTAAGCGAACATCTGACTGAGGGAAAATTATGATCTGATTTTGGCCACACTGAGTTTATATATTTTTCGCGATCTGCCAATCAGGAAGTAGATATAAACTCAGTGTGGCCTGTGTAAGGTAAGTTGAATAACTAGCTACATCTGCCCTGGATTTTGTATTCTGTTGTCTAATAAAGTGCTGCCAAACGACGAGTCCCGTAGCCGCCCTCAACCTAAGATATTTCTGCGCCAGCAGAAAGCAGTCTATTATAGAACGGCAGAAATTCGAAACGGGTCGTTCCTAATGCTCAACAAATGTCGCGAAGGGAAAGGCAGAGCGGTAGGGAAGTCACGCGTGAGCGTAACAGAAGGACAACTTTCGTAGTCCAGTGTGTGCGTAGCAGAAGGACAACTTTCGTAGTCCAGTGTGTGAGAACTCAGGGGCAGTATTATGTAAAATTATTATATATAGTATTATATTAAATTATTGTATAAAAGCAGTATATAAAATTGATCTTAAATTTAATCATTAAGACAACTTTCAAAGGTACGCTACTCTAGGCATTACAGGATCGATCGGCTTACGTATCTGCACCACTTCCGTGCCCCTTGGCTTTGAGATTTTTTGGGTTTTCTTACTTTATCGTTCGCTATGTGATCATTACCCAAAAACATTAGTTTTCTCTCCCATCTAATATTTTGGAATATCCTTCTGACTCATTTCTGTTCACGAATTCACTTACTTTTCCTGTAGTTGTCGTTTTGTAAATGCTTCGGTGCATATAGCGCTCAGGTGAAAATGTTTGGAGAACTCTCCAGGCGACTACCGCTTCTAAACGAAAGGTCATTTCGTCGTAGATGTGTGTGGAGATACAAGAAGGGAGCGCGTATTGGTGCTCCCTGGAGGCATCATATGTATCTGGCTAAGAACCCGATGCCAGCGATTTCTCGCACTTTGAATAAATTCCTAATTTCTAGGACAGAAAAGGACACACCACCTTCCGTGTAAGTGCAAATGTATGGGTCATATTACAAGCGCCTTTGTTTACAAAGTTTCTTACAACTGTTGGAATACTGTGAATTTTTGAAAAGAATGACGTCTACAAGGTGGAACGGACATAACAACAAAAAACAGCATGAAGACAGTTATAACATTCTGCGTTCTCCGTGCTTGGCCGAATTCTAATAAAGCAGAACGAAAGAGCATGGAATAGACGCAGCTAAACCTACAGAGAAGAATCATTTCGCTGACTTCTATTGAATCTGATGGCGAGATGTACAAACTCCTCGCCTTTCTAGTGAAAACTGTAAAAACTACAGTCCAGACAGCGATATGAGTAATATGTAGCTCTCCAGCCTGTTGATATGATAGGATCGCACACAGTCTCTTTTTGGATCAATGTTGATATTAGATACTCTTAATAGAACCCGTTCGGAATGACGGAAACGATTGAGACACTTTGGAGAAAAATCTAAAAATTGCAAGAAGATGATGTTGTATTGGAGTGAAGTTATTAGAATCCTAAACTGGATCAAATACGCCTTTTATTCGAACTATTTGTGCCCCAAAGCGCAAGCTGAAACCATTCTGACCGCAAGTGTATGTACTATTAGGGTGACCAAAGAGTCCGTGTGCATTTCAGATTCTGACCTCCTTTGTTCACAGCCCTAGAAAAACAAACAAATGACTAATAAGGATAGTGTGGCTAAGCATGATTCTTTGACGGGTTGCTGAAGATGGATCCTGCGTAATCGTGGTACCTTAATTGATTATTTAACTGTTTTTCTCGACTATGAATAAAGGAGGTCAGAATCTGGTATGCACACGAAGTTTTGGGTCACCCTAACGTTATCCAATGCGCACAAAAGTATTCACCCTTGGAACTTCGCGTTATTAACTTTCCCATTGGGTGCAGTGTTCTCGTGCTTAGTCGATATTCACCAGCTACTCCGACCTACAGAAAAACCAGCAAAGTCTCGCCTCATGTCCAGATAAGTTAGACATCTAGGAAGATCAGAAAAGAGAAAGAATAAAGCGCTCAGATTGGTTTCGTTTTTACGACGATGGTGTAGGAATCACGTATTGGAGGTGCATGGGATGAAAAAACATGCTTACACAGCTATCATTAGTGCGATCTATGTATGCTGCAGCATTTTTTTTACTGAGTGGATGGAAGGATCACTTGAAAAATCGTTTTTCTTCTCTGGTTACGCTCTTCCATCCAATCCCATACAAAACTTTCGTCAATCTTACAAACGGGACCCCTACCGAAATGATCTTTGGGCACTAAATGCCCTTATGTACACTTTGAAGGAGAAAGGTAAGTTCGGCAGTTTTTGCTCTTTCGGCGTAGTTCCCGATGGACGACAAACTTCTAGGCTAATTGTGACATTCCCGACAATAATTGAAGTGGAGTGGGTCCCTGCGATTCGAATCCGACCTCCGGTGTGTGGGCCAGCGGGGAGTTTTGCTTGTTCTGACGAATCACCAAGTGTTCTCTGCCACACGTTTTGACAAATGACCTGCTAGACAACATCAGAAATCTGCTGAGATGGCAGGCAGGTTGCTTCTGTCTGTGTGGGCAGCATCTGTCGGCCCAGATAGTGAGAGGCGGGTTGGCTTCTTGTTTTTCGCGCGATCGGCAGACTTCACCTTATTCAGCAGCAGCAGCAGCAGCGTAATCCTCCCTCTCGCGCCTGTCATCTATTTTGCAGCTTCTCTCAATGCATATCCCACTTCACGAATTCCCTGATGGTCCCGGGTTGGGGGAAAGATGAATAGTGGGAGGAAATCTTCGTCTTCTTTCTGCGGCAAAAACGTCTGCTGACGCGGTATCAACTTGTGCAGGCTCCTTTCTCGTTTTTCGTTGTTCTGGTAATATTCATCAACATTTTCTTCCATATTTCACTGATTCCGGCAAATAATCAAATCATGGACGCCGCTTCTGATTGTTGGGAATATGAATTGCCTGCTCTCATCTTTTTCAAAGTCCGAGGTTAAGTTGAGCTTCTCAATCCGTTCCATAGTCGCAATGAATTGATTGATTGAGTGCTAGGTAATAGCGCCCTGGAATTAAATTATCTTGAAACTGGGTCTATAAATAGTTGACAGTCTATGGCGTCATTTCGATAAGGCTGCTGGTGTTCAATTTCGGTTCCCTGCACCGCAACCCCTTTTAGACCACCGACTGGGGTACTCCAGTTTGGAGAGGCCAGAAGGGACATGACTCGGAATGAATCTTCCTCCGAGGTCGTACAAAACGCGTTTGAATGCGTGAAATCATAATTACGCGAAGGCAATAACTCTCCATTGAACTATAATATTAATGCGGCCAAGTGGATGCCTTTCAACCTAGACCTTCTCATGACTGTTCTCATCGTCTCTTTATTGTTCATTGCTTTTTCTCTCCGACCAATTCCGTCGGATGCTATTAAATCAGTTTTTGTGCTCAACAATCTTAATTGCTGAATAAAAAACTGGATTGAATGGCTTTTGGTAGGAAAGTATTGTAAGTCGTTAACTTCGATGTGTGTTTAGGCGTTCTAAGATGCCGGGAGGGTAGAAACGTTCGGCCTCTGAATAACGAATTTCCACCTAAAAACCTCGTAGGCAAAAGAAATTAAAACTGTGAATTGATTACATCAGTTTTTGTGTTCTGGTTAGGTATTCACGTAAAGACAAGATGAAAAAATGCTTGTGAATTCATACATATTTTCGATAAGGGCGCCGAACTACAGAAGATCCTATAAGATTTCAGGCTGACCAATGAGCGCTTCTTTTTCGTTTCCTCATTCGGGACACAATGCGAACAAGCACAAGCCTTTTGAAGCTATAGATAGGGTCTTGCTTTTACTTAGTGTCTCTGCACGCAACCATTGATTATTCATCAGTTTGTTGAGTCGTCGTATTAGGACCTGAACTGATGTTGGAATGCTGGAACCAGAAAGACCAAAATAAATTTCAAAACTTTGTCAAATGGCTGAAAGGAGGAGACGGCAACGCAATAGTGACCTAACTTACGGTTCTGCAGTACCGGACATGTATTTTGATCACTTCCCAGAAAAGCCGCTTTGCAGCATTCCATAGCGGCTTTTTTGAATAAGTTTGTTGATACTCGATTATTTGTAAAAATATACATATATTTGAACTCCGCAGCTCGAGCTCTATCGATTGGTATTCAAAGATCGGTACAAATGCAAAATATGGCCCCTTTTGCAAATTATGACCTCTTTTGCCGAACCCTTGAATCTCGATTTAGACGTCATATTTATACCATTTGAATGGAAGACGCGGTGACGCGTCCTTAGGTAACTGATCAACGCCGGCACCTTTATACTTACCTTTATGTTGTGTTATGAAACTCTTACCCGTGTTAGCTGTTTGTGAGATTGGAGCAATTTTTGGAAGCCGTCCATGTCGGATCCTCATTTGTGGATGTATAACAATGTTTTCTTTTTTGATGTTTTGTCATCATCCACGAATAGACTACGCCCACGCCACACCCTCACAACTCATGGCTATATTAGGGGATTACATCCGTTTTCATGATTCTGCTTTTGTAGGGGGGGGGTGTCGTGGGTGGGCCGGTCGTGACAAATGCAGTTGTATTTCTCGTCCTTCTACGCCACATGGTCTTTCTTGCATGTTTATATGAATATTCTGTTGGGCTTAATGTTTTTCCTGATGTTATATATAAAAGTTAAGTACAACCGTACGAGACTGGGACATGCATGGAAGCATTGGAATCACTCTGGATATATCCGATAAATCCATGAATGAATAACCGAAATAAATTCCTCTCCTTATCAAATGATTGACATACTTTTGTATCGCGTTGCGAGCTGGTCACGTTTGTGTAGCTACCGGTACAAACAGAATAACGATTTGAAAACTGGAAGTTCGTTGAACGACCTTCCTTTTTTCACTGTTCCTCATGTTATGAATGCTTCATTAGATGTCTACTCTATGTTTTCTTCTTCTTTAGCGTATGTCCCGCTTCGAAGCAGAGTTCGCTCTGCAAATCTTCTTACGCTGCAAGGATTGATAGATCCTTGCAGCGTCAGAAAATTATCTCACCTGTTCTGGGTGAACTTCCACTGTCGTCAAGTTGGCATGTATCGTTTCCAGCCAGCTTTGCTTCGAACGTCCTCTCGGTCTTGTTCCTAGTACGTCGAGAGCAAGTACTATCGTACACACGGTGTCATTGCTTGCCCAAAGCACATGTCCGTACCATCTTAAACGGGGCTCACGAAGCTTTCCAGCAATTGGAACTACTCTAAATCGTTGCCATATGTCAGCTTTCGTCATGTGTTCTAGCCGTGTTGCGCCAGTCATCCATCTCAGCATTTTCATTTCCATGACGCTCATTCGATTTCAGTCACTCCGCTGTCTACTCTATGACACACTGGAAATTTTGCACTTGAGTTTTCAAATAGGTGCTGGTGATGGTTTCGTTGACGATTATGTGAACGCCGTCAGCTTTCAGCGTACCTTTCTCTTTGTTTTTACCTCGTCAAATTTGAAAGGTGCAATGGATCTTAGCCATACCAGTTCCCTGGGCAAGAAATTTGCGGTTGTACTTGACGCAGCGGTGAGAAGCGCTATTGTCACCTTGCTGTTGATTCTCACCCTAGTTAGCTAAAGCTTCCATCACTCTGGGTAAATTGCTACGAGACTGGTCGAGGAAGGTAAACAGTGAATTTGTAAAGTGGCTGCCTTCCACATGTGAACGCTGCGGCCAGATATGCATTCACCGTGCCTTACGATTTAACACGTTGACGACAGTGTGGCATGATGCCATGCCACAGTCTTGTGTTGTATTTTTCTCGATACATTTCAGAATTTCAGAGGATGTTTTTGTGCCACTTTTTAGTAGACCTTCGCAAATTGTTATAGGAAGCGTGGCCCATGAAAATGATTCTTAGTTCCTGATTTACTGCAATTAGTGATTGTGCACTAGTTTTCCTTACCAGTGAGAACAAATATTGGTTATTGCTCAGGTAGCGCCAACTTTACATAGTTGGGACCGAAGTGATCCACAGAATTACGGTAGATGAAGCTGAAGAAGGCTGAAAGCTCCAATATGTAAACCTAGCAAAGATGATTAATGAATGTCAATGCAACTATATTATAAGGTCGTGATTTATTGAAGGTAGTCCTTGCAAAGTGCAAACTTTTTCGTTCCACTTTTTCTTCTCCTTTTTTTGCAATAACGTACGTGTAAGAGATATCACATCTCGTGATCTTCTCGAGTCATAGTGGGAACTCGTTATGGCCTTTCGAGGAGGTGTTGTTCTAACAGAATTGATAGTCGTTTATAAGGTTTCCTTGCTGTTTTAGGATTATTTATTGAAGGTTCACATGAAATCGCAGCAGCATACATACTTGTCCTTCTGTCACATTACTTTGTCTCTGACATGTGGGTGAGGAACCAGACTTTGGAGCATTTTGCTTGCACCTTTAACCTTTGAATATTTTTGTGTAGCATGCGCATGTGTGCTAAGATCACATTAAATACGAAATATTAAACATGAGCTTTGTCCGAAGAGTGATTGGCTAGAGTTTAACAGATTCACCTTTCTGAGTCAGGAAGATGCGACGCATTCAGTAAAAGATTTGAGAACAAACAACGACTTTCGGACGACATTGCTCTCTGAAAACTAAATTCTAGGCTGCCTATTATATCTACTAAAATCCTACCTAAAATGGAATCGGTCAAATGACAGCTCAGCAATTTCCACTTTTCACCTCAGTAGCATCGTTTTCTACTGGCCAAATGCTGATCCTTGCCGACCATTTTTCAATGGGTGCTACACTGCAAAAAATCAGCGAATATCTTATTTGGTGTTCACTCGTTGTTTCCACTTCCACGTTCGTGTGATTGAACTTAACCCAGGCTAACCGAACCCTGTACCACTCCAGGATTGGTTGAATTGATATCACACCTGTCTGATGAGAGCAAGATATAGGACATCTCTAAAACTGCTGAACCTCGCAAGTCTTTGCGTGAATTGAGACAAATTCACCTTCTCTTCAAGTTCGGTGAAGTTGGATGCATGGCGCATCCTTAAGGGGAGGGATCAAAACCGACCACTTCATCTTCTTCCTTTACCTGATCATTTCAGTCCAAATCTGTGATGAATGTGTGTGTGTACATAATTGCAATTTTGCGTGCGTCACGAAATCGGTGTTTGACGGATCAGAGTGCTGAAGACGTTACTAGGATGAGGCTGATGTGTCCAATTATGCAATGAATCAATGAACTAAAATAAAAGCATGACAAATAGCTCTACAGATATGTATTTTGCCTCTGATTCGTCTCTGTCATAGAAAATTTGCAAAAGAAGGAAGTCACTGTCCCTCGTCGCGGTGTTTGATTGCAACGTTTTCCTTTTATTATTTCTCCCTTATATGAAACCAATTCGAATGCGGTCTAGTGTGCACAAAAACAAACAAGTTTCCGCCATCGTCTCTGACTTTTTCGTATAAATATAACAGATCTGACTACTGACCTTCATTACCGTTTGCCTATCAAAAAGTAGAAGAACCAGTCCCAGTTTATCAACATTTTATGAAACAGCCCATGAATCCTGTTCCCGTGGCCCGTTACAGTGCCTTTTGTGGTTCGGTATCCCTTCAATTAGTACTCGTTACCCTTTCAGGGGCAGAAATTGCACTTCCCTTCTTCAAGAACAACTACTCCAGGTATTCTGGTATAGAAAAACTCGAAGTTTCAACTCTAAAAGACAGCAACTTAAATCGTTCTGGGTGGTCGTATTCTTTTATGGTGTGCGTCGTATCGACCTCACGTAATAAAGGGCAACCCATGCTACCAGTACATTTTGCCTCAAAAATAGTTCGCCATAAAGTACAAAATACTTTCAGCCGAAATAAATGAGTTTCTAGCCGGTGTTGATCACATACCATAGGATGGATACGAAATTCATGTTGCATCGCTTGCAGTAGTGTACCCGCTCGGTGCAGGGTCAGAGGCGCTGCTAACACCCGTACGGTCAAGCGACCGTACGGGTACCGTACTTTACCGCCACACTATCTTTGGTGGTTTGAATTGGAACAGATCTCAAATGTAAAATGACTCGGTAAAATATATTTTCCGTTTAGTTCTGACCTGATGAATTTGGAAGAATTAGCAGCTTTGAAACCATCTGTCAGGGTAGGGTGGTCAAGGTTAATTATGTTTGAAATGTTCATGTTGCATCGCTTGCAGTAGTGTACCCGCTCGGTGCAGGGTTTGTTTGTACCGCCACACTATCTTTGGTGGTTTGATTATCAAATGTAAAATGACTCGGTAAAATATATTTTCCGTTTAGTTCTGACCTGATGAATTTGGAAGAATTAGCAGCTTTGAAACCATCTGTCAGGGTAGGGTGGTCAAGGTTAATTATGTTTGAAATGTTCAACAGATCGGTTTGTTTGTGCGATTATCTCAAAATTTGAAGGCCAGCCCCGTGAATAATGATAAATATTGCTGGACATCATTATCTTCGAGATGGTACACAACGAAATGTCCATTCACATTATTTTCACATTTTTTGGGCCCGGCTGTTGTTTTTTGTATGAAATTTCAGTTCGAAAGTTTTCAAAGTTTGGCTCTCTTCATCGAATGGCAGGCTCGATTTCTTACCTCAAGCGTGCAAACTTAGGTATGCGTCGATTTAAAAGGGAACGGTAAGGTTGTCAACGTTGATTAGCCCTCCAAGGACATGCCGTGCACTTGTCTTACATTCTGAATCGGCGCTTAATGCGGACTTGGACTATTAAACTTGATAGAATTGCGGGCCAGCCACTGCAATATGTAGTCAGTGCCTTCAAGTTCTCATACAATTCTGGTATACGCAAATTTATCTCACCCTGGGGGATAAGGTCAGATTTTTTCAACAGACGATGTTTCTCTGTCTTGTCTTTTTGCTATATGCAGACGTGGCCTGAACGCTGGTCGCCATTCTATGCGTACTCACTGTTTATAGTGTTTTTACCAGTTTCTAGTGAGGACGAAATGCGAACGTGTTCTTTTGCAGTGATCGTTATCTTGCTAGAAGGGGCTGTTTGACTGCTATTCATTTGACCCTTTGACCATCTTCTTCATAACGACATTTTATTTAGGCGACAGTTTGATTGCTTTTGTTCTTAGCTGACAACAACAGCTGAACGATCGCCCCAGCATCCACTACGTTAATCCGCTCTCATCTGTCGCAGCCACAGTGATTTAGACAGTGATCTTGAAGAATTGCGATAAAAGGAGCAACAAGATCTCACGTTAAGTAATCATTTTGCATTTCCTTTTTTAACCAAATTGTTGTTATGGTCAACATCCTATAAGGACATGATGCTCCTCTGAGCGACAGCTCGGATTCCAAGTTGGGGATCTGTATTGCAGCTCCTTAACATCTTTCTCGTTTTCTTTAGACCTTTTTTGATCGAATCGTGCGTATATACAAGCTGGACTAGCTCTACCGATTTACAATTGAACGAAGTGTTCTGAAATCTTACATGCTGTTGCGTAGTAGTTGATCGGGAACGTTACACTGCTAGCAGAACTTGAAGTACCCGATAAACACCATTGGTTGGGGAAAAAGTTTTGATGCGATTTTTTAGTTTTCTTGTAACTTTCAATTTAGTACCAAAGCTTGTGATCAAGCTTATGTTCTTACGATATACAGTTGAGAGCGTCCATTTCCGAGAATAGTTCATACACATCAGAATAAGGAAAAGTTCATGAACATACATACTCACTTGGTCGAGTCTCAAAATATTCCTCGAAATGGAAGGAGGCAGTCATTCGAAGGCGCAATAAATTGAAGGACAGCAGTGAGCCAAATTTGAATTTGGGCCGTTCATCAAAAAGGATTGGAACCTTGACATGATTGACTGAAGTCCCGAAACGTGGAGTGGTCTCTGTATATGTCGAAGATTAGGCTTATTCCAGACTTTCAGATATTCTCCAATTAGTGTATCCATGGAGTATATTAGAATTTGTTAAAAAAAGGTGCTGTAACTTTTTTTTAGGTCCGTGGGACTTTATTCTTTGTTCAATTGTTTTAGTGCATTGTCTCTGTTCCCATTTCCATTCTAGAAATGGTAAGAACTAGGCGGCCTCTTCGGAATCAAAACGGTCGTCCAGCTTCGTTCAGTTTTTTCTACAACTACTAATCTTTGCGATAAATGGGTCTTGTGAGTGGGATACTTATATACTCTCCTCCTCCCTCACCTGCATCTCAATTCGATAAGAGGAGATCAACTTGTTAAGTAATCCCATCTATTTTTAATGGAATTCGATGACCCCTCATGTAGCGTTACAGCTGCATTAGGTGAATGAGCTGTCAAATTGCAGTACGAGAATGATGGGCAACAAGAGGGCATTTCAAATTGGAAACTTCCTTTTTCAGCCTCATAATCATTTATGCAGAGTGCCGCAGAAGTTGTTTGGGTACGCTGCTCAGGAAGCGGCTTCCTGAATTTTGAAAGAGTTGGTTCGTTGAAATACAGTTGAGCTGTGGAGACTTCAGAATTAGTAGCTTTCTTGTAGGTGAATGTCCGAGGACAAGTGTACTCAACCCTTTCTAGACGGTGGGCTTTTCAATTTTCGAGGTGTCTTCTATTCTACTGAAAACAAGGTGCGGAATGAATTTGATGCCTAATTTCCTCACCTCTCAGCTTTCCCATTCTCACTACAACCGCTCTACGACTATCAGATTAGTTCGAAATGGAATAGTCCTATAAATAACAGAAGAAAACAAACCTTGAAATTCCCTCTTGCACGACGATTTCTCAGATCTTTCGATCCCGCATCCATGCAAAATGTCCTAGCTCACCATCAGTTTGTTACTTATGTTACAACACATTGTAAAAACGATAATAAACGGCTTGATGGCAGATGCGAGAAGTACAAGCTTGTACTAGATCACATCGAGCTGGAAAAAAAGTGAAGCGTCTGTTCGCTGTTTTTACTTCAACACCTGCTCTTCCCCGACTTTTGCAAAGAACGAAATAAAGGTAAAAAACGAATGAGAAATGCCATCAAAGGTTATTTGCTTTATTTTCGCCTGCCGACAAGACGACCAAAATGATGTGTTCTCTTCTCAGTCGAGTGGAGAGCATCATTCCCTCCTCTTTTTCTTTTTCCTGTACTCGATACTTAATCCAGCATCACCTCATGGTGCGATGTACTTGTGACGATTGCCACGATTGTAGTCGCCCTGTGGATTGTGGTGTATGCAGGTTGTTGTGCGGAGCGATGACTACGGAAGTAGGAGCTTAGTGATCTGCAACACCAATATATTTACATATTTCGGCAGGATATATTTCTCATTCTTGTAAAATACCTTCGCTGTTAGTTCCTCAGGATTCAGGATGATTGCGTGGACCTCAGGTTATTGATGACATGTCCGCGTCGCTTGAAGCTCTGCTTTCTCATCTTATGCGTACTGGAGCCGTTTCCATTATACTTCCGACATCTTCATCTCGAATTCTAGCATTTTTAGCCACGTCAATCCGCATACCCACTTTTGCATTCATATTTCAGCGGAGCGTACATAACCCTCACGGATCTGTACTCTTATCGTTAGTTGACTGTGATTAACACTACAAATAAACGAGAAAAGTCGCTTTTCCGTCGCACTGCAAAGGCTCTCTATAAAATCATTCCTTGAAAAAGGAACATCTGACTAGATTCAGAAAAGTCTAATGCGTCTAATGGTGAACTGCATATAGCGAAGAATTTAAGACAAAATTTCCATGTTCACGCGTATGGCCGAGCGCGCACGGTTACTCATGGCCGTTCACACAAGACCCTTCTCGTTTCTTACGGCCTGAGGTTACCCTTAGAAAAATGTCACGTAAAGGTTAAGGTAAAGGTAAAGGGTCGGTGTTCATCGGTCCTTTGAGGACGCGCCGTCATATCCGTTCAATTCAGAATCGTAGAGGTATAGTGAATGCGTGTGTATCTGGTTAACCAAATGACTTGCGCTGGCCAGCCGCTACACCACGTCGATGTCTTTTCCTTCTCAGACAAGTATGGTTGCCATTCACCCGAACCAGAAAGGATGAAAGGCTTGATTAGCCTGAGCAAGGATCGATCGCTCGACTGCGGGTGTCAGTGTCACCTCTTATCACTGAACTGCACGCGCCCAACCAATTGCATGTAAGGTTTTGTATATTTGAGCCGACTACGTAAGTGCCTTGTTTGCATTGTACAGTGGTAAGAGGCGCTGCTGACAACCGCACGGTCAAGCGATCGATCCCGGCCCGGGCCAACCAAGTGTGCAATCCCTCCAGGCTTGGGTAAATTGGTACCAGATTTGTCTGGAAAGCCAAAGACACTGAGCTGGTATAGCGGCTGGCCCCCGAAAGTCATTGTATAGGCCAACTGCGCATTCACCAACACTACGATTCTGAGTGGAACACGACTGCGGCGGCGAGTCCTTCGTGGGCAGATCAACGCCGACGCCTTCACCTTTTAAGTACCCTGTGATACATAGGTGCTTATATGTACAGAAGCCAAATAGTCTTCTGCATTTTCTATTTTCAGCACTTACAGTAGTTCGCGAAATGATATGTCACCTTGCATTTTTAGGTACAGATCGGTGAAACCAAAAGGAATTTTATTCCAGTTCACAGTTTTAATAACTCTTATTGAATATACACTAATATGTGCCCTTTTTGGAAATTCTAGATTTTTTTAAAAAATTTTAAACTCATTTTCATATGCATTTTCAAACGAATATATCTTAGGAACCAATGAGCTTCTGCTTGTCTTGTAGTGATAATCTGATAGAGCATGATTGGCTTGTTCTTATAGGTTATGAATTTTGGTTTCAAGACATTAATAAACCATAGAATTTTTTGTCTGAATTTTTTCATGGTCAAAAAATGGTGAAATCATGGGACCATCTTTCATATAAAATTCCATATATCAGTAACCAGCAGATGAAATACCATCAAATTAATGTATGTGATAGCATATGATTTTTTCTTTCCCACGCATATCTAACTTTGGAGAATAGCCGTCTGATTACTGAGAAAAAAGCCAATGAAATTGCATTTACACAAGTGGCCGTTTTACGAATACCCGGAGGGCATTCGACTCCAGATTCCTCTAGTGCATAGTAAACTTATTGTTTGTTAGGTACTTAACAGGTAACAAGATAATTCTCGCTATTATTCGAAAAATCGTCTTCTATTTGGACCGAGAGAAAATGGGGCACAAACCCGCGCAGCGTACGGTGGCGGGATAGTGATGCATAGAGCAACAGATGATTTTCTGAACAATAGCGGGAATTATTCTGCTGCCTGGTAAGCACCTAACATGCAATAGGTCTACTATGCACTAGAAAAATCTGGAGTCGAATGCCCTCCGGGTGTTCGTTAAACGGCCGCTTGGCTAAATGCAACTTCATTGGCCATTTTCTCTGTAATCAGACGGCTATTCCCCAAAGTTAGATATGAATGGGAAAGAGAAAATCTTACGCTATCATGTATCCTAATTTGATGGTATTTCATTGGCTAGCTACTGATATATGAAATTTTATATGATAGACTGTCTCATAATTTCACCATTTTTTGACCATGAAAAAATTCACACAAAAAATTCTATGGTTTATTAATGACTTGGAACTGAAATTTATAGCCAATAAGAACAAGCTAATCATGCTCTATCAGAATATCACTACAAGACAAGCAGAAGGTCAGTGGTTCCTAAGATACATTCGTTTAAAAATGCATATGAAAATGAGTTTAAAATTTTAAAAAAAAATCTAGAATTTTCAACAAGGGCACAGATTAGTGTATTTTTAATAATAGTTATTAAAACTGTCAACTGGAATAAAATTCCTTTTGGTTTCACCGATCTGTACTTAAAAATGCAAGGTGACATATCTTTTCGCGAACTACTGTATCTAAACGAAAAACATCCTGAGAGCGTCTGTTAAAAATACGCGGGCAGTTCTTCGTTGAAGTTAGTGTTAAAATAAGTCGCGAAACGACTACACACGTCCAACCTCAAATCCAATTACCCACAATCACTGCTGAAGTGGGAGTCGAGCGGGCCGACGAGCCCGTTCCACCGCCCTCCCACCCTCCGCCCTCCCTGTTTGTCGCCGAATAACGATTAGCGATGAAGCGGTCTATTCGTTTGACCTTTCGTCGGAGCTTTTTTTTCCTGATTCTACCTTGTTCCCCTTTCCCCATCTATCTCACGTGGCTTAACCATGTTCCGATCAAGTCGAACACCATACCGTCATGGATATGTTGACAACTAAAAGCTCCTACAATAATACTGATATGATTAGGAATGACTTTGTAACTGCTCTTGATTTTTTTAGTTGTACTGCTTGCACATTTCGTCTACCATTACTTTTGGATGAGGTTGCTTTGATTTACCTTCTACAATTTTTCGTTTGTTCTTCGATTCTTTTGTTGACAAAATTACACTCGAACTTCCAGGCCTAAAGCTTTTGAGGAATGCTGATTCATTCGTTGACAAAACGATTCTCGACCCTCTCCCTTAAAAATCTTGAGGACGAAATCCAGCAGACTAAAAATGTTCTGTTTTCGTCAGTCTTTGTCTCTCTACACATGTATGTAGTGCTCCGTCCCTCCTTGCGAGATTCGAGCCGGATATGAACAGAGACGGGCCCCCGAAATTCTTTGTATGTGCCAAATACGCATTCACCATGCCTACGATTCTGAATGGAACACGAATGCGGCGGCGCGCCCTTAAGGGACTGCTCAATGACGACACCTTCACATTTACCTTCCTTTCCTCACACCTTTTTCCGTTTCTTTCATTCCCAGTCGAAGGCCCAGTTTACTCTCTGTATATCCGGCAGAGGTCTCGAAAACACCCCGAATGACGCGACGCTCTGACGGAGATTCATCAACGAGCGCGGACGGGTTAACCGATTTTTCGAGGCTTACCAAACCTCCCATTCTTTAGGGCAAATTGGTAGCAGTCTTCTCCGGAAAGGTAAAGACATTCACACGTCCAGCGACTGGCTACCGCAGACTTGAATTCCGTCGCTTAAATGCGCACTTACCCTGTCTTTCCGGAAAAAAATGGGGCAAATTTTTTGTGGTACCGCAGATAATTCTAAAGCTAACCAGACGCAAAGACCGGACGTAATTATCCACACTCAAGCTACGAAAGCTGGCGACCGTGTTCCATTCCTTAGATTTCGCGCACAAATAATATATTTAGCTTCTGCGGTTCTCTGAGCACTTGGTAAGCTGCTCAGTTACAAAAACTTCCACCCGTTGACTATGAATGCTGGAACTTTCTTCTTTGCGAAATGTGCCCGAAGCTGAAGTAGCGTGATGCACAGCTTTTCACTCCAATATGAGCCACATATGCCAGCCATTCAAGCTAACCACTGATTTCCTGAAATGATGTTCTTCGTCGCTGCTTCGTAACCAGGAGTGGTTGTCAGAGAGACAAGGAAATGCATTATATTGACAATAAAAGGACATCGAACTTAATGTTTGAATTTTTCATCAGTTCCGCTTCCTTGAAGTACATAGACGTCAGCCATAGATGTTGTTATTGTTCTTCTCTCTGTTCGTTAATTGTCCCTATTCATTTCCCTCCTTGACTTCCCACTGTTGTCCTGAATGATGTTTCAACTAACTAGAACTCTATACGTCACACTCTCCAATAAAAAATGTTTGAACACCTACTGTCACAGCTGTGTTATCCTATGCTGTGAAGCGCTTTTGCGAAAGTAGAGCAATGGTATCACCCTCAAATTGCTGTTTTTTCTTTCTTTCCGTCTTTTCTTTTCCCGCACCAGAAACAGTAAAGAGTTCGGTTACATTTCAAGCCCAAATTCTCTCTTCCCGGAAACTCGCCCTTTCTCTGTGCTGCTCTGAAAACTCTCTTTTCAACGTGGGCAGTGAGTGGATCAACATTTATTTGGCCTGACAATTTTGCCATTTTGTCGTACACAAGGGCCACGTGATCGTCCACTGGAGCAGTAGGTTTCTGCTACAGCTCTGATACCGGAAACACCATTACAGAAAATTATAAAGAATAAGTAAAGGGCTCGTTTCGTCCCTTCTCTTAGACGAGCAAAATAAAAAAGAAAAGTAAGCCTCTCCGGGACTCTTCAGTAAGAAGAGAGGCCTTAAAAGCGTTAAAAAGGAAATAGAAAAAACGAACCAACCTGACCATCGTATAGAGTCCACAATAAAATAAGCAGTCCAAATATATAACCAAAAGGTCAGCCATAATAGAGAATATACACTCAAACTTGGGTAATTAAACCCAAGTTTGAGTGTATAGAATACGGATAGAAGTTTCGGATAGAAGTTTAGCTATTATTATTTTCATGCGCAAAAACCATGAATAATGTATAAAATATTTTCTTTAAGCAAATCAATTCTACCATGCTAGCTGCAATCGTCACCACATATCTACAGATATAGATCTTCGCCACTTTTCAACATATTCCCCATTTCGTTGCATATAATTCATCCACCTTTTTACAATCTAGGGAATGTTGGTGAAAAAACTGTCTCCTTAGATACACTCCCCTCGAAACTTTCCATGATCAATTTTCTGTGTCACGTTGCTTCCTCGCGGATAGAAGTTTAGCTATTATTATTTTCATGCGCAAAAACCATGAATAATGTATAAAATATTTTCTTTAAGCAAATCAATTCTACCATGCTAGCTGCAATCGTCACCACATATCTACAGATATAGATCTTCGCCACTTTTCAACATATTCCCCATTTCGTTGCATATAATTCATCCACCTTTTTACAATCTAGGGAATTCGTCAATTTGTCTGTATGGTTGTTTTCGATATTAGGAAATTGGTACAACACTTCAAAGAGGAGAAAATCTACGAAAAATGAGCGTTGTAGCGGGAAGCAGAAAGCCGGACTCTTGGGGTATTTTGGAAGGATTTATATCAAAAGGAGCTCTTTTAAGCTTGTAGAACGCTGGGCCCAATTTGAATAAAGAAATGAGGGCTACGCTGAGAGTTGCTATAAAAGTGTTAACAAGATGTAATTGTTTCTCCTAAGTGATCGGAAAGGTACTTCAAAGAAACGTGAACAAAGAAAGGGCGACAATAACTCAAACTGACATAAAAGTCTGTAATTTGATGAGGTGCACTTGTTCTGTTTTTTAATGCTATGGTTCTTAGTGAATGTCACTCATAAATTACAGTATGTCCATATCATTGATTCATATGATTGGTTGTCGCATGCAGCAGTGTGCAGTTCCCTAGTAGTGGGCGATGATAAAGTGGACGTGGAAAATGGCCAGTGGAGGATTTCAATTGTTGAGAAACGTCACTGAAAAACTAATTAAACGCGAAACGTTAGGCATGAAAATGAGCTGCCGGATGAGTGTCCTGTGCAGTGCAATGGCTCTTCATTGAATTGGGTTGGTGTTCGTCCGGTGAACAGCTACACATATAGGACAGACCAACCGGACCAATCTAATACATCTCCAATACATCTCCCCTCCAGATATCGGAAGCTTAATTGTAAGCTCGTCCATTTGCCTGTCTCTTCCTACAATTTTCGCGATTGCAACATTTCATGGGGTAGCTTCTATAAGTCTAAAATTACGTTGCGATTGCTAGTGCTAGAGGTAGATTCTATCTTTTGCTCTTCTTCCGCTTGTTTCCATTCGACCAGCCTAACTGACATTTTGTTCCAGCAGAAATGATGTTTTCATGGTTGTTTGCTCTCTATCTGGGCTTCAATAACCCGGGCACCGCTGCGATCCATAGTAACAATTGAATCAGAATCAAATGAGGCAAACCGAATGGCGGGTGATGCCACTGCGACAGATCTGCCCGCTATCGATTAAGCCACCCATACCGTCCGCCATTTAGTTCACGAAGCAAATGTTTTGCATTGCCGATTGTCACGCCTCTTCGATCACACTCTATTTTCAAATATTTAGAAAGGGAACCCTCAGCGATATCAATTGTGGTTCACTGCAAATTCTCTACCGTTTCAGGGAGCGGATATGCTTCCTCCTGGTTAACTTGATTTCGACTATTAACTGAATGTTCTGCTTAGCTTCTGCAATTTTCTGTTTCGTGAAACTGAAGCTTCCAATGTTCTTATGGCGCACAAATCCACTTACTCCAGTTATCGGAGAGATTTTTTATTTTTAATGTCATTCAAACTGGAGTAATGGTGGTTTTCTGAGGCGCTGATCACAAATCCAGCATCAGTTTTCCGAACCTCGACAGAACACCCATATCGCGGGAGCTAGGTAGGGTGGTCAAGGCATTATCACCGATTTGGCTTAAACTTCGTGTATGTAGGCTATCTGTGCTGCTGATTACGAATTCGCTGTGTTTTCAGGTAGGTACTTCTCCCCGCCCCGCCCCACGCCTTCATGAATTATCTGAGCCCAAATTCGAAAGAGTAATATGATAGTCGTTATCAGAATGTAAAATTACCTACCTACCTAGATGATTTTCATACCAAATCTGAAATTTTGATTCGACCACCCTTATGGGTACGGTTGACCATCGATGGAAATTCGAAGAACGGAATGTATTATATTATGGTAAATAACTCGTTCGATGTAGTCGCAAATTTTTACAAGCGCCCGTGAACCTTTAAACCTCTAATACTAGGGTAGACCAGCATCATCAGAACATCTACGTCTTCTTGGTGTCATCTTTTTGTGGCCACTCTCGGGACAGATCTTCTTCTAGACGAACTTCAATAATTGGAGCTGCGAGTTTTTTTCCACAAACATTGTCACTAATATATGTGTCTCTGTCGAACAAAACAAAGATTTCATGTCGGTATATGTCTCAGACCTTGGGAATGACGCGCAACCTTGTCTTTGTTTTAGGAGTGCTACAAGAAACCGTGAAATGGGCGAGGAAACGAAAGTTGGACGTGTGATATATCACGCTGTTTATTTTCTCCGATACTGACGCCATGAGCTCTCCATTCCTTTTACTCTGAAAAAATGCAGCACTGCAAACGTCGGCAAACGTCCAATACTATGGCATTTTCTCTTTTTCAACGTTTTCTTTTCTTTCTCTATTACTGCCCACCATATTCGATACCTTTTGTCAACATTTCATTCTATGTAAGGTAAACTCAATAGGAAGACGTAGTGTTCTGTTGCTGAAAAAATCGTTGGTGCCACATTCATGCAATACGCAACAGCAAAGGAATTTAATTCAGCGCACCGTAGAAATTCTCAATCCCTCTAAAGCGTTTTGAACTCCATGAATTACTACGTATAGAGCGTAGTTGAGATGGCTGTTAACAACGCGATGCACCTTAATATGACATGTATCTCGTTCGGTCACTGAAGCAGCACTCACAAACTTGGTCCGTGCGCATTCGAAGAGGACGTACGAACGCTTCAGAACAAGAAAGGAGGGCGATCATTGCTGCTGACGTAGGATACACTGAGTAACTGTAATGGTGATTTGTCCTTCTACTGGTGTGGCATTCATGAATTAAATTTTATTTTGTGTCTGCAAATTTGCATGGAGAAATGGGGACGCTTTTCTGTCGCAGCTTCGTTTTATTTTCGTTTGGTTAGTTCAGCCACCAAAAAGGAACAGCGTCAAGGATCAGAGCCTCTATAAGGAGAGAAAACTAGTTGAAATTAGTCGTGAACCACGAAATGAAGCAAGTGGAAGGGAGCAGACACCGGAATGAATAGTGCTCCGCAAAAAGCTCTTGGCTAGGAAATGCAATCGTCGAAAAGGTTTGAACCGTCACTCTGCATTAGTACTGTCTGTTTGACACTCCAAAAACACCGAGCGACATCTTTCCCGCCATTTCGTCTTTGCGTAACAGGTTTCTGGACTTTGGTATTATGTTGGGATGGAAAGACAAGAACCAGAAAATAGTGAAAATGGGTGTCAGATTACTCAGCTATAGAAGAACGTGGTAAACAAGGGGTCGTGGGGTTCTGACTACTGTTCTTCCAATTTCCGTAATCGGACCCTTAGGTAGCATAAAACAAGCGATATTTTTCCTGGCTGAAATGTTCTTCTTTGCGGCTCACGAAATATCGTCACCGTCCCAAATTCCCTCTGTCTTAGAATTGAATTATTCGGCAAGTAGCAAAAACATCGTCGCCTTTTGAGACTTCCGGAGCGATAGAATTTCTTAATGGAAAATTCACTCACCACAGGGTGCCGGCGGTGATACCGGCGGCGAGTGGTAGTCAGGGACAATAAAAACGGCCATACGAAACTGTCAAAGCGATGAAAATGGAGCACGCACGCGAAGTTCGCGGTCGCAACTGTGCTGGTAATTTATACAGCTTAATTCATTGAAAAGGTAAGAGGAGAAATAGACTTCGATATCGACTCAATTCTATTTAATTTTGGACGGGCAGGCAGGGAGCGTTCATAACTTCTTTTTTTGTCTCAATTATTTTACCATCATTTCAATTCCACTTTTTCCAACGGCCTCTATCAACAGTGCATGCTCGCCAGCTTTTAGACCTTCAACGAATGAATTTGCTTTCTGTAGCCATCGTTTCGGATGTGATGCAAGCATTAATTCGGTAGAGTCTCAACAAACATCACAGGTAAGACTTCGATGTACAACGGAAATTCCGCTTCGACAAGTGCTTCTGGCAGGTTCAACCGTGCGGTTGAGGAGTCTTACTCGTTGTGAATGGTGTACCCCAAGCGTGTGGAATGGATGGTACGGCCGCGTTGGCAAAACGAGGGAACAAATATGTTTGACCAACAGAGGAACATACTCAGTAACCCACCCGTCTGTCGCCTTCGGCGTCGGGTGGTACGACAACCGGTGAGAGGCGAAGAAATTTCGGGTTGCTTCGGATCTCGGCATCTCTGATCTTCGACTCTCCGCGTACAGTAGCGGCCAAAAAACAATCAACACGCGATGGAGCTGCGATTTTCCCTCCACTTTGACGACTTCGCAATCAATAACTAGGAATCATCGAGCGATGCGAAACACGTTGTTCGATAGAGCAAATCTTTCTCTTTCACGTATTGTATTTAACTATCTCAAGTATGCTGAACTGAAGAAAAAAGAAGAAGTTTTAGGAGACATACATTTTTCGTCATGAAAAATTTCACTTTCATAACGTATAGCTTTTCAACATGCGAACGCTCAAAAAATCAGGACATAGCGTTTAATAGAGAAAACAATTTTCTTTCGAAGGGTTTTTGAAGTTTTGCAAACATTCACCAAAGTAGGAAATTATCGTTTATTTTCTAATTTCTTCCATAGCACCCTAATAATCCACGATTGAAGCTAGCTGATATCACCGTTATATTCCACGCATCCAGTACAATTTATACTATGAATTAGATTAAGAAACTTTTCAAACACAAAGTTATATGAATTTTCAAACAAATTTCTAATGTGTGTTGTGGCGCAAAATTCAGGTCAACAGTCGAAAAACCTCACCTCGTTTTTAAATAAGGAAGACTGACAAATCATTCTTTGTTGTTTGCATTGCCTTTGGTGTGAACATTTTTTAGAATGCTATTGTATCCTCTGCTGATTAGTTTAACAATGTGAGATTGCTATAAATTAGCTGGTACACCAGACCAGATGTTCCTGAGATCAGAAAGTGAACAGACATGAGGAAAAAAAGGAGTTAGCCTATATTTTTATACCAGGGTTTAGAACAAGTCCAGCTGTAACGTATTCTGTACTCGACACGTTTGGCGCAGTGGAGAAAGGCGAAATTATCGCCTATGCGTCAAGTCTGGCGATCGTTCCCACTTAAGACCAACCAAGCTTTCTACTCTTATAGAGTCTCGCAGTTGATGACAGACTTGTCCAGCAAAGTGAAAACACTTGTTTGCTTTTTTGAGGACTCCCGCACATTATTACATGAGCTCAGCAGGCGATCAAGTGATCATAGGAAGCTATTTTGCTAAATGAAAACTTCGACAACAATTATTAAAAACAAAATACCGTAACAACATCAGATTAGCAACTAGAAAATATAATTTACAACATCTCCTAATACAGTAACAACAATTAAACACCGATCGGACTGATCGCCTAACCTGATACAAACGATGATACCAGCTAGCCCCAACCATGCATTATTAGTGTGCTATGAGAGAAATTAGAAATCAAACCATAATTTTTTTGCTGCAGTGAACGTTTGCAAAAATTAATGGGCCATTTCAAAGAGAATTATTTTCTCTATTAAAGACAATGTCCTGATTCTCTGAGCGTTCACCAGTTGAAAAGTTACACGTCATTAAAGTGAAACTTTTGATGACGGAAAATGTCTCCTAAATTTTTTTTCTTCAGTTCAGCATACTTGAGATAGTTTAATACACTACGTGAAAGAGAAAGATTTGTTCTATCGAACAAAGTGTTTCGCTTCGCTTGAAGATTTGTAGTTATTGATTGCGAAGTTGTCAAAGTGGAGGGAAAATCGCAGCTCCATCGCGGGTTGATTGTTTTTTGGCCGTTACTGTAGCTTCGTATATAGTAGTCTCTTGCCTGCTTGAAACGAGTCACTCCGGGCATCGTTCTCTTCATACTTCGCTATGCGACGTAAATCGCATATTCCTCCTGCTTACGTAACGACCAGAATTCTGACTGAATTGTAGTTCAGTGCAGGAGGAACCGCGCAGTCGAAGAGATCTTCGTCTTCTTTACTATTATATATACTTCTTCAACACTCCTAAAAATGTCTGAAAGCTAGCTCTGCGCCGCTCCGGGCTCAGGTTGTAGGCAGTTCCATTGTGAAAACGGAAAAGTAAGCTGATGGGATGCAGAAATTACAGTGAACATTTCTTCTCGACGTTAAGAATCAACTTCGAGTGTCTCACATAGAGACGCAACCCTTGAAACTCTCAGCAGCTTAGCAAAAGCAGTACACATTCTTTTCAGAAGCTCGTAGTTGTGCACCAGATTTTCGAGAGAAATGCGAAACCCCGGCCAGCATTTTTTTCTGGCATTAATGCTTGGAGAGAGCTTGAGAAGAAATTCATTTCCATTTTTCCATTCCAAATGAATAAGAGCAGTTTATACCAAATTAACTTGCAGTGTTATTGTGAATTTCTCATATCTTGCGTGAATAATTTGTATGTACGTGTTTTGCTCAGCAATCCGCACTAACAGGTGATTTTAAACGTAATAGGCAAGCGGCAAACAAATCAACACTCGCTTTCCTCACGCAAGCTGTCTACTCTTTCGCCAGACAAAATCTAAACATAGAAATTTTCTAGATGATGTTCCACAGTTTGGTGAATGTAGACAACATCTACGTCTATTATGTATATCAGAAGTCCGTAAAAACGTGATACTAATAGTAGAATATCATATTAACCCATTGACGACCGCGTGTCCCGCCGGCGGGACACACCTTGTGGTCCGCGGTGGACCGCGTGTCCGCCGGTGGGACACACCTTTTGGACTACGTTTCCTCCCTCTTGGGAGACATTGTGAATAGGAATGTCAATTTAGACAAAGTTACTACCCATTCTATATTTTCCGTTTTATCAATGCTTCAAGATATTCATCAAGTGAACAACCCTTCAACAAACTCAAAAAAGGGTCTGAAAATCGTCTACTTCTAATGATTATTTGAGGAGGTTTCAAAATCGACAATATACACAGAAAAATTATACTTATGATCATTTTGAAAACAATTAATGCCGTTGAGGCACTCCATCACTGAACGTGCGCGGTCCCCGCGCCAGACACGCAGAGAGCGCGCGGTCGTCAATGGGTTAACATTGAAAATGCTCTCTGCTCAGTAGCCACAATGCCAAATCCAACTTGGCAGCTCATACAGTTTATGTATTCTTCTATCGATTTTGTCTTGAAGATTTTCGATATCTTCCGTCAACTGTGCCGTCACCTACAAGTGTACATCACGTTGTGTTGTAACGAGATTTTGTAAATAGCAAGAACCAGCAACATACAACATTTGGACCGATATTCTCCTACTGCTCTGTCTTTCTGTCGATATGACATCAGTCAAGCTTCCCGGAGAACTTTTTGCCTCCCATAAAATATGAGTGGTACAATTTGATTGACAGGTGTTCATTTTCCACACTGCCAACTTAATGAGACGGAAACTATAGAATTGAGAACGTAAGTTCTAATAGGTTTCACCAATAGGGAACGTAAAAATTTCAGGCAAATTCAGGTTTGATAAGTAATAGCCGCTTTGCTTGACGGTCAACGTTGTTTGCGATGAGGATTAGCTAGCCATCCTCGAAGCTTGGTTGTTAAGGTAAGGTACATATTCAAACATTCTCCATGACCCTCACTTCTGAATTCATTTCTGCAGCAGCAACTTCAATCACTACGTTTCATGTAGCTTATGTGACCGGTGAAAATTGGGCAGTAAGTACGGTACCCACCAGGTCCCTGACTTCGCCCTCTTAAGGCCTTCGTAGCTATAAAAAACCATTCAAGTAGAGGACGTGAGGGCGGTGCGAGATTCCATCGACTCCGCAGACTCCTCTGGTCTAGTAGAAATGTGTCGCTTATCTGTCCATTAAGTGGAACTCCGTTGTGTCTAGTGGTGGTGACGTTACTGCTGAATAAATTGCATTGTATCCATAATAAAAATAAAACAGGAAAATGTCGTCAAATGGCTCACGAATTTCTTACCACTCTATAAATAAGAAGACGAATATTACAGCTAGTTTTTCTTTTTTATTTCACTTCTTTCTTCTTGAGGTGTTCGGGTTTCAATGATCAACGTACAGTGCCTTTTATGTCTGTTCATTGGGGTTATAAGTCTCCAGGTCTTTATATTTTGACCAGACAAATAAGTAAATAAATAAATACTCAGTGATCTAATGACTTTATAGTCCAGTTACCATTTCTATAGCCATACATCGTTTGATTCAGCCTCATTTCAATTCTACAGTGTTCATACTTAGCTACTCACCAAACTTCTGCGCAGATGGATCCTGGTCTTGCACTTCCTTCTTCTCATGTGTCTCCTCGTTGAGGTGTATTCATTCTGGTTCCCACTCGACAACTTCGAGCTCTCCACGAGCAAAGTGCCTTTGTCTCTGCCGCGCTTGGCTCAACTCTCCTCTTGTGCCGCTCACTCCACTCTCAGCTCCCGCAGTATTAATTTCACTCGATTTCTGCGTTTCATCACGAAAATGGCTAGCCAGCTTGGATCCGATTATCGGGCAACAACAAAACCTTTTGCTTTCAGTGAGCATTTTGCGATGTTCATCGAAAAACTTAACTTACATGTATTTAACCTTCAATACGTATAAACTGTGAAAATAATATGACACGTTAGCACCAGAAACGCTCTCAGTTCTCTCGAAGTTCTTTTCTCTTGATACATGAACACGTTCCTGTTTTTGCTTAACTGAAACTTCAGCTCTGTAATTTTCCTTTCACTTGTTCGTTAATTTGTTCAATCACATTCCTTCCTTTCGTTTATTTCTATTTCTTTTCCGCTTCCTCACTTCAGTGGTTTCTATTTTAGCCTTGTTCTTTAATACTTCATGCATGTCTCCTCTCGGTACGTTTAAGCTTATCGCTTCCTCCACCTTTTTGCCAAAACTGAAGTAGATTCTGAGAGATTGTCTGTTATTCATCTTGTCCTTTTCACAATATTCACGTGCTCATTTTTTCACGCACGACTTTCACCTGTTAAGCGTCTACGCTTAATCAGTTTTTCATATCCAATTGGCATACCTTTACAGGGAAGTATTATTACAAATTGAGGCAACATGGTGCGCTACTGACCCTCCCACGATCGACCTATCTAACCTCGCCTGGGCTAACCGAGCCGCCCATGCCGCCGAGGTCAATTCGCACCAGACTCTGACGTTACTCCGACTTCATGAAGATCATTTCTGACAACGTCCCTCCATCTATTAAGGAACGTTTACCTAGCGCTCTAAACTCTAGTCGAGTCCTTAGTTGGTGGTAACTAGGTTTCTTCAGACCGTATCACCTAAGCCTCTGTCCCCAACATCAATTGTTACGAAGCCGTTCCAGTGACCGACCTGAGATCCATTCCCACCCCAACATCCTCATTTCATCATTCGGCAAGTGTATTCGTCTTTCATCCACAGGCTGGAACGCGCTGCCGTAGAACAGCACCGGTCTGCCATCATTCCTTGACAATACTTGGGTGTCTCTTGTCGTAGAGAATTCCGGTTGTTTTTCTTCACCTCGGTAAGGTAGAGTTTTGCAGCTGTGGGTACGGAACACACGAAATCTGTACTTGGAACACAAATAAGTTAGAAGAACGAGCTCGCCGTTGATTGTATCATTTGGAGTATGAATAATGCGCAACCTACGAAGCCGTACGAATCTGAATAACGCCATTCTGCCGCACCACATCATTTACATCTCACTCAGCGTTCTTCTTTGGGAAATCACCCACGCTGGAATTTCACCACGGGTGCTGTTGTTGAGGTTCACGACGCCGAATGTGTATTAGGGTGTCCCTCAAATAACTTGTCTATACGTCACTTTTACACAAATTGATTTCGACACAATAAAGATCGAACGTGGATAACATTCTCACCATCTCTTTCTTCACAACGTTTCTCCAGTAATTAAACATAGACTTGGAAGAATTCTCTCAAGAAGAAGCTGAATTGCTGCCGATCCTCTCGTCAAAATTGTAGTCTGAACTGCGTGAGGATCGCATGTTCGTTAAATTGGGGGAGCCTTACGAATCCTGATCAGTCTCAACTGTGTTGAGTATGCAGGTTGTATTACAATTTCGACGAATCCTTTCATCATTGTTTCTTGCGATTTTTTCGTTTAATACGATCGCACCTCGTACCTGACTACAGACATGTCTACGGGTTTTTATGTTTAGTACCAGATCTTGGGTTCTTCTCAGGCAGTTTTCTCTTTTTGTTTTTACTTTTCCATATCCTCAATATGCAAATCTACTGCGCACGTTTGTCCATCTTTAACTCAGAGCTCTAGATCTCTGCCTGCTTACATTTGGCACGGTTCTTACCGATGAATTCAACACAAGAATCTGCTCTATCCGTTATTTTTGTCTCGCTTTCTTTGTCTGTGTTTCCTCGCTCACAGTGTACGTACGTTGGTGTCCTCTTTCTTGCTGATAGATCTTTGCCCATCAACATGCTCTAGATTTTCCAAAATTGGTTTGCTCGCTTCGTTTTACTTCCTTTCACTAATGATCTGTTGCTCATTGGTATTTTCATCTTGATTCCTGTGTACATATTCATACCCTTGCTTCCTTAAAGTCGAGACGCTCTGATCTAAACTAATCAGGTATATTGTCTCTCTCTTTCGTCGTATCTTACGGTGGTCCAGCTTTTTGGTTTTCTCCTCCAATCTAGTGCGCTGCGTTCTGCAGAGGTCACTACGGATAGCCTTAAGCAAGCATTACGAATAAGACGCAAATTTGAAACGTAACGTTCCACCCACGTTTTTAAGTTTTTGTTAGATAGGAGAAAAGAAGAACTGCTCTGACAAAGATATGGGAATGTGAAAAATGAGAACGTGAAAAGCTTGGCAGAGTGCAGATTGGTGCGCAAGAGGAAAGATCGTCGTCGTTGAGCCACACCATTTTTTCAGGACCCTGTCCTCCGGTAAAAACTCGGTTTTTACCACAGGACTACGTCCAGGTGCTTTTCTTTTTGATCTTCTTCGAGAGGCCAATGAACATTCTTCATGAGTGGACTACTGTCGAACGGTGAAGGGGTATCATTCCCCAGGTTTTGAACGCTCTTTCGGAAACATTCTCGATGCAGTTTATTTTTCTGTTGTTTGTAACTTTTCCAGATTCATTTCGGTGATATGTTATACTGATACTTGGTGGAGTTTGTAGTCGTCCTCATAAGGTTGTTATTGGTTCTTTACTCTCCACGGGTAAACTTGTGTAATAAATATAAATGTGTATGAGGAACGCTAGCTCTAGTTACGTACACTATGATTGAGAACAATATCAGTGTTTAAATTAGTCAGGAAAAAATAAGGCGAAAATCGAGTACAACCTGGCGACCTCACTTGCCAGAGTGGAACATTACTTTCGAGAACCTAATGTAGATTTTGGTTTTTGAGACGCTTTTTGTTCTCGGAGTTGCGAATTTCGTAAATTCTCTCATAAAGCGTGATATCGTATGGTGTGGTCTTGTCTCTAAGGTATTATCATTTCAATCTTTCGAAGAACGGCGAAATGTGAATGACTGGAAGTGGATTCTGGAAGTTTTGGCTGTTTTGTAGGATCATGGCACAGCAGCGAAAACAGCGTTTTTTAGTTTCAGCGGATGTTTACGCACATTACCGTGTTAGGAACCGGAGAGGTGGAATAGCGCTCCGCTAAATACGCCAAAATTTCCTGGTTTCGTAGAACGGGCGAGAAATTTAGTCCGAATCACTACCGAGCGCACAGCGCGAAATAGGGAACATAAAAACGAAAAAGGTCTGATTATTCTTAAGCCTAATCAATGAAGTAAACTCTTGGGTAGAATTCTGTTGTTTCCGTTTATCACAAGTGTCTACTTGTGAGCACTGCCATAACTTCGCCAAACATCCTTGCAGGTCACCATATTCTATACAATTTCCATTACTTTTCTATATTTCTTCTTCCCTTTCTTTCTTTCCTGAGGATAATCACTGACGGAGTTATCTTCATCCTAATTGATTCATTTTTCGTTCTTACCCAGACTACAGTTTCATTCGTTGCTTGAATTTCGTTGTCCGTCTTTTGTCCGTGCATGAGCTCATTTTTTCGATACAAGTTCTTTTTCAGCTGAATGTCTTTCCAATGCCGCTCATGAAGTATGGAATGCCCAAATGATACTCCACTATTCGACTTCAGTCAGAATGCAACACGTAATTTCATCAGCACGTTATCGAATTTCCGCAAGTTAGTTCTTTTTTTTCTGAAAATTCTATTTAAACCTTCTATACACAGCCGCTCCAGTTATTCTTTCACCTATCAAGTCGATTCCACCCTCCGTGCTACATCAGCTCAGCCCACCATAGAACGGCTTCCTAATTTATCGAAATTAATGATAACTGATGGCGATCTATAGGATATTAACGCAGCACATTCTTTCATAATTTTTCCTTCTGCAAATTTCCGCCCGCGCTCATGAGATCAGTTTCTCGCCTATTCGAGGTATGCCTTCATTTGAGGAGACAGTCATTTGCAACCTAGATCGGAAAAACAACAATCACTTTTGTGCACCATTCTCATCCCTTCTCAATACTATTCTGATGGTAGTCGTTAAAATTACGCCTTCTGTTCTTCGAGGTTGTTAGATGGAAAATTTCATCGAACGTGTGATGTTTTAACCTGATCATCGTCGTCGGAAAACAGCTCGGGGTTAACGACCTGTCGACACTGCTAAAGGCCGCATCTATTAGGGTGTTCCATAAATAACCGGTCTATCGTACCATATTTACTTCAAGTAACTTTAACAAGATAACGACCATAGGTGATCAATCGATATAATCAGTGAACAGGCCTGTCGTAATTACCTGCCCATCCGGTAGAAGCTAATAGTGCACTACTCCACGACTACTGAAAAAGAATGAGAGCAGAATCTTCATCACATGAGGGGCCAGCTTTGGAATTCGTTCAGGCTTCACGTGCTTCGGAAGCCACTGGATCACTCGTATGGTGTTATCGTAGGTGCACCTCTTGTCGTCCTGTGCCACTATAAAACTCAACAACAAAGTTGTTCTGGAACGGTTGAGATGGTTCTGGCAGGTGACTGCTCGTTGCCGCTCCTGAGCCGGAGTCAGTGCATGGAGTAACCATCATTGCAAGATTGCTCTTCTTCTACCCCGTTTCAGCTAGCGATAGACAGTGGTACATAGAGTGTTGACAATCTTCGATATCATTCTTTCGCTTCGGACAGGCTGCCCTCTAACTGCTGCTAGAACAGCTATTTTGTTCGGCCCAATCGGACTTCCAACACGCTTCTTATCCGTGATGTCAAATATTCCTTTTTGAAAGCGCTCGAACCAATTTTGGCACGTTGACTTGCAACAGGTATCTTTGCCTAACATAGCCACGATAGCTTGATAAGCAGCGCAGGTAGACAGACCAGAACGGAAGTAATGAAGAAGCATGTTGCGATAGGCCAATCTCTGCTTCATTTTCAAGATGTCACCAAAGTGCAGACAATGGAGCAAAACAGACAACCAATATGCGGTTGGAAACTGTCGTCAAACATCCTCATCATGCAAAAATTACTCCCCGTTTGGATCTTATTCAAACAAGTTATAAGATGTACAACGTACAGGGGCCAAATAGGCCATAAACTTATGGAACACCCTAATAGTACAGCATTTCTGTTGAACTGGTATGAACAGCAAATGAAAATGCATCCAAATGGAAAAAATGAATTATTCTAATAGGCTCCACTTTGCTGTCCTCCATTAGAGTTGCCTGACGTCTGCTTTAACAAAGGTTGTTCGTTTTACAAAGAAAATTCCTCTGAAGCGCGTACAATCCTCGTTGATTCATAGGACCTGTCCTTCGATAAGATACGTTTTTTGGAAGTTCACCTATATTTTTCCATAGTGATGGATGTGGTAGGAGAACACCGGTTTTCTCTCAGCCCCAAATCTTTCGAAGACACTACCAAGAACATTCATGAACTGGGAAACTTTAGACCAATTGTTTGTTGTTTTTCTTTTGTCTCACGGAGTTTTTAGATGGAATATTTGTTTATCGTATTCATGTATAAGTGCAACACAATTGCCTAAACCGGAACGGTTTCTTCCGTTCCACGTAGAATTCAGTGTCTTTTCGGGTAGATGTGGATTGGTACTAGATTTGTCCGGGAATGCGAAAGCACTGACTTGAACAGCGGCTAGGCCTTTGCAAGTCATTATATAGGCAAAATAAGCATTCATAGTGCTTCTACGATTCCGAATAAAAAACTGCCGCATGGCGTGTCGTAATGAGAATCATCAACGCCGAGCACTTCACCCGTAACTTTTAAGGGGGAATTTATTTATTTATTGAATACGCCCCAAGGCATGCCATCATAAGTGAGCTTTGAAAGTGAAATAAAGGTGAAATAAAAGGAGCGGAAGGTGAGAGGTCCTCAAAATCACTGACGACACAGTAGTTGCATACCATCCCAGAGCATAGAGGAATTTCAGCCTCTATGCTCCAATTCACGGCTACTTGTGTATCGGCCTGTGCGTGTTCGGCATACTTACCAACCTGGTGCATGTCGTGGTGTTGTCACGACCCGTGATGCGAAACTCGGCGGTGAACTGCGTGCTGACTGCCGTCGCTCTCTGCGACATTGGCACGATGGTCACCTACCTCGTCTACATCCTGCATTTTGTCTTCATGCGACAATCTACATGGTGAGCATTTTTCTATTCGAGCTTGACTGGTAATACATATATTGCATTTCTGTTACAAATACTATCTCCCGCACTGCCGAGCGGTTGACCCCCGCCCGGGCTAACCAAGCCCTACAGGATTGGGTAAATTGATAACCTGCCTGTTAGGGAAGGCGAAGACACTGACTTGATATAGCAGCTCACTTCCACTAGTCATTGTGGGACTAATCAGCGTCGACACCTTTACCTTTTTTCACCTTTATTACCACTAGGATCCGAGTTCAAACGTAGTCTTCAAACGCACTTCTCTATTAAGCCAACGTTCAACGATTTTTCCTCCTGTTTTTTCCTCTATCGTTTTTCAAAGAAAAAAAAACAAACGGGAATACTTGACAGACTGATTATGATGCGTTCAAAAACCTCGCTCAATTCAAGTTTTTGAAAGAAAGATCAGCGTTTTCAGCGGGCCCTTACGAGGGCGGCCATTACTAGAGTTTGATGAACCAGAGACATGGTTTTCTCATGTTGACCAGTTCTATTGCGCGTCCGCGTTTCAAAGTTATAGCGATAGATGTTGTATTTTCGTAGTGAACTGTTAAAGTGCTGTTAGAATATGCAACTGAATGCAGCATTACATTTGCCAGACGCCATTGACAAAAGCAAAAAACTTCCTGCTACCACCCTCTGCGATATCCTGTTGTTTGACAAGGAATAAAAATTTTCCACAAAATTTCTTCTTCGTAAACATAAATCTATCAGTTATTTTTCCATCGGTTCCATTTTCCAACCGAACATCTTATGAGGAGCCTGAAATAGACCGGTTGTGGGGGAGCAATTGCATAACTGAATGCATAACTAGCGCATGATGTTTGCAAAGATTTCAACACGCTTATCAACATTCTGAGTGTAACCCTCATAGCTGTAAACGTTCGTGTTTCGGTAAACCCTGATAGTTTCGTACGAAGAGGGTGATATTCTGGGGGATGGGTACCATGACGAACCTCCACTACATGTCGTACCCGACGCAGTGAAAATCAGCTTCATCTAAAATCTTGTACCGCGCCGACAAAGTGTACCAAATGTACTCCGGTTTCCATGGGACCACAGGTTTTTGGAGAGTTAAAAATGGAAGAGAAGGTCAGACAGAGGAGCAACGGTATATTGGAAACATGGGAAGAATTCAAGGAATAAGTGCTTTCCAAATGCCGTCGTTAGCCTAAGGTCAATAAAGTGTGTTAGATGATGTGTAGGGGCCGAATAAACCCCGAGTAAACTCAAGAGCGCATTGATGTGTTGACAGCAACACCGACAGCGCACAGATTTTATGCGACGTTCGAGTCATGCGAGCTAAAGTCTTAAGTTAGACATCGCATAAACCCATCCATGCTTAATGCGAGTAACCTTGACTTGTTATAGTGGCTGTTTCTGGTAACCTAGAATGTTTTCGGTTTGCGAATAAAAGAAGAATAAACCCTCTCCCTCCCAAATTTCATTGTACCATCTTTGCGTTCGTGTTTCGTTCTCCGCTAACCCTTCTGAAGAACTTTAGAGCTTTTCTTTTATGGCATAGTAGCACTCAGTTGTAATTATTTTCTTTTTCACTTTGTTGAGCGTTCTCATAGTGGCTGTCTGCCATTACAGTAGTCCCACTTTCACGCATGGATGGATGCAGTTTCTGCAGTGGCATGTGATGATCAGCATCACCCTGCACACCACGTCCCTATGGTTGGCCGTGGCGATGGCATTTATCAGGCGAATGACCCTACGGGTAGCTCGGCTGAACAGGTCAGTTCAAATAAATCACTTTCACGCATCATGATCAGTTCCGACAATGTGTCTGTTTTTCGCTGCTTAAAGGCGTGGGTGGCTCGAATAACAGCCGCCATGTGATGACAACATTCCTGTTTCATTCGAGTTTTTCATATTCCTTTGTATATGCTTCGTATGAACAACAAACTATTCGCTACCACTATGCCGAGTTTTGCCACCATTTATTGCATTGAACGCAGAGTTAGAGGACTCTGAAACCAGGGGACAGAACAAATGGGACAGAAAGAATTTAAAGCACCCAAAGGTGTAAGCCAGATGGAAAACAGGAAAAAGAAATCGAACGACGAGAAAATAACAATGATGAAAAACAGTGCATTCATCGAGAGCATTGGCATGAACTCTTCCACCTATAGAAGCCTTGCGGAGTTCAACCGTACTTTGAGTTCAAGGCAAAGCGTTTTATGTCTACCTGGCGTGGTTCCGTTGGAATTTAGTAGACTGTATTGAATGAGTGACTCATAACATATTTGAGCCGTTAATCATTGGTTTCGAGATGTTCTTCATGTGAAGCCAGAATAGATGAAAAAATATTTTTCTTTTAGCACATGGCAGCGTCCACAGTTTGCCTGGAAGTTGTGCATAGTGATTTTCATATGCGTGACGCTGATGTGTACACCGAATATGTTCGTACACGAGATCGCCGTCTATGAGGGAGCAGTGTGGGAGCCGTCCACGCAGTGTGCGATGCACTTTCCACCAAACTACACCCAACTGATCTACACGTTCACTGCAAGTCAATGTTTCCAATTACAGGGGCTGTCAAACTACTCGAAAACCTTTCAGCGAGGGACTTTTTAAGTGGTTTGTAGTCGAGGCTGTGAAAGCCTGTTAATACTTCCACAGTAGCGACTAAATGTGAGATAGAGATCCAAGGAAAGCCGTATGCGTTAAGTGCGAAAGCTCTGCAGATTATTCAACGGTCGCCGAACAATTTGCAACCTTCTCGAGATGAAAAGTGTGGATGAGAACTGATTCGACCCCACTGCGACCGCTCCCTTTTGGTGCAAGCTAAATAGCCCAATTTAATGTTCGTATGGATTTTTTATAATCAAAATAGGGTACCAAGCTCAGGCAAATAACACCTTCGAGACCGATTCTGCTTCTTTCTCATATGGAAAGCGGTTTTTCGCCCAGGAAAACGAAAGAAATTCGGAGAGCGGTGTCGTCTGCTGAAGCAGCTAAAGAAACTCGCAAACGTTTACACTTTCAAATCCTTTCCTGCTGGAAAATCGTATATAGCTGATTGAATTAAGTATGCATTCTCTGGACATGCGTAATGCAGTGGGCACAGTCGAGCCTTCGGTCCCGGCCCGAGCTAGCCAAGCCCTCCATTCCTCCGAGGTCGGGTGAATTGGTGCCTAACTTCTCTGGGAGGGTAGAAACACCGACTTGGTAAAGCGACCGGCCCCTGCATCTGATTATGTAGGCCAAATGCGCATTCACCATGACTATTCTGAATTGAACGCGCGTACTTAGGGGACATGATCAACGCCGACACTTTCACCTTCACCTTTGAGCATTCTCTACATACACAGAACTGCAGGTCAAAATTCGTTACTTGTTGGTGGGAATCTTTTAACTAACTAGTCACTCAATTTTGTACCAGTAATAGGCAAGTGTCTTCCAATCCTGAAGACCAGTTCGCAAGAACTTGGCATCGAATGCTCATTCATACGTTTGAGAGGATGATAGGAATGAGCTGAGTACTTATCGCTTATTCGTTTCGGTAACCTGTTAGAAAGGAGAAATTTTGTTGATATTGGTGTTTTTCTTCGTTGTAACTCGACATTTCACTTTGAGGATCCAAATTGTGCCGACCTAGGTAAAAACAAAGGCCAAATAGTCATTGCGTAGAGCATATATAGCACTTTCTTGAGAACATCCTTACTATTTAATAAGCTAAACCCAGTTGTTTGTTTGGATGGATGGAAAGATGGGTGAACGTTTGGATGGATGGATATCAATTTCATTCCCCAAATGAGAGCGGTTGGAGGTGGTTGCATTAGTGTATTAGTGTTTACCCATGAAATGATTTTCAGCCGTTTAGCGGTCTGTCCGTCGACCCAAATAAAGTGAAAATTCCGCCTATTGCACATAAATAAACATTTCCCGAACCGATTTTCCCCAAAATCCATAATAAGGGGTTATTTAGAGTGCTGGTCAGAAATCTGATACCCATCTTGATTATCTGACTTTTACGCAGAGCACCACACAAGTCGTCCATCAGGGTGGTCAGGTCAAAAATTCAGACTTAACTCAACCTTCGTCCAGGTAGGCTATTTTGCGTGGCGATCACGATTCTTGGTGCCATTTGGGTTGAGAGGAGACGGGTGATAACAGCTGCACTTCAGAATCGTAAACAGCATCCAAAATAACCTACCTAAACGAAGTGTAACCGAATCTTTGAATTTGACCTGTTAATCCAATTCGATACTGTGGATGGTTAATTGGTTTGCAGCCTGCTGCGTGACAAGGTTGTTCTTTTGTGCGTACAATACACCACTGAGGCACGTAGATTTACCTCAAACTTGGGTAGTTAGACCATTAAATCTAATGTTGCATACAGATAGAATAAACATGATAATCAACCCCAATGATAATAATACACACGATGAGCAAATTATACAAGACACAAGAATAGGGAATGATAATGTTAAGGATAGGTAAGATCTAGCTAGCACGAATAATTAACGACAATCTATAGGAGAGGAGTTACAGAGCCGGGATGGTGTGCCGTGGGTGCTGCGTAACGAAAGCCTGTGCCCAAGGCGGGGCTTCTGTAAGCTCTGAATGTTTCTACTCGGCGCCTCCTCGAATTCCTGGGTGATTGAAGATCGCGAGCTTTCCGCAATAGATGGCCAACTAACGGAGGGCTTGTAGGCGGCTGGTTGTTTAATATCGTATGTTAAAGTTCAGTCTGTTTCTGCTTCTGATATTAATACTACATAGCACTTGAAGTAAATGGACTAGGAGTTGTGGTCACCCATGAAAAATCCTCAGAAACATATTCATCCTATTTTTGAAGTGTTTCCTGAAAATTATATTTAGGTCAGCAAGGAGGCGACGGCCAACAATTGCAGTATATTCAAGCTGAATATATGGATGATTGGACTGGTGTTTAAGGTAAGCGCTCACCATACACGGAAACAACTCTCTTACTTTTTTCATCTCTTTAAAGATACTGCCAATTCTCTTTTGTCTATACATATGATGGCCACACATGTGGCACTGAATGCATGAACACGAATTCATATGTAAATGCCAATCTAAAAATAAATATAAATGCTATCTAGCTAAGATATCCAAAGAAATACTTTCATGAAGTTTTCATTAGTTGGTCCTTGAAAGACATTTCACTAATTACCGACATTTGTTTCGGACCCGAATTTCGCGAGGAAGAACAGCTTATTTCGATGGTTTTTTTCAGGTGATTCCGTGCATATTGCTGATGTTCTTCAGTGTAGGTTTGGTGAACAAGATTCGGCAAGCGGAGAATAATCGTCGAAAGCTGACCAACGTCAGCCTCAACAATCTCAATTCGACCGACGCCGGCGCCATGTCGGCGAAAAAGTGTGTTTTTCCTGAGCCTCGTTTCAACGAACACACGTATGTAGCCGTCCCTTGAGACGAATAATTCTCCCTATTTCTCCAGCCTTCTTAAAGTGATCTCATTTCGTCAAGTGACGCCGCCGTTGTTTCCAATCATGAAATTGAGCCCTTGAAGAGCGGTGAAATAATGCATCGCTCCTCCAGGGATCCTACCACGAATTCGCCTCAAATGTCGATCAGAGCGCTAGAAAACCCATTCAAAATGCCAGAATCACCGTTCGCTTCAAGCTGCAAGTCAAGGATATCACCTGGGAATTGGTGTTGTCCTCAATTCTCGACGTATCCGAACCTTGGCAATTCAACAATAGCAACCTGTTCTTGAACGGAGGTGATTTGGGGATAAGGGTAGGAACGATGCAATTAGTAGGTCTCTTCTTATATTTCTTACAGTTTTCACTGAAGGAAGTGGATTTTGTATCCGTTTCAAGGACGGGAAATATCTTATACCTCTTTGAATCCTTTCAGTTGCTAAGGGGATGCTGAACTTTCGTAAGTGAGAATCGCAGATAATACCGGCAAGAGATGGATTGGATGGCCCAACAAACAGTCGTAAATTACATTATACGGATTGATAGTGTTCTGAAGTTTCACTCGTTCGGGTTTGTTCCTGCATAGATTAGCTTCGATTTATTGAACGACCACTTTTTCTACTGTGGTGAATCTTACCGTGGGCTGGCTTGACTTATTTGGCGAGTATTGCTCGATCTGCGAGGCTGGCCAATTAAAAGTAGCCTGTAAGTTCCGTAGCCGAAATGTGAAAAGCCGAACTAGGCGTGGATAGAACAGATAACCTACAGTAGCGGTCAAAAATATATGCCACTTTTTATTTTTATGCACAACAAGCTCAAATCGAAAAGGATCTGATACCAATCGATAGTTCTGACGACTGTATTTGAAAATATGTCGAAACATCCCGGTGTTGCGGATTCTGTGTTTTTTAAAAATATTTTATAGTGAATTTCATATGCTATTTTAGACAAAAATATCTCGAAAACTGCTGAGCGTAGGGTCAATCTGAGATAATATTCTGATAGAGCATAGACTAGTCATCATAATGTTTTGCAAACATTTGAATCAGATCGCCGCTAGAATATAGATTTTCCTGAGCAAATGTTTTGGTGGTCAAATACTGGTCAAATTTTGGGACCATGTTTCAAACAAAATTCTATATCTTTCCAACTTCTCAACTAAATTACACGAAATTTGACTATGTCGTAGAAAATCACTTTCCCTTAAAGGCTGTTGTTATTGTTTTGAGGCTGGCCTCTTACTTTGTGAGAAACTTCTATTTAAAATTGAGATAGCGTAAATTGATATATTCCAAGAAGTTTGAGAGAAATCGACCCCATTTTCTCTCAGTTCATAGTACATTTATGGTGCTCTTGATACTGTACCTGCGCTAGAATAAGTCAAAGTTCTTCATAAAATAGATCGCTTTGACTAACACACGCTGTGGTCGCCGTCACTACCAGTACATTGTAGGGGGCGGGCAAAGGCACCCACAGCGTGTGTAAGTCAAAGCGATATATTTTTATGAAGAACTTTGATTTATTCTAGCGCAGGTACGGTATCAAGAGCACCATAAATGTACTATGAACTGAGAAAAAATGGAGTCGATTACTCTCAAAGTTCTTCGAATATATCAATTTACGCAATCTCAATTTTAAATGGAAGTTTCTCGCAAAGTAAGTCGCCTGCCTCGGAACAATAACAACAGCCTTTAAGGAAAAATGATTTTCTACAATATAGTCGAATTTGGTGTAATTTAGTTGAGAAGTTGGAAAGATATAGAATTTCGTTTGAAATATGTAAAAAAAAAATGTTAGGCTCTTTCAAGGCAGACGTCATCCGTCAAGCGTCGTGCGCTGGGGTTTCGCCGCTCGGTTCGCCGCGCGCGAACTGCGTGAAATGGTCTGCAAGTACACCATGGCCAACGCGACGTCGATCGGACGTGTTACTCGTAATGACGCATGATAACCCGATCACCGATGACGCTGACCTACCTATCCTTCATCACACACGCGTCACGCGTCACTTTATCGACGCGTCGTCTGAAAGAGCCTTTTGCTCAGAAAAATCCATAATTCAGCGGCGATCTGAATCAAACGTTCGTAACACATTATAATGACTAGTCTATGCTCTATCAGAATATCACCTCAGATTGACCCTACGCTCAGCGGTTTTCGAGATATTTTTGTCTCAAATAGCATATGAAATTCACTATAAAATATTTTTAAAAAACACAGAATTCGCAACACCAGAATGTTTCGACATATTTTCAAATAAGTCGTCAGAACTATCGATTGATATCAGATTCTTTCCGATTTGAGCTTGTTGTACATAAAAATGAAAAGTGACATATCTTTTTGACCGCTACTGTATGTAAAAAAGGACAAAAAAGTATTCAAGTTTGAGAAGCTTGTAATATCATTTTGTTCTTCTGCTTCATTTCTCGTCTTTTCTCGAGCACCTAGTAGTAGTCCATTTAAAATTGACCCTTTACCCTTACGCAAGGTATGACATCCAGTCATAGCAGTGGTACACTCGAATAGAGTGGCTTAAATCTCAGGCTAAATCGCTTACCAAAAACGTAGGACATCAACTTCATTCAACACTAGCCATGCATTGGGGCTTGTCTTTCATAAAGAACTTTAAGTATTTGTCCAAGTGTCTCCTTACACTGCAGAAGAAATATTTCATGAGTGGAATTCACCTAGCTGTCCAGTCCTTCGCCAGGAATTCCTTAGTCGCTAACTCTCACAGAGAAGCTACTTAATTTACATCTTGTATGGAATAATGTTTCCCTATTTTATGGTAGTCGATAGAAACGCGGAAGCTAAAAATACTGCATAGTATGACAATGTCTAAACCTCCTGCTGCTTTTCCGTCTATTATGCTGTTTTGGACTGTAGTAAGAATGCAGGATCAAAGGCAAAGTACGCGAAAACTATAATCGACCAGAAAATAAGCTTGAACTGAATGCTGAGATGACGTCAGGAAAGGAATTGTTCCTTTGCAGGAAATCGCATAAGTCCGATCGAACAACTGCAATGTTAGTTGTGATATTAGCTGTGTTCCTCATCACCGAACTGCCTCAAGGAGTCATCTCCATATTATGCGCCATATTTACTGCAGACGTTCATAAGTGAGTTTGGCACTACATATGGCACTGTTTTCACATGTTCTAAGAATTCAATAATAACCTAAATATCCATCAGATACTTGTATTTTCACCTTGGTGATATATTGGACCTGCTATCTTTGTTGAACTCATCGGTCAACTTTGTCCTATACTGCCTTATGTCTTCGCGATATAGGCAGACATTTTGGTTGGTATTCCTACCGGCCGGGGCGCATCCGTAAGTTCTTCAATTGATTGTTCAATTTGGAAAAAATCATCACCGTCTTTGGAAAGTTGTGTAAAGGAAAAACAGCAAAGAGACTCTTCCTCTCCAAAAGGGTTAACAAGTGTTGAAAAGTGCAGAGAATTAGATTTCCTACTTTGAGTTGTAATGGTATCAATTAAAAGGCGAAATAGTACGAAGAAGCAGCAATGTTATCTTATCTACCATACAGAGTTTGCGAGAAGATGATTTTTATGATGACAAAACTAGGCTCTCTAGCCCTTTATCCGTTCCGTTAACAAAGAACTGAAACTGAAAATAAGGTCAAAGCCAGGATTTCTTTTGTTGGAGAAACCATTCGTTCCATCCAGTTCTGCATGGTAGGGTCCAATCGCCTTGCATATATGTACAGGGTGCGCCATAAATATGGTTACACTTTTCGCACGTTATTTTCCCCGTTCTTGGTACTATTTTTTACAGTTTCATTGTATTGATAAATTCTTCACACAATTTTGAACCTACATGAAGATTCACTCATCGCTACGTTGGTTAATTCAAAAATGGTTGAGGGTTGAAGCTAGAGAGCTGCCATCTTGCAGCGCACAAGAAGTGGGCATTCTGTTTCGGGCATCGCTCATCTGCTCATTTGCACAGGATGACTGCCTATGGTTGCGTGAAGCGTAACCCCCTGGACGGTTGTCCTCGCTCTGGATGTCCCATATTCGTAGCTACTAACGATAAGTGCTTGGAAAGAATCGTGAAAAGCTGAATCGACTGCAATCCAAGATGAAGCATGAGAAGACCGGAAGCCGAGCTCCAATTGCTGGCAACAACAATGAGATGAAGTGTGCGGAATAAGCGTGGACTGTTTCTCTGCAAGTTCCGTCGCCGTCATGGACTAACACCTCTTAAGGAAGGAGGAACGAAAAAATGTCGTGGACTCTCAGCGCGCGCCGACCATTGCACGACTCTCTTCACTGACGAAAAACTTTTTCTATCCAACAGTCGTACACCCGCTAAAACAAGCGGATATTGGCTATAACCAGTGGAGATGCCAATATGAAAGGACGAATCATCCAAAGGCAGTCTCACCCAGTTTCTCTGATGGTTTCGGCAGGAGTTTGCGCCACTAGACGGGCCCCGCTGGTTTTCATTGACAAGGAAGTCAAGATCAACACTGATATTAATCTCAAAGACGATCTGAAGAAGGAACTACCTCCCGGGGCTCATGAACATTTCGAAAGTCCAAAATAGACCTGTCAACAGGATGGTGCAGTTGCAAATAGGTCCAAAAAACGCAGGACTGGTGCGCGGCGAATCTCTCCAATTTCATTGCAGCATCTGAGTGGCCGGTAAACTTCCCAGATTTAAATGTTATGGACAATTGCGTATGGTCTTTTCCTGGAGGAAAGAGTTTGTTCTAAGAGACACACCACAATCGAAAGCCTGAAGTCTTCCCTGGAGAAAGCGTGGAAGGAAATTCTACAAGAGACCCTTTGTGCAGCCATCAACTCCTACCCCAAGGGTCTAAAAGCTGTTATTCGTGCCCAAGGAGCCCATATTTAATGAAAATCATACTTGTTGTTAACAATGTTGTTCGTAAATTGCTGGAGCAGTTTCGTTATTTCCCTATCAATTTCTCGTGTGTTATTCACTTTTTATCGTGTAACCATATTTATGGCGCACCCTGTACAGTGCTGGACACCTTACCAAAATAACTCTACAATGTCCATGGTTTCAATTTGTAGCTTATTTATATTTAAGGCAAATTTTTAGGCAACGATAGTATTACAAGTACTCGCTGAACACTGAATTACTTACGCATTTTGTCTGCCCGGTAACAAGTCACTACTTTCAGATTATGCGTCAATAAACAAACAACAACTGTGAGCAATTTCAATTTCACTACCATTCCTATCCAGCGGAAAAACAGTAACAAAGTTAGGTAGGTTTCGTGAGACCTGATCGGAAATTTGAGCTAACGTACTGCTGCATCGATTATTTTGAGAATTCACCTTTCGGAATTGTTGTGTCCATTCAGGAGCAAGGAATACGCTCCGCTTGCTACCGAGGCCGAGGAGCAACGTGATGATTGCATGAGTGGCGCAGGTTCGGATGACAGTCGAGAACGGGTGGAACAGCTTTGATCAATACATTACGTGTACATTTTTGTTATGCTGAACAGTACCGCGAGTACAGCTCAAGGTTGTACGCCTTCCTTCAACTCTCCCTTTTTCTATCTGATAATGGCGCGATGATTGCGTTACTGCTTAAAATAGGGGAAGTAGTGCCCTTGTCGCTTTTGGTCTGGACGTCTCGATACACCGCTTAGCGTCTACGAATTTTCGTATGCTCACTATTAAATTCCATCTTCGTGGCCACCTAGATCATTTACTCTCCTCTTGCTAAATAAAGTTGTCATGTGCCTCTCCTCGCGAAAGCTGATCTCGCGCAAGTGAATCTCATCGATGTCCTTTGTCCAACTGGTGACACACCATGTCAAATTTGTCCTCTCCTTCCTTATCGTGGCGACTTGAGCTGCTCAATGCCTTGCAATGTATATTTAAGATTGGCTATAAATAAACAATTATCTGTGGCTGCCTGCAAAATGTTGAGAGGAACGCGACCCAACTTAACGTTCTTTATTACAAATTAAAACCAAATTTTGTAAAAAGAAATGTAAGAGTGGTTGTTCAACATCTGCTCTTCTTAGAGCGTAGTGCCTGAAAAGATCACGCTGCGCAATATTCATACAATATTCAACATTAATTTGGCAAAATTACTCCAAATTCTCTAATCCAGGTGATGGGACGTGTTGTGCGTTGCGCTGGCGGCACAACCGACGCGAAATACGACATTGTAGATTGCTGAGAGGGAAGGGAAATTGAGGTAAGGGATGTAAATCGAGGATCATAGCTACTAGGCAAGCTAATTCTACTGTGCCAGTCGTAACGACTCTTAACCGAACTCGTAGACCATTAAGAGCGGTGGAAGGATTGCCTGTGATAAATAAGCCTCCAACACGAGTGGGTTAGCTCGGCCAGGATAGTCGCTGTATTCAGCATGTACGCTGTGTCATGGTATATTACCCCCATACGCTACCTTATGCAGCAAACGGTGACAAAAGTTCAGTAAGGTGGATCAAACTTTATTCTGGCATGACGTTTCGACCCTTCCGTCGCCTTCAGAATCTTTTTAGGCCTCTGAAGACGACGAAAGGGTCGAAATGTTAGGCCGAAATAATGTTTGATCCACCTTATAAACCACGTTCAGCACAGCAGCATTCAATAAGATTAACATCATGCTGCGGTTTCAAGAAGAGAACACTTGGGAAGTATCAGGAGGGTTCCTGGTCACCACAGCTCATGAAAGGCCATATATTTAATGTTTGACTAAGCTTAGTTAGAATATACCCTCACCTCTACTACGGCTGCCGTTGCAATTATGAGCTTGAATCTTTGCTTTCAGCGACCTCACAACGTTATCGACTTTTTCGAAGATTTCCATAAGGTTCGATAATTTGCGAGGACATTTACATTCAACCATCTTTTGGAGTAACATAGCTTCGAGATTTATGACCTACAAAGACTTCGATTTATAGCAGGCGTCTAAGTGAAATCGGCAAGCAGCTTCAGTGCCGACCGAAAATCTTATCCGTCATTTCCTATATCACTACGTAGCCATCCGTTGATCGGTCGGCGACGGCTGACGATGGAAACGGCATCTGGCACATATTCAGCCATAGTCGCGTACATCAACATAGCGGAGGAAAAGTTGACGCATCTCACCTCACAGCTCACGTCAGAAAGATGATCAACACACCTCTGCTTAACCATTGAATCATGACGCGGCGCACTCGGTGAGGCCAGCTATTGAGGCGTTTGTTGTGGGGAATAGACATCTGTTGCTCCGCTGTGGACGAGACGCGACTATAACAAGATCTGTACCGGTTGTCCTTCTATCGTCGACCGCGGCCGTCCAACTAGCGGATGTATAATATGGGTCTAGAACAGCATGTTTCAGGTTAGATGACTTTTGCTTGACTTGTGAATGCTTCATTTCGTTTTATTTGGTTAGGAGAAGATTGCTGATTTTAAGCGTGCAAAAAGGTGGACCGCAAGACCTCATGTCTGTTAAGTAACAATTACTACATAAGCATAATGGAACGATTTTAGGAAAGTTCATGATAGCAATGATAACCGTTAGACTACATCATGCACCTATCCAATTGCTATCTGAGTATGGAGTGTAGGGTGTTCCGCAATACTGTGTCGACTACTAGCACGAAAACTGAACAGGCGGAACGGATTCTCATTGCGCGTCAAAAAGTGCGCGTTGTGTGGGACTGCACGATGTTTCTGGGGATGTGCCGCATTTTTCGACAATACATTATTTTCACGGGCCCGCGTGGTACAGTGGTAGGAGGCGCTGCTGACATCCGCACGGTCGAGCGATCGATCCCGGCCCGGGCTAACCAAGCCTTCCATCCCTCCGGGGTGGGGTAAATTGGTACCAGACTTGTCTGGGAAGGTAAAGACACTGACCTGGTATAGCGGCTGGCCCCCGCAGGTCATTGTATGGGCCAAATACGCATTCACCAAGCCTCTACGACTTGAATGGAACACGAATGCGGCGGCGCGTCCCAAGGGGACTGATCAACGCCAGCACCTTTACCTTTTTACCTTTTACATTATTTTCAAGGCGTTCTTTTTCCATATTTCCATGGTTGTATGTACGTTTGCTGATTTTTTGGGAACCTCGTAACGATGCGTTTGCAAAAATTGTCCTGAGAAGCTTTGGGATCGTTCATTTTAATCCGTTGTTCTTGAGTGTTTCCAACTCTTGAGTGGGTCTGTTATCACGAGCCACGCTGTCACGCTAGGGGAGGCACTCCGGGATGGGTGAACCACTACTTCTCTGCCGATGGAGGTTCTAAAGGGTAACAATCGAAAGCAGAGTGACGGTTGAACGTTAACTAAGCACTGCAAAAGCTACACGCCGGGAAGGACTCGAAGCTGCAATCCGTAGACAACAATCACCTTCGCTATCCACTCAGCCATCCCCGCCACAATGAAGACTGTTCTTGGATCTCTTATGTCTATCGCACCTGTATACGGCGCCGTGCGCGTTAAATACGTAGAGCGCTGTGCAGTCTCACACAACATGCACTTTTGACGCGCAATGAAAATCCGTTCCGCCCGCGCCATAGACGTTCCACTGTGTCGAGTTCACGCAGGTTAACATGTTATTAATGTCATATCTATCACTGTTTCATTGTTGTGGTGTGAACAGTTGTGAAGAGTTTGAATGTCAGATGTGTCAAAAACGAGTGGAGTTCGTGATAAGCAAGGGAAGAATGATCACCGTTTGGTGCCGACGCAATATTGCGGATCAGCACCTTGTACCCCTTACCACGTCCAGCCCCTCCTCACTTCCCCTCAACCTTCCTTATTTCTCGCAGCTTTATCGGATTTTGGAGATCTGCCACACTCGTTTAAAAAAATCGAATTCGTTCAGAGACCTCGGTTTCACATTAGCCGTTATTATTTTGAGGTTATTTTTGAAGTCGCCTCTATTCCTGAACGTACTCTCGTTTGTTCATTGCAAAGCGTCACCATATCTTCACAATGTAGATCTGAGTGTGACGAGACATCATTTCTCGACTCGCATAATTCCGAGATGTCGGTTGCTACGCAGCTGCGAACATTGTCCGCCGTGGTCCTGAAACCCCACATACTGGTACCCGGAACATATGAAGATTAAGCCATCATTGCTAGAAATGAAGCCCATCATAGAAAATGGCACGAGACTTACTCGCGAACTTTAAGGGTTGGGTCCGATGAAGCCGATCGCATGAGCACAGGAACCCGTAGTAATAGCACCTCACTTTGAACAGATTCATGTCCTCATGTCATGCTTATCAGGCTGCTTTGAACTGAAGTTTGCAAACAACAACAAGCCTCATTTTCCGCTGGGACATTCAATGTAACGGTAGGGAACAGTGAAGAAATGATAGCAGATCAGATAGAAATGAAATGATGATGCTATCGCTTATGAAAGTTACCATTCCTGCAATAAAGATCACTAGATCTCTCTAGTAGAGAACCAGGGATTCCTTTAAAATCCGCACCTCCACACATAGGATGTAACTCTAAGTATGTGGTTGAACTGCAACGTTATTCGCTAGGAGCTGCTACCTTTGAATACTACTATAACAAACGATCTATAATATGGCCACGAGCTATAGAGACATCTCTGGAAAATGTGACGAAATCACTTTCGCTCACGATGACGCGCATTCAGCAGCTGAGAAGGTGACTTGCAAAAAAACTTCGAAATTTCCAATGACATATTTTGATCTAACCAGAGTGCTCGTCGGACTTTGCCATAGTAAACTGCCATCCTTACCACTCGTTTCCCATTCACCTACTAGAGATGCAACTCAGGCCTGAAAGCAGGCTGAAAGATGCCCTGGCAGACTTTTTTTCATGAAAACGGCAACACATTTAACACCAACAGGAAGAACGACCAAAACTCACCAGATAAATGGCAAGATGTTGTTAATGGAAGCGGTGTATAGATTTGTGAGATGCTGAATAGAAAGAATGAGAGAAACAAAATCTAAAACAATGACAGCAATGGATGGAAACTCCTCTTACGACCTAATATAAAAGTTACGGCCCTTTGGATATCAACGGGCTGCAAATTGAAATCTCTTGCGTCCATCACATTGGACACATATTAAGCTAAACTGCTGTCTTTTTTCGCGTATGCATATCGTTTTCAAAGAGGAGAGGATTCAAACCTCGACGTTTCGGAGATTTCATTCAAACCGAACATCCAGACTTTCGGGCTTCACATTTACTATTGCTCTTAAGGAAAGTACTTCTGAGTAGCGCTGTAATGAGAAAACGGTTAGTTTCACGCTGACCGCCCTAAAAATAGCGTCTGAAAGGACAGAATTTTCTTTACACTATTACGGAAGCAAAAGACGTGTTCTAGACGATCGGATGTTCCCAATAGCTGGATCCTGAAAACTCTCGAAGAATTTCCATCGCGATTCGGGCTGACAGATGGGCGAAACACCTGCTACAAGTCCTCGAACTGCAGTCCATCTCGAGTTAAAAAAGAGGCGGAGATATCGCGCGGGCACGCCACGACCTCGTAAAGATGCTGATGCGATGAAACGATAGTGTGCGCCATGCATCTGCGTTCGTCTTTATTGAAAGTTGTGAACGTCTAAAATCGCCTTTGCATGTGACGTCCTTTCTTGTTGATCCATTTCCCATTTATTTATCGTTCACCGTGCCTCCACGATCCTATTGCGGTGCATCGTCAAACAACTGAACATATTTTATTCATTAAAAATCCTAGGGAACTTCTTCGAACATTACCAGCAACAGCATACTGCAAATATGCTAAACAATACATGTAACTGTAACGTGAAGCTCCTTCATAAAATTATTTTTTCAAATGTGGTATCAAACTGGAGGACCATTTTTCGGCCAGGAGGTCTTCGACCTGAGGTGGAGCTAGGAAACTTCAGGTTGCTACTGCTGGTACCAATTGCCGGCGCTTCTTTTTCGTTAATAGAACCTATTTGAAAAAACTCACAAGGGAATATCCAGTTGTTGGCTACAGTTCCCTCAAAAAACGCGTCCTCAATGAAATTTTTTGATGTCCTACGTTGTTCCTGGTGTGGATTTCTTCTTCTCACATTCCTCGCCTGTTTCTTTGCCTCCTTTATTGGTGGTTGCATTGTTAAGATTTTACTTGCCGTTTTATCCTGCTTGCTATCTCATCGAGTCTTTTTTGTTATGATTGTGTAATAGAGCATATCGGCTATGTTCAATGATTTTGCTTACGTTGTTTCGCTTTCTACCTTGCATAAGTACCTACTTATGTAATAAATATATATACAGGGTGTCTCAAAAAAATGTACCTCCTGTTTGAAGAACCATAACTTCGGCGAAAGTGAACCAATCGAAACGAGTCATAGCTTGAACGAAAGCTAAGAAAAGCGAAAATTTTCTGGCATGTGTTTGATGAGGATTCCTCCATGCACTCGTCCGAGGCCTCAGATTTTGGACCTGGTTGATAATGCTTGGGTTATATGCTTGCCCTACTTTGGTCGTAAACAGGTGATATCGCTGTTATGAGTTACCTCTGAGGCAGTGAACATATCGATTTGCCGCAGCTTTTGGTTAAGCGTGGACTAGCATCAATATCGATCAATAATTGTAACCACTGTTTGAGAAGCTGAAACTCTTCCAACAGCGATGGAATTATAATAAAAGAATTCAGAGGAATGTAAAACGTGTGAACCATAAAGATTGCGCCGTGCTCATGTCCAAATCGTCAGATTCCAGGCCTGATTGAAAGTTCACGGATAATATGCTTGTTCTACTTTGGTCGCAAACAGGTGATATAGCTGATACGCGTTTCTCTTGACGCAGTAAACATAAAAACATCAAGACATACCAAGTTTAACATGCACTTTGAGATGCACTTGCACAATACGTTTTGTTTTTTATTCAGATTAAAATGAACACTCAGTGATTGAAAAGGATGCTAATCTGTCTCTAACCGAAAGCTGAGTTGTTTTATTCACTGCCCTCAAGTGTATCGCGATGATATGACCTGTTTGCGACCAAAGTAGAACAAGCATATTATCCGTGAACTTTCAATCAGGTCTAGAATCCAATGATTCGGACAAATGCATGGCGCAATCTTCATCGTTTATACATTTTACATTCCTCTTAATTCTGTTTTCATGATTGCATCACTGTTGGAAGAGTTTTAGCTTCTCAGCCAGTGGTTACAATTATTGAGCGATATTAATGTTGTTCCATGCTTAACCAAAAGTAGCGGCAAGTATATATGTTTACTTCTTCAAGAATAACTCATAGCAGCAATATCACCTGTTCACGACCAAAGTAGAGCAAGCATATAACCCATGCACTATCAATCAGGTCCAAAATCTGGGGCCTCGGTCGAGTTCATGGCGCAATCCTCACCAAACACACACCAGAGAATTTTCTTTTTTCTTAGCTTTCATTCAAGCTATGATTCGTTCCGAATGGTTCACTTTCGCCAAAGTTATGGCTTTTCAAACAGGAGGTACATTTTTTTGAGACACCCTGTATATATATTTAAGTAATGCTACAAATAATTAGTTGAACTGCGATTCTTCCGAAAACCTGTTAAGTGACTTGTAGTGGGACTGCGAAAACCTCGGGCTAAAAATAAATTGGGATGTTGTTCGGCTGAAACAACCAACCGTTCTCGAACGACCTCACGTTCAACCGGTTGATGTGGTGACTATTGTGTTGGCATAACGTGGTGAACTTCAGGGCTCTCGTTGATACCCGGCCGCCGGGTGATCCGCTGTGGCGCTTTCATGGATCAGGTGGTAAGTTGCCTTTCTCCATGGTTCACTTTTTGCAGCGATATTTTCCTAGAGAATGATGGCTCCGGCTTTACTATTAACGCCTCTCTAGGAAACTTCGATATTGATTAACAAGTGTCACGGTTTAGGTCATAGAAGTAGTCCCGAAACGAGAGTACTCAAACATTTCAGCGAGATGGCACAAAACTTTACCGCCCTGATGAAATGAAAAATCATTCTGTTATAGATTCAGCAATCATTTGCAATCTGCTGCACTGTTATGTAATTTCAGCACGATAGGCGCCATGCCTATCAGCGCATACCAGTTCAAGGAGCGTACAGCGACTCAAAAAGCTCATTGGTTGATGTAAGTATCATTTATCCTTTCCCACCGCGTAATACCAATCCGCATCATTTCAAAATGTCCCAACCCGGCGAAACTAACTGTAAGGTGCCAACACGTACGCTATGCTATTGAGTTGAATCTTCCTCGCATTCCATTACCTTTAACACAAACAACTGTGGAGCTCCGAAGGTCCGGATGAAAAAAGCCTGGCCAAGAATCGGTATATTGTTGGGACAAAGTCATTTTAGAGCAGAAACAATTTTGTCTCCTGACACTTCTTTTACGACATTTTATCTTTTCCATCCTGAGACATTGCATGGTACATACAGTAGCGTCGGCGGTAAATTTCCGCCAAAACGCGATGTAAGCGATATATACCGTTTTCACCGTTCATCCGACATAAATCACTGTAGACTCAATCGTGTTGGATAAAAACGCGTGGCCGGAATGCGCGAGTGCGATCTACTCAGTGGTGAAGAAAGTATGTATAGTGAAATTATGAATATTTTGATTTTCATGTGTGTTTTCTGACTTCATCAAGAGACTACCACATAACTCGACGTCGTAAGGCGTCTTCGCTAATTACACCCTATGGATATTTCTAATTAAGTTACATCTAAGATTTGTATTGTAGCATTTACGAAACTATTAGGTTTGCAAAAGTCTTGAAACACTTTTGCAACATTCTTCAAAATGACAGCAATTCACTGAAACAAAATCTCAGTCAACGATATAATCACCATTCATATACAGTAGCGGTCAAAAAGATATGTCACTTTTCATTTTCATTCAAAAATAGCTCAAATCAGAAAGAACACGATACCAGTTGATAGTTCTGAGTACTCTATTTAAAAATATGTTGAAACATACTGCTTTTACTGATTCTCTGTTTTTTTTTTAAATATTTTTTAGTGATTTTCATATGCTATTTTGAACAAAAATATCTCAAAAAACGCTGGGTGTAGGATCAATCTGAGACGATATTCTGATAGATCATGATCTAATTATTATACTGTGCTACAAACATTTGATTCAACTCGCCTTTAAAATATAGATTTTTTGAGCAACCTTTTTGGTGGTCAAAAACCGGTCAAATTTTAGGACCATGTTTTAAACAAAATTCTATATCTTCCTAACTTCTTGGAAAAATTCGACCAAATTTGAAAGTATTGTAGAGGATGATATTCTCTTCAAGGTAGTTGTTTTTGTTTCACAACTGGTTCCTTATTTTGGGAGAAAATTCCCTTCAAAGTTGAGATTGCGGAAACTGTTGTATCTAAAAAAGTTTAAGAGGAACCGACTCAATTTTTTCCACGTTAATAGTAGATTTGTAGTTCTTTCATTATCACACGTAAGTTAGTATAAATCAAAGTTTTAATAAAAATATACCGCTGTGTGCGCGCCGGTTGTGTGCGGTTGTGTGCGCGCCTTTGCCCGCGCCGTGCACTGTACTGGTAGTGACGGCGCCAACGGCGTGTGTCAGTCAAAGCAGTATATTTTTACTAAAACTTTGATTTATTCTAACTTACGTGTGATAATGAAAGAACTACAAATCTACTATTAACGTGGAAGAAATTGATTCGGTTCCTCTTAAACTTTTTTAGATACAACAGTTTACGCAATCTCAACTTCAAAAGGAATTTTCTCCCAAAATAAGGAACCATTTCTAAAACGAAAACAATCACCTTGAAGAGAATATCATCCTCTACAACATTTTCAAATTTGGTCTAATTTTTCCAAGAAGTTAGGAAGATATAGAATTTTGTTTAAAACATGGTCCTAAAATTTGACCGGTTTTTGACCACCAAAAAGTTTGCTCAAAAAAATCTATATTTTAAAGGCGATTTGAATCAAATGTTTGTAGCACAGTATAATAACTAGATCATGTTCTATCAGAATATCGTCTCAGATTGATCCTACACCCAGCGATTTTTGAGATATTTTTGTTCAAAATAGCATATGAAAATCACTAAAAAATATTTTAAAAAAACAGAGAATCAGTAAAAGCAGTATGTTTCAACATATTTTTAAATAGAGTACTCAGTACTATCAACTGGTATCGTGTTCTTTCCGATTTGAGCTATTTTTGAATGAAAATGAAAAGTGACATATCTTTTTGACCGCTACTGTATATGACTCTTCCCCATCTTTCGGGCAACTTCTCAGCTCCTCTCCGCCAGAACTAGGAGCTGCGACGAAAAAAATTGGCCGACCTCCATTTCCAGTTCGTCTCGGTTGTCGAATTCCATATCTCGAAGGTGTTGCTCTAAGGGCCTGAATAAGTGATAATCTGAAAGAGCAGCGTCTGGAGAATAAGGTGGGTGCGATAGAACTTCCCAGCATAAATCCTGAATTTTCTCACGAGTTGCTCTTGCAACATGAGGACGAGCGTTGTCATTCAAAAGGTAGACTTTTCCCTTTCAGGGCGTTTTTATCGCATGACGGGAAATTCTACCGCACCTATCGTACTCTCCTCACCTTGCTGATTTAGATAATCACTTATTCAGGTCCTAAGAGCAACACCTTCGAGATATGGAATTCGACCACCGAGATGAACTGGAAATAGAGGTCGGCCAATTTTTTTCGTCGCAGCTGCCGGAGTTCTGACGGAGAGGAATTGAGAAGTTGCCCGAAAGCTGAGGAAGAGTCATATATCTTAATGGTGATTTTATCGTTGACTGAGATTTCGTTTGAATAAATTGCTGTCATTTCGAAAAGTGTTGCAAGACTTTTGCACCAACCTATTATGTAACATCAAAAAAGGATGTAATATTTGAAGAGAAGAAGCCGAGAGCCGAGACGATAATTTCAATATACAACAAGCCTGAGAAAAGTTTGCGTTAAAAAATGGACGGAAGTAAAACTTTAAATATTGCTATTTTCCATGAAGTGTTGCACTGCAAGTGCCGAAATTTCGCTCTGATGAACGTTTGTTTACTGTCTCGAATACCAAAAAGCGGACTCTATGGATTAACAAATTTTGAGGTTTATAGCTCACAAATTTCAAGAGTTATTTATAGCCGACTTGGACGACTTGTAACATTTCGGATTACATATCGGTACATTTATAACCGAAGATCACGATTATAAGGGAACACGAAGTGATGAGCCTTCGTGAGACGATCACCACATTCTTGTCTGTGTCATTATCGAATTCAGAAACAACATTCTTGTCGTTCGTGGTATAGGCGAACATCATGTAGAGCAGGCTCCATTGAAAGGAAAAGATCGATCAAAAAAGCTGTTTTCTCATTTTCATGAAATATGAAAATGGCCACAAATTTTATGGCTTTTGCATACAGGCTCAGGATAGCATCTCGAACAAAGTCACCTGACTGAAATTACACGATGAAACGGTTTATATCGTTTATGACGGGTTTTGGCGGAAATATGCCAACGGTCCTGTAGATTGCTCTATCGCGGCTACGAACTTTGCTTAAAACAATAAAGAGTTTCCACTATAAAGTACTATGAAATAAGATTCCCGCAACAGTTTCCGAACTAGTTCAGCAGTCAAAACCCTACCCGAAATTACTCAAAAGGGTTTCCTTGGTTTTTTAGTACTGTATTTCACGCATGCTATGGTACGACGAGAACTGCTGATGCCTTCAGGATTACGAAGCATACAAACAGTACTACTCAACAGATCGTCTTGTCCTCCGTTTACCACCATTTCACGGCCGCTTGCGCCTGATAACTGCTGGTCTCGTGTTATTCATTCTATTGTATTTGCTGTGGTATTCCAACAAGCCCACAGGTACGCTGTTCACTGAAAAAAATTGAAACTGCGAAATACGACCTAGAATGTTTCCACAAACCAAAGCACAGCAGTACAAGTGTTTTAGCAGAGAATAAAATGTTCAATGTCCAGTGTGAAATGATGTGTGCGTGTGGCTCATAGAAAACTTTCGGAAAATCAAGAGCTCTTTGATCTTGACATTTTGAAAGCTGGTGTGATGAGGAGTGAGATCCTCCGGTGCATTACAAAGCCGTTTGGATACTCCCATTCTCTCGCGTACTCCTTCTTTTCCGCGATCTTGTGTTACTTATTATATATTTGCTCATTGCTCAACTGAACTCAACTTCCTATGCGTTGGCTGACCATTGTTGGTCACGATAGCTCTTACATTGCCGGAGATCTCAACACGTATATCAAAAGTAAATTAAGTTTTCACACAAAACGTGGCGGAACTCATTCTTCAACTTACTATTTAGTTTCTTCTGTACTTCTCTGCAATTGCATACAATTTGCCACACATCTGGAGTTTGTTTTTTTTTCAACAATGATCCGCAGTGGAAGGGTGTTTTTAGGTATCGCAGGAACGGAATTTTCAGGACGTTCGTTGAAGAAAACGGGTGGGTTCTGCTGTCGTTCGTCCTTTATTTTCCGACTTCATCCATTCCCTTCCATTCAGCACAACGTCAATTTGATTTTTATTTATTGCACGAGCACAGTCGTTCGTTGAAAAGCAACAACATTACGAAAAAGCCTGCGATATCACAATATGATCTACAATTAGCTACAATTATACAATTACTCCCACAGTGACACCCACCGTAGCCGCCGCGTGGACGATGGGCTACCAAGGAGCGAAGGGTGACTAGATGAAGGGCAAAACGCCAAAAATGAGCCAGGAGTCAACTGGATTCTCAAATAATCAAAAAATTATTTAAAAGCTCCGGAAATACATAACGCGTAATGATTATTTCGGATTTAATCAGCGTTTTTGAACGAGTATAAGGTATAAGTGCACTGCACACAGGCAGTGCAGTTATACCTTATATTCGTTCAAGAACGCTGACTAAATCCGAAATATAAATCATGATATTGGTCACTCGAACCTTTTAAAGACTAGCCGTTCTTGTGTTCGAATTTCTGCTAAAATTTCAACCTAGGAATGTGTAACACACGACCTATATTCAACGAGTTTCAGATAAAAATAATAAAGTCGTATTTTTTGTATCTTGAGGGTTACTGTGAGGACATTTCCAATTGGGCTTATTTGATACAGAATCTAAATTGTGCAGAGACATGCCAGGGTTCCCTATGGACCACACCGTTTCAGAGTGCTTCGCACAACCCCTCTTGGTGAATCAACAACATCGATACTTGAGAAAACAGTCGACTTTTATATCACCTTTGGCGATGGCGGCATAGTTGGATCATTCTTGCCCCACTTCGAAGGCAAAGGTCCGTTGTCCAATGCGCTTGACACAAAATGCGCGATACTTTCTTGAACAGACTCAAATAGAAGAGTACATATATGTATGTATGTGCTTGGAGGACCCGCGTGGTACAATGGTAAGAGGCGCTGCTGATACTCGCACGGTCGAGCGATCTATCCCGACACGGCTAACCGCGCCTCCGATTCCTCCGAGGTCGAGTCGCTTGGTAACACTTATCTGGATAGTAGAGACACCGACCTGGAATAGTAGCTGACCCCCGCAAGTTATCGTGTAGGCCAAATACGCATTCAAGGTGCCTATGTACATGATATGAGTGGAACACGAATACGGCTCTGCATCCATAGGAGACTGACATCATTACATTTACCTTTTGAAGCGATCAAAACGCTTGGAGGAGTGCTAAGATGTGATCCAGAAACGATGAAACCGTCTGCCACAGTGCCAAACGACGTCAACAGTGTTCGTCCAGCTGACATCAAGGTGATTGCGGCAATGGGCGACTCAATCATGGTACGTGTGCAATATACTCAACTCGCTGAAGCGGTCGGCGTTCCCTTCAGACAGCAATTTACGGCAACACATAATACAGTACCGGACGCGGCGCAATAATAAAACGGCGGTAGCGGCGCTTCGGAGCGCCGAAATGCGGCGTTTCGGTGTCCACGCGTGGTGACCCGAACGGAGTCAACCGCAGTTCATTTGCGCCCCATGCCCAACGGAGGGCGGGGCCAGTCGTGGTAGCACCTTTGAGCCACCCCCACCCCCACTCCTAGCTTGAGACGTTAGAAAAAACACGCCGCATATTTATAGGCGGCGAGTAGGGGGCAGAGCGTAGTCAGTGCAACGAGCGCCGCATGATTATAGTTGGCTAGGAGGGGGCGGAGCCTAGTTGGTTGTGAGCCACCAAGCAAGGGACCGAAGCGGTAACGGGATCCGAAAGTCACGGGTCAAAAAAAAATCGACTGAAAACAAATTTCATGAATATTTGAGAAGTGTATATGGAGAGATAGAGCTCAAACTGCTGAGCTCGAATATACACTCATTTTGCAAATAAATCAATTCTGGGAAAGCTATTTAAAAACGGCGGGTTTCGGCGCTCCGAGGTGCTGCTACCGCCGTTTTATCGTTGCGGCGCGTCCGGTACTGTATGTTGCGATTAACTATCAGCTATAGAAATCTAGCAACGTCGAGTGAAAACGCGTCGAGTGTGAACAAAACAAATTTCAAGTGCCTGTAAATTTTTTCGCTTCATGTCGACCTAGTCGCAAAATATATTTACCACAAAAATGGAATTGAAAAAATAGCAAATCTGAAGAATTAACAATGGCTTTGTTCGACGATCAACGATGTACACAATTGTAGAACAAAGTACACTGGTCAGCGTTCCTCCCTTGCATGACAGCCGTCAGTTCTCATTAAAGAAGCGCTGTGGACTGTCATTGCCCTCCCCAACGCACTGAAGGTAGGAGTTGCCACGGTATCGTGGTCAGCTTGTGGGTCACTCTCTCTGGCCTCCCAAGGAGGTATATCATCGTTACTGGGCCCGTGTCCAATGGTTGTCCTTATTTTTATGCACATTAGATATCTATTTGTAAAATATAATGAAACTTTCTCTCCTGCCGGAACAAGCACGCCAGAGCAGTAAGCAGATTCGCGCTGACGGAATCTTTGAAGTCGTACAGCACAATCGCTTCCCATTTAGAATCGCAGACGAATCTTTATTATCTTCATTACCTTCTCACTTCTGCGTAAAGCAATGATTTAGCACACCACGTCATTCATAATTGTTCACGCATTCGAGTTCCATTGAATAAAAACCTTTAATCGTTTTTTTTCTGAGTATGTGTACTTGAAAATACCGTTACAGGCTGGCTACTTGGCAAAGAATTACGACGACGACAAAGAAGATGTCTTTCCAGGTAATTCTTTTGCGATGGGAGCCGACCAATCTCTTGAGGAGCATATAACTTTGGCCAGTATGTCATATTTCTCAGAAAAAAAAACAAGACAAAAAAATCAAATTTCAAGTACACTTCCAGATGTTTTGCGTAAATTCAACCCTAGCCTCATTGGAGCGTCCCACGGTAGTGGCTACGAAACCGCAGAGTTCAATGTGGCTATCAACGGTAAAACCAGTCTTGATATGCCCACACAAGCAGCAGAACTCGTCAGCCGCATGTACCAAAAACACGTTTGTTTTTTCGATTTCACCTCACGAATTTCTCGCAGAGAACACTTCGCGCAACATTTAAAACAACTTTTTTCCCACTGAGGAATAGGTGACCTTCGCTTACGATCAGAAGCTTCCCTACAGATGTGGAACAGTGATGTCGTACATACAAGGAGTCCCAGTCTGTAATGCGAAGCGCTAAAAATGAAAATGTGTCCTTGATGAAATTTTTGAACACCGAGTTTTGCTCAAACATTCACGACATTTTGAAGAACACCCTGGCGTAGAAATTTAATGGCGGATATTTGACCTCTACATAAAGTTAGAGTAGACGAAATCTCTAAAACCCTGCACGTTACCTGAACAAGGAAAGGAACGGTCGTTCCAGGTCAGTGTAAACGATGACTGGAAGTTGATCACTATATTCATAGGAACGAACGACATTGGCAAGCTCAGATGTGGAGAAGGGGTAAGACTGTGCTGCTGTCTATTTTATTTCCATCCATAATAATGTCCAAAAAGTAACTCGTTCTCGTGCCCTGATATGAGGACATCCTGCGCCCAATCTTTCTATTCTGCAGGAACCAGTGAGCTCTGTAAAATATGGGGCTGCAATGGAAGAAGCTCTCGGCATACTACGGCGCCACCTCAATCGTACAATCGTCTCACTTGTTTCAATATGGAACTCACAACTGGTTTACGACGCAAAATCGCTTATCGATACAGGGTGATATTTTGCTAATAATTTCGTCGTAAGGGAAATGATGTGATCGCTTCTTGCTATCTGATTTTTGCCGCCTTTTCGCTACCGCATCAGGTTCGTAGAAATTAAACTACTAAGCTAGTTGGTTTAGTGATACATATGTTTTATTTCCTTTCATTGCTCTTTCACATTATTGTGAGATGATATTTGATTTGATTTAATTTAATTTAACTTAATTTAATTTATCAAAAATATGTCAGTTATACTACATCGTTTTATTTCTGGAAGGGCAACGGCAGGGAAAAGTCGCCTATCTATTCGCAAATGATAAGTACACACTCGCAAATGATAATTTTTGAATTGTCAGGTCTCGTTTTGGTCATATGGGGCTCGCCACTAGTTAGTGGTCAGATTTCATGCTTTTTTCGGGCCATACACTTGCCCTTAGCAAAAACAACCTATACGGTTGTAATCGCCATTCGATGCTCTACAAAACAGTATCGGTCTCGTTGTGAATCTTCGGAGCACGCTGAGCAACCTCCCTCGTTAGTGCGGAGACTGGTCCGAATTTGTGAATCAATATATTATTGAGAAGTTCGTCCTTATCACTTGACCTGTCCAAGAGCTCGATTCTCCCTCCTCTTGTGAATCTGAAACGAGCAAGTTATATGAAGTACAACTGTCAACGAGCAAAAGTACCAATTCATTATGAGACACCCTAATATTCTGCGCCGCGTGCTCTCTGATGTCCGCGAACACTTCTTTTCTGTCTGAAAATGGTAACCTTGTTTTTCTTCTGAGCGTTTAACTTATTTCAAAATCCAACACAGAATAAAAAAAACAGTAAAAACCAATAGAATTTCGCTTCGTAACACGGCAAAAACATGCCTGTTTGATTTATTTCCCATGTGAACTCGTTAATTTTCAGAAAGCGAATGCAATGTGGAGACGATTATATTAGGAAGCGCGACACGCTTACTGAAGAATACAGAAAGGTGAACCATTGCTCTTGCTGCGCATGTACAGAGAGAGGGAAAAGCGTGGAAAGCTTAGCTACGGTTGCTAGATTTGGCCTGACATGATGTGACAATCTGAACTTTCAACCACAGAAGCACTAGTATCGACAGTTTATGCTGACCCCTTTGCTGCATTCAAGGAATAGTGACAACTTCAAAAGACAAAGATACTAGCGAAATTGGTGTTACACTCTTGGAAAGAAGCGAAATCCTGTGCATTAGATACTATTCCATAGAATCATTCTGATAAAACCGCTTTTCTCTCTTTCGAGTGACTGTTTTCTTGAAATAATGATGTATCACAGCATTGCTATTCGAATGCCTTGTGTACGGCAACACCCTGACAGAGATGGCGTACTTAAGTATTGTTTTGTCTTATCGATGCACTACATTTAGGCGTTGCTGTAATGTTTTAGATATTGTACGCACTCCAAGACGAGAAGAAGTTCGATCACGCCGACTTCACAGTCGTTGTACAAAGTTTCATGGACGATATATACGACGCGTTTCGAAATGTAAGCGTACATTTTCACATTGTACTTCCTGAATGTCGCTGGACTCGATTTCCTTAACTACGGTTCTCGAATTGATTCACTGCTACTGAAGACCCCTTTTTTCAGTGTGACGTCAGCTGGATTCTAAGCAACTTAGCTGAGATGTTGTCGCACACTTTGTAATAAGTTTTGAAAGGAGCTCAAACATTTTTTTGTAAAATAACTGAACTCGGATCTGGATGTAACGACGTTTCGAGAACGTTCCTTTACAAACGATTACTGAAAAGGCTGCCAGTTGTTAGGTTTTTGCTGGTCTAATAGGGAAACAGTGAATGAATACACAACGGTTTATTTATTAACGATTTATTAACGACAATACGTGAATGATACGTGGCATAACGGAACCTGAATAGCTGAGAATTGTGGAGTAGAGAACCCGAAAAAATAGACTGCTAAAAGATGTCACTAGAGTGGGGAGGCGTCCTCTTCGATCCACGGAACTCGACTGACCCCTTTCCTTGCGATTTTGTTGCCCATAAGGGTCGTGCTCAGTCGACGACCAATGCGACACGACAATGATAAGAGATAGCGGCCGGTTTCGCATTGGTCGTGTCGCGCTTGTCGTATACGACAGGTGCGACAAGGCATTTGCGTTGCCGAAGTTGCCGTATACGACGAGTACGACACCGCGTGTGCGGCGTCGTGTCGTACAGGGTTGTGTGGAATTGCGTGTGAGAAACACACGCTTTTGCACCAATCCTTTTTTTTCTTTTTTCCTCGCTAGAAAATAGTATTTAATACCTTCGTTTGAAAAAGTTGGCAAACTTTTGAATTTTTTCCCCAATGACCCGCATTCGCTTCCCAAATTACACGCCATACGAGAAACAACGAGGAAAAACAAGAAAAAACGAGAAAATAGCTTAAAAAAATTGGCAGGGGTGCGCTCAAAATAGCTGACGGCCCGCCTATTGGGTGCAGCGTACGCAATTTGCGTCCGACGCAACACACTTTACGCTCATTCGCGCGCGGCGAACAGTGCGGCGATTTGTCGTGTCGCATTGGTCGTCGACTGAGCACGACCCTATATACATCACCATGTATCGCCTGAATCGCTTGATCTCTCTCACTACGCAGTTCGTGTTTTCGGAGCCGTATTGCGACATCATATTTCCAGAGCCAAGGTGTCTTTGACGAGTCCTTCTACGCTGCTGATGGATTTCACATAAGCAAATATGGAAATGCAGTGCTGGGGAAATTTCTGTGGAACAATCTGCTCGAGCCGGTCGGTAAGAAGACCACAAAAGCTGACCTTGGAAACGACGATGCACCTCTAAAATGTCCCACTAAGGTAATCTCGAACTGTCGCACTTATCTACTCAGTCCAGAGAACGTCGAATGAGGTGTCAATTGAATACATCCGCTCCTATACAATGAAAAACGAATAGACCAATTCAGGATTCGCCTTTCATACAGACCGTCAGAAACCGACCACAAGTTCAACTGTGACAACTGCCAGGACTCGCTTCTGACGTGTATAATGCACACGGTGTCTTTACAAAAGTGCTATTTATTGTACATCAAGAGAACTAATAAAATTGTTAGCTTACTTTTCCGACTGTATGAAACATTTTGACACCTTTGAGACTGGAATATCGATTGAAGCGGTCTCATAGAAACACACGTTAACGCGATGGAAGAAGTTACTCTCTTACTCTTCAGAGCACAATACACTGATCCGTCGATTAAGTTAAGTCTCCCGCGAAACCTTTTTGCGAGGACGTCGTGGAGTAACCTCTTCTTCAGTTATTCGACCATAGCAAGACTGGAAACTGAAGAATTCCGACAGCTTTCTGGAGAATGGAAAAATGCTTTCTTCACTAAAAAGCGTTTTTCAAGAACAATGGATCTTTTTAAAAATTGGAAGAGCTGTGAGGAGGGTATGATTTCTGAGTACCTTTTTTACCTGGAAATGCGGCGAATTCGTGTTATGCCAGCTTTTGACATATGGAAAATTGATACTCAGAGAAACCTGATACCTCAAAAAACCGTTTTTTCTAGTTTCCAGGTTAAACTGTTTTTTCTGGAATTTTCAGACTGAACCATTTTGATGCATCGACTCCTCTGGAGTTCTCATGTTTCAAGAATATCTTGTCAGAGCTTTGTTCGTTATGTAATACTTCTTTTCCGTTGAATACTTGAAGAAAGGGGTATAGCCTCCTCTGATCATTAGTTGATAGCGATCAGTCGAATCGAGATGGTGCGCATGCGTCCAGCTTCGACCCTTTCTACTTTGTAGCACAAGGCGCCTTTTCTGTGAGCACCTCACTCTCGAGTTTCGCCTCAAACGCCTAAACCACTTGTCACATCAAAATTCGTCCTCTCCAAGCTCAGCTATAAAGTTCCAAGAAATTGCGCCGCGTTATTTGTCTGTTTTTAGTCGTGAAACATGCTCGAACTAATGGCGGAAAAACCTCGGACCCAATTTATAGTATTTTCAATAACAGGTCTCAAACGAAAATTTTCCTCAGTGCCTTTCCCACTTAATATAATGGGAACAGTTATTTCAAGTGCGAAGAAGAATTCCATGATATCAGTGTGTAAATGGCTCACATTGTCTCTGGTAGCAGTGTAAGAGTGAAGTGGTAAACTGCATCAAAAAGTCCATATGTTGCAGAATTGGCGCTTGAGATGGGAATCATGACAAGACAAGCAGGTTGCTCCAGATCGAATTCTACAAGAATGTCTTACTCCGTGATTCGTGATGTTATAGTGGACTACAATTGTACGTAGTTTCTCAAGGGATTAATTTTCTTTCCTTCTTCCTTAGTTTTCAGTCATAAACTGCTTAGGTTTATCTGCTCCTTTTGCGGTCAGGTGCATATAACGTTACGATATAAAGACATCTCTGTCACTCGAGATTAAAAGACCCCTAAAAGGTGATAGATCATGTATGAAGCTGAGTGTACCGTCAAAATTGCTCCTAAGAGGCACAGTATGTATTTGACACCCGCTTGCTCTTTCTTTGCACTCCTGTCATATTGGAGATTGAAGATGTAAACCTGAGCAGTGTTGTTAATAAGTGATACCTTGCTCTCCCACCGGGAACCATTTCGTCATCTGTACATACTGCACGGCGCTTTTAAATATGGCGATAAATCAGGTAGAAGCAAAATATTTTTCGTTCCGGAATCGTTGACGAAAGCAACTCTGTCAAAGCTTATTGCCAGCTCAAGTTTGATGTCAAATTACTGTTAAGGATATTCAAGCTGAAACTCAAAGCTGTTTCACCTCACTTGGTACTCTAGCCTCGTTAAGCTCTGACCGTTAGGAATGCTTCAGTAGGAGTAACTTTGTTAATCCAGTCAGCTTGTGCGACACTTCCTTAATCATTATATCAGTTTCGAAATTGTCACAATGATAATTCTACCTCGAAAATATAACCGAAATTTTGTATTAATTCTCTTGACGTACAATAGAAGCCGGTTTAGGGAAGGCAGACATCACGGTTGAACTTGGGGTCGGTTTCCGATGGTCTGTATAAATGGCGAATCCTAAATTGATCAATTCGCTGTTTGTGGTTGCATAAAAGCGGATGTGTCCAACTGATACATCAGGCGACCAGCTCTGCTTGGAATGAGGTGGGTAGACCACCAGTACTGTCGAAGCTTACCGTAGTTGGGCATAACAGAGGTGCATCGTCATTTCCGAGGTCAGCTTTTGTGGTCTTCTTACCGACTGGTTCAAGCAGATTGTTCCACAGAAATTTGCCCAACACTGCATTTCCATATTTGCTTATGTGAAAAACATCCGCGCCATAAAAACTCTTATCATAGACCCCTCGGCTCTGGAAAGATAATGTTGCAATGTGGCTCTGAAGATATGAACTAGCAGCCTTCTCATTGTCAGTAATCATATAAGAATTGCCAGAAGGTCCTCGAATAGGGTCATCATATGTACATTCGAATTCAATTATTTTACGCTAAAATACTTGAAACCCTTTCGAAATTGATCAGAAAGTGACCGGCGAGACCTCAGCTACGTTGTTTAGAATCCTACTAAAATAAGTGAGTCGCAAGTAGCAGTGAATTAATTCGAGAACCGTAGTTAAGGAAAGCGAGTCCAGCGACATTCAGGAAGTACAATGTGAAAATGTACGCTTACATTTCGAAACGCGTCGTATATATCGTCCATGAAACTTTGTACAACGACTGTAAAATCTTCGTGATCGAACTTCTTCTCGTCTTGGAGTGCGTACAATATCTAAAACATTACAACAACGCCTAAATGTAGTGCATCGATAAGACAAAACAATACTTAAGTACGCCATCTCTGTCAAAGAGCCGTCGGACGAAAGGCATTTGAATAGCAATGCTGTGATTCATCATTATTTCAAGAAAACAGTCACTCGAATGAGAGAAAAGCGGTTTTATAAGAATGTTTCTAAGAAATAGTATCTGATACAGAGGATTTCGCTGCTTTCCAACGGCGAAACACAAACTTCGCTAGTACCATTGTCTTTTGAAGTTGTCACCGTTCCCCGAGTGCAGCAATGGATCAGCATAATTTGTGGCTATTAGTGCTTCTGTGATTGGAACTTGATTGTCACTTGATGTCAGGCCAAATCAAGCAGCGGCAACTGTGTTTTAGTGAACACTCCACGCGTTTCCCACCATCTGGACATCTGCATCTAGAGCTGTTAAACTTCGACCGAACTACATCCTACCGTCCCATAATGACAGGATAGCACAGATTGCATTTTTGTAATGAACTTATGTTTCATTACCGTTTGCGATCTACAACCCTAACCACTGTCCAAGCGCATCAAAAGAATGCGACGTAGAAATCCTGAAACCATTTGTATATTGGGGTCGAAGTCAAATTCTCTCCTTGCTCATCCGCCGAAAATCTGTAGTAAGGAAAGCCAGACGTTTCTAACACCATGGCAAAACGCAATGGCTCACCTTCCTGTACTCTTCAGTAAGCTTGTCGCGTTTTCTAATATAATCGTCTCCACATTCCATTCGTTTCCTGAAAATTGAAGGTTCATTCGCATGAAGAAGGGGTCAGACAGGCTTGATAATGAATACGTAACATGTTCTGCAAAAGCGTTATCGAGCCAATGGCTCGGATCAAGTACAACATGAATGTTGTTCTCAGCGTTGCAAACAGGCAAACGGCTGATTGAATATGTTTGCGAGCAGCACATATCATGGTGAAGCTTCGCTTTCTTAGGCTCTCACAAATAGGCTAATCGTAGCTGAACTTCAGGAGCGTGCATCGGTGATTCTAAGAAGGCTGAAAAACTTAAAAACTTCGCACAGAGGGCAGATTAATAAGCTTCTCATGTCATGTAATCTTCTCTAGTAGCAACATTTCGCTCTATCGAGCTCTTCTTCAGAACCACGTTGGTGCCGACTTTTTTCTGTTTCACATAGGCAAACGTTGCAGCAACGAATGACCATTCCCCTACTGCTAGGTTTGCTACTCCTCTTCCAAACTGGGGCTAAACAGGTGAATTGTCCGTCCAGAATTCTATTCCGTACCCATCGGAAGTTTTGTTCTTGGGCATGAGGCAAAAGCCAGGCAACAATCCAATCCACTGCCTTTGGCAACTACTAAAAACAATGATATAATACCACCCGGGTTTGGGTAATCGGTCAATAATCACTTGCAGTTATCGCATCGAGGAAACGATGGAAAACAAAATTGCTCGATAGTGATTATAAATCAACTTTCGGTTTCGAGTAAAGTGAAAAGTAAAAAGTAAAGTAAAAAATCAGATCATGTGGAAAAGCAATGAAATATCACATTCGCTTTTCAGGTCAAGATTAGGTCAGTCGTTGACAGGCGGTCACGCCGTTTTCGTTACGAAGAGAGTATCAATAATATATCACCCTGTATCGATCAGTGATTCTGCGTCATAGACCAGTTGTGAATTCCAAATCGAAACAATTGAGACGATTGTGCGATTGAGGCTGTGTCGTAGTATACCAAGAGCTTCTTCCAGTGCAATTCTATACTGTTTACCACTTACTGGTTCCTGTAGAATAGAAATGTTACGAATTTGGCCAAAGATGGAAACTCTGGAAAAGAAAAAATCTCTTGGAATCTTTCCAAGTGACCGCAGTGTGAGGTCGAGTTGCTCGTGTTTAACTTATCCAACGATCTATGTAGAAGAGTATTTCTCGTCTTTTCTGGCTTGTCATGTCAACAATAAGCATTGTTTAAGGATCAATAGGATATTTGAAGGATTTTGGTACGGTATTACAACGTAGAACCGCAAATAACATGATATCACGCATCAAGAACAGGATGTGTATTGTAATAATCAACGCGAACGAAAACAGGAGACTTTGATATTTTAGACACATCTCGAACAGCGAAAGAGTTGTTTTTGGAGAAATGAAAACTATCAAAACATACCTTACCCTTTTTGCACCGGTACTTGCCAATATCATTCGTTCCTATGAATATAGTAATCATCTTCCAGTCGTCGGTAAGGCTCACCTAGATCAACCATCTCTTATCATGTTGAGGTGCTGCGCAAGTATGTGAGATTGTACTCCTAACGCGGATTCTATTTACTTTTTCACGTTGAAGAGGTTGGCATTTTTCGAGCGAAGTAGCGATTTCCTTCGAAATCTTAAAGAATTCATCATTGACAATGATGAATTCATAGAGTCATTAAATAGTACAAACACCCACTCGCCTCGTATTCCACATTTTCCTACGGGTTATTGGCTGGTTATTGCCTTCTGACGACGGTCTTCTCAATCTACGTCAAGGAATCGCATTTCTCCACTACAAACAGAACTTAGATTGACCTGTTCTCCGTTTTTCGGAAAACAGAGAACTAGGCATGGGAAAAATGTTTGTGGAGGGGCTGCCTACAACGAATTAGTGAATTCGGTGGTCGCAATATAGGAGGAGCAGAGCTAGAGGTTTCCTAGAGGTTTAACTAAGCCTGTTGACTATTATAAAGACAGTCCGAATAGCTTGCTAAACTCCATCATTTCTCCCTTCCGCTTTCTGATACTTGCCCACGAAGATGCAAAACGTCGCCCTTTCACCCGCGTGCCCCTTAAGTGAGGGTCATTTCCTCACCAGCGGAAAGATTTGCGCAGTACGGTTTCAGGGAAAACACTTTATAACAAAGAATAAGGGACAAACTTTTCTCTTCTTCATGCGCTTGATCAGTTCTTTCGCTTGTCTGGGCATATCAAGACTGGTCATTCCGCTAAAAGCTACATTGAATTCTGTGTTATCGTAGCCATAGCCGTGGGACGCTCCAATGAGGCTCGGATTGAATTCACGCATAACATCTGAATATTTCCATAAGATGTCACTTTCGAGCTCATGTCCTTCCGAAAAAAATTCCCGTACTGGCCAAGGTGATGTGCTCTTTCAGAGTTTGATCGCCTCCAATTGCGAATGAGTTTCCTGGAACTATAATGCTTTTGTCGTCGACGTAATTTGGAGCCCAGGAGCCAACCTGAAATGACATTACAGTGTTCATGGAAAATGCCCGCTGGTGATATTATAATATTAGGTTGGAAACTAATTTCGTGGACTGTTTTGCAGTCATTATTTCTAGCAAACACAACTTGTTTGAAAGTTCACCTACTTCACTGATCTTTCGACCGTATGATAGAGCATATCAAGTAGTTTTCAAAACCATTCATAAACCCTGTTACTTTTGTTTGCAGGGAATGTTTTTCCTCTTGAAATGAAAACATCCAAAACCAGTGTTTGTCGAGGTCTTCTTCATGAATACCTGTTTAGCCACTAGGTTTCTGAAACGTTACAATTTGTGTGTGCACAATCTTAGGATGATGTCCTGAAGCGACTTATGGCACTCAAAGATATCAAGATATTATGAGCAAGCAGTTCCGAACGAAAACAAAAGTGCACTTCGGATGACTCACGGAGCTCGGTTGGAAGGCCATAATTATTCTCTCTGAAAGAAACCAGAGATCAACAACGACTATGTTGACGCTCGAAGCCAAATGCTCAAAAAGCTGAACTGAAACGGTTCTGCACTATTTTAGTTTTTCTGTAAAACTGGCCAACAGGTGCCTTGTGATTTGACCCGTCGCGGACAAGGGTGGGGCGGATGCTGCAAACGAACTTTGAGCTTTCTCTAAAAGGGAATCACCGGTTCAGAAAGAGGTAACGTGCGATGAAAAGAGGATATCTCTTAGTAATCACTGACTTCCTAGCCGGCCACCCAGAAGAAAATGAAGGCCGCTACAGATACTCAAATCCATCTCCTCTGAAGAGGCTGATGCTCTCAGTCTGGAGGTTCTACGAAGGTGCCACCTTTCGGGAATTGATCGGTGCTAGTCTCAGTATTCACCTAGAGCCCTACTCTCTTTAGCCTGGCTATGCACAGGTTGAACTACGCGGTAGTCGGTTTAAGCAGTTCTCTGAAAGTTGTGTTACCACTCATCAAGACACCGCCAAACATCACGCTGAGTTTCGATCGCTCCAAAAATCCGAAGATGTAAGCTGGGAGACTCTTGTTTATGCAGGTTATAGTGCAGATAGAGCACTATATGTATGACATTTATTTTGGTTTTTCCTGCATTCTCTGGGACAAAAACGATCCAGTAATGAGGTGTTGGTCAAAATGCACCTGTGAAAATAATTCCTTTCAAAAAAATCAGCATTTCTTAGGAAGTGGAAGGGGGCAGGAACCAGAGAGTGGAGAAATATCTCTTCGTTTCGGTGGTTCATATGTCGTTTTGGTAACGTTTGTCTTTATTTAGTAACTAACATTTTTGTTGAAGGTGCGTGGGAGTCCACGAAATTAGTTTCCAACCTAATACAATTTGACACTTGTTAAAGGATGGGACTCCGCAAACCGGGCTTAATTAAAAATGCTTTTCGAAGCTCCGTCTATGGAGTTATTTGAGGCGCTGAGCAAGAAATTGATATCTGTTCCCCGAGGTTCTGCCCAGTACCACCCACATCTCTTCCAGGACTAGAAGGAGGTCTAGCAAAAATCACCGATTTCGCCGGAACTTCGTTTAGGATGATTATTTTACATGCTGACAACGGTTCTGACGTTTGTTTTTCAAATTTCGTACAAGGACCAGCCATATCGTTGGTATTTCGTCAAGCACATCACTTCAGCCGAGATCCGTATGCAATACATTTTTCCACTTCAAATACGGTTTACGTATGATTAGAAAGAGATATGGAAGTGGCTGAATTCGGCGATCCGGGAATTCACTGAGAAGTCGTATAGCTTCTATAATCCCATATCTCTTGTAAAAATTCACCCGATAACGGAGGCATGAAAGGCCTGATTAGCCGGGGCGGGTTTCAATCGCTCGACCATGCGGTGGCCCCTCTGTACCACTCCTCTTCTCTGACATACTCACCATAATAGAGTCACCCATTGCCGCAATCACCTTTATGTCAGCTGGGCGAACTCTGTTGACATCAGTTGGCACTGAAGGAGACGGTTTCATTGCGTCGGCGCCACATCTTAGCACTCCACCAAGCGTTTTTGTTGCTGCAATGTGTTATTCCTGTACTTTGATCTACAAAGGTGCAACGATAACAGAACAAATAAAAATTTTCTATTCTCTTCTAGGCTCTAACGACGACAGACTCGCCGAAACGTTAGACGAAATAAAGTTGTACCATCATGGTTAATTGCCTTCAGTTCTTAACGTACTATAAATACAAATTATTCGATTCCTGAGCCCGTTTAGAGGAGTTCGATTTACTACGCCGCATTCTACTATATAAACCTATGGTAAAGTGCTAACATGCCGATGGTCCAATGATTATCGTAAAGCATGGGACTCCAGCATGGCGTTGAGGTCACTTTATAAACCCTACCGTTTCACCGTGATACTGTTTATGTTAATGCTTATACCACATATAGTCGTGCTGAACTGACGGCTACCCAGATCTTTGCTCCCAATATTGGTCCGCAGCAGCAGTGTATTAGCTTTGCTCCCAATATTGGTCCGCAGCAGCAGTATTAGCCGGTAAGCTCGCAATAACATTGTACCAATCAGCGCATCATTTCCGTTAGTTTGATACCTAATGCACCATCCAAGGATGAATTTGAGGCTTTTTAACCACTTTTTTGAAATTGTAAAAATCAAAACTTTCATTTTTCAGCTTCGATTTTCAGAAAAACGGGAACATTTGAAGAGGGTTTTTTAGCTACTCGCCCTTTTCAACAGCAATTGCGTAGGATAAAAGCGAAAACCGCGCATGTCTACAAAAAATTGGGAAGATATTCTGCCCTGAACATAGCAATATATGCAATTTCACAAATGGCAAAAAAATCGATATTTTGAAAAAATTTTCAAGTGCGGATAATTTATATACCACACAATAGAGCATGAGCTGCTGAGCTCAAACATATAGACATTTTTACAAATAATTGAGTTTCAACAAAGTTATTGAAAAAATCCGTTTTGGAGCCGGCTTTTTCGGCTTTTGATCAAAAGACACGCCTGTTAGCACCACCGTGGATGTGGGTGGATTGTCGGACAACATGTCCTTTCTCGGGTATGTGAGCGTTACAAAGGTAAAATGTGAAGATGCCGGCGTTGGTGATCAGTTCCCTAGGGACGCGCCGCCGCATTCGTGTTCCATTCAGGCACGATGGATGCGTATTTATCCTATTCAATGACTTTCCGCTATACCATGTCAGTGTCTTTACCTTCCCAGACCAGTCTGCAACCAATATATCCGACCCTGCAGAGACGGAAGGCTTGGTCATCGCGAGGCGGGATCGATCGCCTGTCCGTGCGGGAGTCAGTAGCGTTTCTTACCACTGCTCCATGCGGGCCCCATTTAAACGATATCCTGCCACTAAAGAGCTCTTGGATACAGTGCTGAAGGACTGCGGAAACATCGACCAATTAGCGTAAGCTAATTCGCCCCCATAAGCGGAACTTGAGATGCTGGAGGACGAGATAGAAATCATTGAAATAGTGGGAAATAGTATGATTGTGACTACAACGTTCGTAAATTCCAAACAGTGCGATGGTCATCACAAAACATAATAAGATTGAAATCGATGCAAAAAAAAAACACCCGAAAAGCTCACGTTTCCCGAAAGAACGATGAACCTGTGGCTATTTCTCATGCTGATGGAAATTATATTTTAGAAAAACTGCACTTTTTCGTCTTTAAACTGCAACAAATGTTGTAGTGAGAGCCATCCAAATAAGGAGTGACGTGAAATTATAAAGCACACTGTATTCAACCAATACTTATTTGCTCCCCAACGAAAGTGGAAAAATACCCTGCAAAATCAAGCATGGCTCACTTGTGTGGGTCAGTGAACGGTCGGTAAACAGCGACTCTTCAATATCTGAATGTTTTTGCTTTTGCTAGACGAACATCGTTTGAAGAGAAGTGCACGGACGGGAAAGGGAAACTACCGTTACAAAAAAACGTAAAAAAATCAATCACTATTCCTCGCTGCGTGAAACGTTTCAATTTTTTTCAACGATTTGTGATATCGTGTTTGAGGGCACATTCTACATCCGTACTGATTTGTGGATTGGAAAATTTTCAGGGATTTTCTTAAGCAACATACCTCTGGCTCTCCTGTAATGCATCAGCGACAGCACAACAATTATCAGCACGAGACCAGTTGCTAACAATCGTAAGCGCACGCTAAGAGAAGGGAAATGAAGGATGGCGCGATCAGTTGAGTAGCACTTCTTGTACGCTCCGAAGTCCTGAAGATTTCAGCATTTTAGGCGTGCTTGTTCTGTGACTAGCAAATTAATATCGCACATTTTGAACCAGTGTATCATGTTAAGTAGTTTATCATGAATGTTTCGTGGACAATTATATGTAATTCGGTGCTGTCTGTTTCCTTATGTTTATCTCGTCCGAGAACACTTAAGGCCCATTCACAGGCTCCGGCAGCGGCACGCCAAGTTCAGCGGCAAACAGGGTTCTGTCGGGTCCGTGATACCTGTACCATATGGCTTCCGGAAAGTCGTTGATTGGTTCCAGAGGAAAATAGTGGGACTGTTCCTGCTGTTTGATGTATGTGACTGTTATTAAAGTTTTTGGGCTATTGCATTCAATGTTGTAGTTCATCGTTCTGCTTATCACTTCCTTTAGTACACGTGTGGACGTGCTTGTTCGAAAGAGTTCAGTAGGTGGATCAGATTTTGGTCTTGATCTTCCCGACGCCTTCAGAAGCCCCGTGTTTGAATAAATAAACAATCAATCGCTACCAGCTCCAGTTATTAGAGAAAATGCGACCTCGCTCGGCGAAGCAACATGATAAAGGTATAAAACACGCCGAGGCTTCAAGAAAAAAGGACTTGTAGAATTGAACTTTTAGGCCTTTGGAATGTACTGTCTCACATCTTATAATTGAATAATGGTAAGAAAAGCGGATCAATAGAAAGTTGAAAGTAAAGGTGAAAGAGAAGGTGAAGTTAAATTTTAAATTTTATTCGGTTACCTTGCGGCGGGTTCGCCTTCTTCAGAACCAAACCATGGAGCATGGTAAAGTGAAGATAAAGAGGTTGTGGTGGGCTATTCCTCACCACGTTAGTGTTTCGCTTCTGCGCGAACAAGGTGGTTCAGTGGTATGTTTATTGGGGTGGCCAGCCTCGCTGGTCCACCAAATCAAGACGAGTATGTAAGAACACACTGAGCACCACTCTCCGACAGTCGGCGGGCGGACCGTTCCGAAGAGGGTCCGCCCTCACATATGCCAACGGAGGGGTCGCGGATTGCGACACTCCCCCGGGGCCAAAACAAAATAACATTACATCAAATATATCATATCAACGAAGATCGGCCGTTGTGAAGAAGTTGCCCATGTCGTTGCGGAGTGGGATGGTGGCGGTTGAAGTCGAATTGTAGTTGAAGTAGAAGTTGGTGGATATAGTGGCAGTTGCTCGAAGTAGTGGTAGGAGTTGCTCGGAAGTACTTGTAGTGGATTGAAGTTGGTTGGTGTTTGCTTGTAGAGTGGTCGATGGAAAATAACTGATCATATAACGTCAGTTACATAAAGGTGCAGTGTTCATTTAAAATTATTATGCTCTCGTCGGCATTTCATTAATGACCATGTCGAACGCGTCGTATGAGTGACACGACGGAGGTCAAGGTCACCCACACTGCCTGTAGCATGTAGCACATGCCTCTGCCTACCCACAGGGTGATAATTGTCAACACCTCACAAGGGCGGCGACCGCAAGAGGGCCGTATAGGTAGGTTATGCCCATTATTAGTGTTAGCGCGACTGCTGACGCGGCTGCTATTCTCCACTTTTCTCTGATTACATTCAGAATTGGTTTCATATCTGGGAATTTCAAATCCTTTAACCAATGTAGAGGTTCTGATATATAGATTTGCTTGTTGTTTAACGTATCTATATTCTCCGTTCTTTCGTGGAACAACAGCGTTCCAGTGATGGAAAATCTTTCCGATTTGCCATCGCAAATTGTTAGGCACTGTTTGTGTACCAAAGCGTTTGTAAAATGGAGGCTCACAACTCTAGTTTTATTTGAGTTGTCGCATTCTAGGGAGAATGCGTGTTCTTCGCACTGAATTACCATCTTTGTTGGTAGTTTAGTTTTGCACGATACATACAGATGTGCTCCTTCTAAGCAATCGTAGCATCCAACTAGTCTTTCAAACGCGAGTTCGCATGATTGGTTGATTGTGAACTGGCTAGTGTTCATCAGTGCTTTTGATTGTACAGTCACGAGCACTTCAGCTTCCGTAGAATACATGACAAGATCTTTATCCATGGTCTGTATTACGGTACTGGGAGTATTTATTGGTAGCGTGTTGAATACACCCGATCGAATATGAGCGATTGATTCTTTGGGGCACTGACAACCCGATAAAGATCGCGTATCTTGACATATGCATTGAAAATCAGTAACACATTTACTGAAATCTTTCGATGCTATTTCCTCCGTAGCACATTTTACGGGTAGCTTGTAGTTCTCGGGAATAACAAAAGAGTCTTCCGCACTTAAAATGAATCTTCTGTTCATATACGCTGATACTGGTTTTTGAACAGAAATGACTGTCATTTCGAAGCCAGAAATCACGTGCTTGACGTACGGTTGTAACGTATGCCTGCTCTTGTTAACTCTGCCAAGAATTGTAGTTTCGATGTCTATCGTAACAACTGGCGTCCACTCCTCACATGATATCACCGTATAAACGGTTTTCGTCTGCGGTATATGGACAAACCTGTGGAATGAGCAGGAAGGCATGGGTAGAAGACACCCACACATTATTCCGGAGCATGACGACATTGCGCATGTTGCATATCCTGGGTATATGCTAGTTTGGTTCAACTCTGGAATTACTTTGTATCTATCAAACTTTCCACAGTAACCGCTGGAGCATGATCCCATCCCAGGACAGCGTTGTGTCTGGTATTTTCTGGAGACTGAATCTCTTGTGAAATATTGCGATACTTGAGCGCACGTAAGCTTTATAGGGTGATAAAAAAGCTTTATCGTTCCAACGGTCTTGTTACCAAGATTTATTTGAATACATAAATTTGAATTCAGTCTGTTAAAGCTGATTTCTTCGTTGTATTCATAGGTGCATTTCTCCCGTTGTGTGCATACCAGGTTTACTGTATGTCGCACAAAACCATGCTGACACATTAGTGTCGGTTGGATGCAAAGCATTATTATGCAACCAATAATAATCGTACTGCGAAGTGGTCTAGGATTGAATACATCGAGCGGTACATGGATAGAGTTTGTATGCTCTACATTCTGAGAGCTCACGCAGATTTTCTTTGTTGCTATCCATACGCATGTAGTCGCCATGAGTATTAATATCATGACCAAATATATAATAATGAAAACCGAGATGATTGCTCCTTCGGGCCAACAATGTGGGTTACCCAACAGGCCCTTTGACAGCAACTTCTGAGCGTAAACGCAGAAGTCTGGCGGGTGGCATTCCTCGGATATTACGGTAATATTATCCGCTTGCCGCCACTTCAAAGTCACTCTTGTGCGTGCATTTAGTGGTGACACAGGAAGATAGATCAGCTGTTCTTCCAATTTGCTAGAAAACTCTTGACAAATTTTATCAAGACATATTTCACTTGAGTTTTTGTGAATCGGAATATCGACTTTCACTACTCCGTTGATACACTGTATACGGCCACCAGATCTTGTATACGCCATTGCTGAATTGATGACGCATGACATTACAAACATTAAAGCAACGAAATTTGAATTTCGGCCATGATACTGAGGAAGATAATTTTTCATATCTTTACAGTGGTGGATATGGTTTTGTGCCGAATTCGACGTTTCTTCCTCTTCTAGGCTGCGTTCGAACGTCTTTATGACCTCATACGCTCGCGTTTTCGCTTGCCGCTGAGGATTAGTTCGCGGCGGAGGTGTCGGCAATTGGCTGGTTTCATCAGCGCCGGAGTTAGGATATTGAGTGTCAGGAATACTGCGCAGTTCCAGAGGATATAACTTGCTTATTGGCTTTTGCAGGATATGCTGATTAGGCATTCGCACTCTGACAGTTCGTATTTGACCGTCTGCACTTCGAACAATATTTTCAATTCTGCCATATGACCAATTTCCTCGCGGTATGAGTTCTTGTTCTATGAGAACTATTTCGCCTATCTGTGGAAACTGACGAGGCACGCTTCGTCTCTGCGCTCTTTTGTTCGTCTGCGAATCTCTTAGTGCTGTTAAGTAATCGAGGCTCCATTTTTTCCAAAATTTGGAAGACGTTGTCTCCGAAAACATCAGTGCTTCTTTCACTTGAGCCGCAGTTTGTATAAGCTCCGGATCATAGGATGGATCCAACTCTTCTGACTCAAGTTGGCCACTTGGAATTGAAAATCGCACGTTTCCGCGTAGGAAATCAATCGGCCTCAGTGGTATTTCACTCAGATCACTGTTGTGAATCTTCGTTATCGGCCTTGTATTTAGAACTGCTTCTATTTTGGCCATTGCGGTACAAAGTTGTACGAAAGTCAGCCTTTTTCTACCGAAAATCTTTTGTAGCGCTCTTTTTACCGAGCCTACTAGTCTCTCCCATACACCTCCCATCCAGGGGGCTCCAGGTGGGTTAAACACCCATTTTATGCCTTCTGTGGCACAGTAAGACATTACTGTATTCTCTCTGTTTTCATCGCCTTCGAACAGCTTCTGTATAACTTTTTGACCAAGTTTGAAATTGGTTCCACAGTCTGATCTGACGTATTTGGGAACGCCTCTTCTCGAAACGAAGCGAATAAAGCTGCTCAAAAACGCACCTGTTGTCAGGTCTTCAACGACTTCAAGATGTACTGCTCTAGTCGTTAAGCACGTGTATAAACAAACGTACATTTTTTCACGGGTAACCCTCTCGATCGGTCCCATGAAATCACATCCGACGTTTTCGAATGTTTTTGATACAATCACGCGATCCTTGGGCAATGGCGCCATTTCTGGTAGTGCAAAGGGTAAACCATGACATCTACGACAAACCACGCATTGCCTTGTATAGGCCTTTATTATGGCTGATGGGCGCGGTATCCAGAATCTTTGCCGGATTAAGGTCAAAATCTGTTCCTTGCCGCAATGCGCGTTTTTTATATGAGTGTCAGCCACAATTAACTTGGCCAGATCCGATTTGTACGGTATGAAAATAGGTGATTTTGTATCCTCAGGAATGCAGGCGTTTTGTAGCCTGGAGACGTACCGTATTATGCCTAGTTCGTCCATTTTTAGCTTCTTCTGAGGATATCGCTTTTGCAAATCGTTTATTTTATATCCGCTCTGTTCTTGGATAATTAGTACGCTCTCGGCTGCCGCAATGTCTGATGCGGTAATTGGAGAACCAACGGAGAACTTGCGCAATAGTGTCGTCTGTATATTGATCGACCTGTTATTGTTAGTGCTCTGCACCCATTTATGCAGGCCCTTTCCTATGAGAGCTACTACTCTCTTGGCAACTGTCAATCGAGATATTCTTTTCAAATCGATTATTTTCTCGATTTTATTTGCTGAGCAGTTTTCACTTATTTCAACAACTGCTATAGGTGCTTCCATATCTGACTCATCGGCTTGTTGTTCCGTGATGCAGTCTATATGTGTCAGCGGCCAGTTTTCAGGTGTTTTTTCTAACCACCTTGGTCCGCGTAACCAACTGTGATTCGACCAATTCGTAGCCGAAAGTCCTCTCGTCCCCGCATCCGCAGGATTTTCTGCGGTAGGAACGTGGTAGAAGTTCACTTTCATGTGTTTCTTTCGGAGAATTTTCACCACATTATCAATTCTCTCCTTCTGGTTTGCGACAAATACCGGCAATTTACGTGAGGATTTTATCCACGCTAGGGCAACCTTTGAATCTGTAATAATGTTCACCTCTTTGATAAGACTCAAAGAGTTATTACAGATATTATTACAGAGGCGCACTCCCATAAGAATTGCTAGTAATTCTAGCCTCGGTATAGTCTGTTTACTCTTCTTAGGAGTTAGTTTAGTCTTTCCGTTCACTAAAGAGCTAACTTTTGATGTGTCATCATGCCTCAAGTAGCAGGATGTCGCCATCGCGATTTCACTGGCGTCACAGAATGCCCATAGGCTGCATTGTGAGGTGTGACCCGGACCGCTTACCAGGGCGCGAGGTACGCTCGCGGCGACATTGCTTATGGCGCTGCATGTCCTTAACCAGCGAACGCTAAGTTCTTCTGGTACCATCTCGTCCCAGTTCACATTACAAGAGTAGATTTCTCTCATTAGATGCTTCAACTTTACGAGCAGTGGAGCCGCTAGTCCCAATGGATCGTAGATAGAGTTAAGTTGACTGACCACTTCTCTTTTCGTCAACCTTTCTTTGAACTGCACATCGGTTTGAATGGAAAACTCATCTTTCACTGTATCATACCGTACTCCCAGCAGTTTTATTTTTCCATCTGGAGCTCTGTCACACGGTGGTATTCCTCTGTTGACAGCTTCACTGTTTGAGACATACTCTCTGAGGTTCATTCCAATTTTGGCGAACATTTCTTTTGATTTTCTGTACTTGGCCAGAGCTTCCTCAGGTGTTGAAGCTGTCAACAATATGTTGTCTACGTACAGATTATCGACCATTTCGTCGGCCAGTTGATTGTTTTGCGACTTCAAATAAGTTACAATCGCCATATTAAGGATGCTCGGAGAGGCATTTATTCCGAAGGGTAACCTTTTAAATCGGTATTCGGTTATGTTGCTCCTGACAGCTGGACGATCAACGTCGTTGAGCCACAAAAAGCGGCAGAGATCTTTGTGCGATTCGTCAAGTCGAATTTGCGTAAATGCCGCTTCGATATCGCATATAAGTATAATATTACTTGATCTACTTGTAATGAGAATGTCGTGAATCTTCTTGACAAACGACTCTCCTTTGAATACTACATCATTCAAAGACAGTTCTCCTTTCTTTTTCGAGGAGGCATCGAATACTATACGTAGCGGTTTCGCCTTTTCGGGGCGCCAAACTCCTGAATGTGGCATATAGTATTTCGAAAGTGACGTATTGTCGGTTGTTACGACTTCTATTACATCACTAGCTATGTAGTCGTTGATAATCTTACAGTACCACGATCTTAGCTGGGAGTTGGTCGATAATTGGACCTGGAGTGCCATTAGCCGTCTGGCCGCGACTGGATAGTTATCGCTAAGGTCGGCTACGTTTTCCTTAAGCAGAAACGGTGCGACAACATAACCACTCTCGAATGATATTGACTTGGCATACTGTTCTAGGTAATTATTTGCATTTTCGTCTTGAGAGTTCTCCTCTGAAGATATACCTAGACCTTCGAGTTCGAAGAGATTTTTCAGCATTTCGTTTTCACTTAAGTCAGTGACAGCTGTCATACCGTATAAAATCGGTTTTATGGTCTCAGCTTCTAAGCAACCGCGACCATATATTGTCGGTCCGAAAATGGTTTTCGCCATTCGTAAACCTGACGGTAATACCGTACTCTTGTGGTCAAGTACCAGGTTATAATAATAGTCCAAACCCACCAGAATATGTGGAATTTGGTATTCACCACGAATCTTCGGGTTACATATGTGAATCTCATTTTCTCTCAAAAATGCCTTGTCAACGTTAGCAAGTTTGACTGATGGGAAGGCATTAGTGATCACCGGCTTAGTATAGACTTGTAGGTCAAATACTGTTCCGTAAGCATCGCTTATTTTTATGCTCACACATTTGCTTTCGAACTTTTCGGTGTGACCTCCCAGACCTGACATTGTGAATTGCTCAGTCTTGTGGGACGGTAATCCGAAGAATTTGGCTGTTTCTTCTTTGATAATTGTTTTCTGTGCTCCTGTGTCAAAGAAGAACAGTACTTGTTCGAACTGGTTTGATTTGTGATTCCAAATGCTCCCTAGTGCAGTCATAAGCACGATTTGTTCGCGATTTGGGTGCATATTTTCTTGGCTGTATATTTCCAAGTCGGCATTGTCAGCTTTTGACGAGTGTGTATTCGCCTGATGAGCATTATGGCGAACATCGCTTTGATGGTTGCGGCCATTCTCTCTGTGTGGCCGTTGTTCTGTTGTCGGCCGCCGTGGCCCAGATTGATTGCCAGTAAATGGACGGTTTACCCGGCTGGCATCCTTTTGTTGCGGGGGATCAGAGGATCCCAAGCACAAACTCGTATTGTGTGCTCGTCCGCACTGAGAACAATTGGGCTGGGAACATTCGAAACTATTATGAGCTTCGGTAAAGCATTTCCAGCACAGTTTTTTCTCTTTTACAATATTCCTTCTTTTCTGAATATCAGAAACCATCCTGCAGTATGGAGCAGTGTGGTTGGTTTGGTTGCAAAATATGCAAGAACGCAAATTTTGCCTCGAATCATCAGTAAAATGATAATTCCCTCTTTTTGCCTCTTCTGGCCGAGATCTATTCTTGAGTCGGGCTTCAAGGAACTTCTTGGCAGTTATTTCCTTTTCGATCTCCTTCATTACATCATTGACGGAGACTTCTTCTCGGTCTTGAATGGATATTAGGACGTTTTTCACAACGTTGTAAGGAAATTTCTGCAGAATTTTCTCCGTCCACAGTGCATCTTGGATGGAGCGAATATCATGCCCCGCAGAAACCATTTGGTTGATTAGCATTCGAATTTTATCGAACACTACAATACAATTTTCGGCAGTGTTATTCGCCGATCGCATATCAATTAACTTCTGAACTATTTTTGCTCTGTTCACGGGTTTATTCCCGAATTTTCGCTTTAGTTCTTCCGTCATCCACTTATAATTCTGTGGTATGAGTTGTATGCCTTTTATGGCCATTTCGGCTCTACCTCTAAGTGCGTCTTTGAGCAGGAGCATTTTCTCTACAGTGCTCAATACTTTGTTTTCATGAACAAGTGTCTCAAAGACCGCCCAAAATTCTGGAAATTCTTCATCATCCCCATAGAAGCGAGGTAAATCCATTTGTTTGGGTTTGAGTGTACGACATGTGATACTCTCTCGGTCGTACTGACCTTCCGTGGCATCATCTGATAGCCACTGAGCCAATTCGGGGTCAAATTCCTGACTATCCTGGCTGCTGCTTTGTTCGGGTTGCTTTCTATTGATTTTAATGGTATGACCCAACTTTTGAGGGTGAATGTTCAACGCCGAGGCCAATTTTCCGGCTTCATTGCGATATTCATTCACAAGGGCTTCGAGTACGAATATAGTGTCATTCGCTTTAGCTATTGCTTCGCTAAATTGGCTGTCGTTCTCGATTTCTTCGACTTCACTTATGAGTTCCTTTCTGTTCTTTTTGGACTCTTCGAAGGTGTGTTCCAGTTTGTCTACCAATTGCTGAAGACGATCTCTACTGGATATTATTACACGTATGCCGCCTGATATCAAATTAATAGCCGTACAGAACTCTTCGTATTTTTTACTGTCTTCACCAGTAGGGCTCAATCCTTCTGTGTAAGGTTGATACTTGGCTATCAGCTTTTGAAGGCTTTCTGCGCTATACTTGATTGGCTTTTTATGAAAAGTTAGCGACATTATTTGTCCCTTTAGAGTAACTATGACTCCACTTTTCTTTCACGCTGGTGAGCGTTTATGCGTAACGCTTGTACGCGTGAGCAACTGCTCGTTTGGCTCGTCCAGGTCTCTTTAATGAGACGGGACTACAATCGGCTTATCCGATGTGCCAAAAGTTGACGCTGGTGTGCGTCTATGCCTGCGTAATTATTATACGCGCGAGCAACTGCTCGTTGGCTTGTCCAGGCCTCTTTGATGAGACGGGACTATTGGTCAATGCACAAAAATTGTACAGACCTCAAAAATATTGTGCAGGCCTGTTCCCGGCCGATGCACCAGAAATTGTGGTGGGCTATTCCTCACCACGTTAGTGTTTCGCTTCTGCGCGAACAAGGTGGTTCAGTGGTATGTTTATTGGGGTGGCCAGCCTCGCTGGTCCACCAAATCAAGACGAGTATGTAAGAACACACTGAGCACCACTCTCCGACAGTCGGCGGGCGGACCGTTCCGAAGAGGGTCCGCCCTCACATATGCCAACGGAGGGGTCGCGGATTGCGACAGAGGTCAACTTTGGTCAAGGTACCACAAGTAATTAGATAACGGCTCCTAAAGTGGCAGTCGTTGCGAAGCAAAAAGGCAGTGATTACTATTCAACACAAGAATCCCCTTTCAAAATTTTGTGGTCGTGAGGGTACGTGTGGTTTGGCATCATACCACGCCCTGAAAAATCGATTGGTTCCATGCGCCAGACACGCAAAAACGGCGCGGTCGTCAATGTGTTAAGGCCCTTTCAGACTTTACTGCGTTCCTGCCGCAGTAATGATGAAACATAGGTAACGGTGGCAGCTGTGCAATAGCGCAGTATCCGGTTCATAATTTCTTTGCGAAAACCGATGCGCTAAATAGTTTTTGGTCGACGATAGTCCAGTGAATGGCCGCAAAAGCGCGCAACTATTGCAGAATTACCCGTACTCCACTTTTAATTGCTCTACATTGGTTTACCGCCGTAGTAGAGTGTGGAGGGGCCCTCCATCATTGCCGCGCCGTCAGGCCGCAGGCTCCGAATAGGGTTTGGACTTCGATTATTATACCTCAAATAGAGAGGAGACAAATCGAGGGCGTACGTGAGAAACAGGAAAGGAGGGTACGCTCCTCCCTTAGAAACACCGCTAGTACCTTATTACCGAGTAAAAAATGTCGGCCTCAACGAAAACTAAACATATAGTTAGATACGAATCGATTCACACGATTAGCGATTGCTCTATGGCAGTACAAATAGAACTTTTATGGGAAACTTACGAGCACAGGAGAGTTCTTTGAACTGCTGTATACACCTTCAACTGGAACACGTTCGTAGGCATGGCGCTGAAATTGCTTCAATTTGCCTGGTTGTAACTTACAACTGAAAGTTCGAGAAAATATGAAATGCTTTTAAGAAATTAGCTATGGAAGAAATGAACCAAAAGCGTTGTCTGTTTTTGCGTCGTACATCAGATCCAGGATTGGCGTCCGAGGTGACCATGTCGCAGGTAGTATTAAAATGGTCGGACGTTGTTGACAACGCTGTTGTCCGATTTAGCCGAACGTCCGCATTAAAATCGCATAGTCAGCCTAGCAACCAGCATGAGTGGGAAGAAACGGAGAGAAACAGAGCAAACAGCGGACGGCTACTAATCGTTGGCCCTTACTATCCGATTCATTCAACTGTACACCTTCGAGGGAACTCACAGTGTTTTTGTTACTGAGAAGCATTTTTAGGCAAGGCGGCTTTTACAGATACGGAGTTCGGAACAGCGAGCGAACAGTTCGAAAAAGAATGTTCAGTATCAATTGATGAGTCATTGGGTGAAACATAGAGAGACGCAGCGGGCTGAAGAGGCGACCGTTCGATTCGGTGACTGAAGGTACTGCTGACGAACGGAGTGGCGATTAAGATTAATAAGAATTGAATTGTATAATTGTAAATGTTCAGTTTCATAAAGAATAGGATTGCCCAGTTCAGCATCTGTTTTTTTTTTCAATTTGCGTGATATTAGTTTCGTCAAACAATCTTTAAGACACCGAAAAAGGAAAATTGATCGTATTTGATTTCATAGCATTCTCTACGGCAAATGTGACCTAACACTACATTCCTTTGCGGTGCAAAGGCAACCTGCGACCACCAGCAATCCTCGTTAGCTAATGCTTCCATAAGCAAAAACCAGATTTAGATACCACTTTTTACTCACTGGGCAGGATTCTTCCTTGCCAAATAGCAAGAAGGCAATAATTTCACATGATCTCAAACGGTTCTACAACCTGCTAGACAACTACTTGAGATCAGGCTGATCTCAATTTCGTTGTGTTGATGTTTTAGTTCTTGTAGCACATCTGTAGTATCCGTTTTACATTTTTTGTTTTGCATTCAAGTTTGTGTTCTGTTTGTTTTCTTTCCTACACGACTCATCAACAAGGAAAATAAAAAAGCACAATTATAAACATTCAAATCAATAAAGTCTGCGTCGGATGTGAATGACGAGCTGGCATTGAGAGATCCATTAGCACCTATTTTGTTACATTGGCGTAAAACTCTCATTCTTTCCAACTCGATAGCTTGAATGATCCTGGCCTATACTGTGCAATGAATGTTTTGATGTCTGGAACTAACCTCATCGCAAAAATGCCAGCTCAGAGAGAACTCGAACTGTGGTCTCGGGCACATAACGCAACTGTGAGGTTAGACCTCCGTACCAGCGAGGTGCACGCTACCATCCTCAAGTAACCGATCGGCACTACTTTATCAGATTTTCCAGAAATCCCGCCTGACAGCTTTTCGCCTCAAGCATGTTAATGGTTTGAACCGATGAAGCAAATTCGATGTTTCCTAGTTAAGTTGAAGAGCATCAACAGAACGGCGAGAACTTTCCCAACATATAGGTAAAGCCCACAAAGAACCCGCAATAGAGTAGCATTCAATGAGAACAATGCGACACTCAATTTAAGGACGACAAGATTGCTATGACTGCTGTAAAGAAATTATAGAGCTCGCTCCACATTCCGATGCTTTAAAGCCATCTCCGTTGATTATTTTGTTTATAAAGTCACTTAAAGCTATGGAAAAGCGAACGAAAAGCGTACAAGTGTAACATTATAACGCATTCTTAGCAAAACCCCATTTGGGGCGCTTTCAGTGGAATTCCGGTGATCAGTGAATGGACAATAAATTCGGCTAACTCACCATCCAGTTCATGGTTGCACCGCAGCGGATTGCCCGAGCTGTTGGTGTTCAACAACGGTCCCCAACTATCAACGTACTGCCAGCGCAACACTCCCTGCAACAACACGTTAAAGGCTATCATTCTGTCATCACTACTGGTTTCGTGAGTTAAACCGGCTCCAGACTCTCCTATCTTCTCATAGCCACCGCTCATAAGATACTTTGTATGTAGCTACATATTTGTTTATTCCATTCTTCCACAAACAGCTACATATAGTATTAGGTTGTCCGGAAAGTTTTTAGACTTTTTCAGTGGTCCGAATTAAAAGCATATATCTTTGCCAGATGAGAACATAGGTGAGCGTAACTTCGGATATTTGCGCTTCATAAACACTATAAATGAACCCACAATGGCAGGTGGAATATGCGATTTCCAATTTTCCGTGGTGCGTTCCCGATGAACAACAAGAAGATGCTCTACCGATGTGCTCTACTTCTCCAGTACCGCTCCGGTCGATCTGCCAATGAAGCCCACCTATTCCTCCAGCAAACAATGGAGGACCAAGCCCCCTGTCGTGCAACATGCTTCAATGAAACTTCATGAAACTCCTTGTACTGGACGACCATCTACCGACAAAAATGTAGATACTCGCCACTTGTGATGAGCAGCCTAACCTCACTGTACTTGATCTCGCAGCTCATTCACATCCCTATGAATCCACTGTGTATGAGACTGTTTAATTTATTAACGAGACATCTCAATGTATCATTAGTCTAAAAACCTTACGGACAGCCGAATAGATGAAAAACGGTTTGAACGCACAGCCTCGGACGATAGATCAAGTTGAAAATGAAAAGAAAAATTTTAAAAATTAAATAAAAAGGGCAGCAACATGAATTGGGAAGCGAACATTGAACAAGGACAATATAACCCCCTGCCAATATGCATTTTGGACAGGAATGAGGAAAATCGATATGTTATCTGTTTATTCACGACAAAATGACAACATCATCTGACAAAGCTGTGTTAACACAAGAGTAGAAGAAAAATAGCCACAAACAAATGACACTTTCCTAAAAATGTGCAATTGGGGTAACACCATTTCATCAGGTACTGTCTTCGAACAATATTCTAACTGAAATGAGGTAAGGACATGTTTCCTATGTGATCTCACATGCTCTGAAATGCTCTGCGAAGCAGACCCTCGCATTTATTTTATCTTTTCTACAGACAAAAATCAAAAAAGTCATGACTGAAGCAGTAAAAGCGCCCGTAGCCACTGAGTTTCTTGGATCCCAGATCATTTTGGTAGTTTTTTGCTTGCAATTATTTAACTGAGCTATATCGGAAAGATGGGGGTGATTGTGAAAGTTCTTCGCTACTTTAAAAGCAAAAAATTCCTAGTTAGGACACAGAGCGCCCGCTCGGCGCACCTTGCCAAGTTACCACAATTTCTTTCATCTTTTCTCCCATTGCTTGAGAAGAGCCTGTGTTTTTGAGCAAGGTACAACATCAAATTTTAAGCTTTTGTTTCATAATCACTCTAACTAATTTGCAATGAAGGTAGAGCTGTATGGTCATCTTCTACAAAATCATTTCATTGTGTCGGTTAGTCCTCTTGCTACTTCTTTTTCATAATACTCCACTTCTCTCCACTTCTGCGCTTGGCTCGAACATTTCCTCACTCTATTGCTTTATGATCTCCTGCACGGTTTTCAGAGTAATGCCGAGTTTCGAGTAAAATACGGAATTCTTCACCCCACCTGTCACTAAATAGGCGCGTTTCGACTCGCACAGTTTTCTACCTTGAAATGGAAATCAAAATTTTTCCTTTGAAACCTGCTAATAAACATTTAACACTTATCTAAGACACTTAGATGGCCCGGCTTCACTGAACGTACGGGCCCCGAACTTGCAAGGGCTTCGCCGTGGCTGATGTATCATATTCTATATATTCTAACTGAAATGTGGTAAGAACGAATTCCTCATCTGATCCTTCCACCCTTGATTCGACCCTTCCAAAAGCAGGTTGTTATGTGCGCTGCAAGAAGTGGGTGCAGTGTATGGTTTTCAGCACGAAGACGATCGGCGGAGATCTTGTCTAGCCCTAAGATCGTGCCGCTCTTCATGCTCCTAATGACGACTTGTACCTCAGATGGCAGAATCCTTGCGGAATATGAATATTTCGCCCTGTTGCGCTCATCATTCGCCCTGGTGCGCTCATCGTAAGCGGCGCGTTATTTCTTCTGTCTGGCGTATTTCTACTGCTCCTCCTGCCTCCTGCCGTGCGGATTCTGATTCGTCTACGCCCCGACCACAAGACGAACTCTTGGACATCTGCGAGTACCCACGTGGCAGGGTGCGAAGAACTTTGAAGCTGTTGCCACCCAGACAGGTCATTTTGTTTCGATTTTAGTTTCATTGCTGTGTTGTTGCTGTATCGATCGACAGCGAATCTTCGCGACAGATCGACGACTTATTGGTTTCGTGTAGCTCTTTTGTGGCTGGAGAGCTGGTATTTTCTGTGCCTTCTGAGCCACCTTATGAGGCCTATTGATTTATTGATAGCTTTTTGATCGTTTCGCAATGGACACTCCCCTGGCTCCTCCTTTAGGGTCGTGCACAGTCGACGACCAATACGACACGACAAACCGCCGCACTGTTCGCCGCGCGCGAATGAGCGTAAAGTGTGCTGCGGGGGCCGCAAATTGCGTACGCTGCAACCGATAGGCGGGCCGTCAGCTGTTTTGAGCCACAGTTTTCCTGAGACAAAAAAACTATTAGGAAGCTTGAAACAGCAAGAAAGTAGCAAAAACAATGTCGAAATGCGAAATGACATACGCAAACAAAAGCAAGTAATACAAGATGATTTAAAAAAAAGGGTGAAACAACGTAGAAATCAACAAATACTATTTTCTAGCGAGGAAAAAAGAAAAAAGGAATGGTGCAAAAGCGCGTGTTTTTCGCACGCAATTCCACACAACCCTGTACGACACGACGCCGCACACGCGGTGTCGTACTCGTCGCATACGACAACTTCGGCAACGCAAATGCCCTGTCGCACTTGTCGTATAGGACAAGCGCGACACGACCAATACGACACCGGCCGCCATCTCTTATCATTGTCGTGTCGTATTGGTCGTCGACTGTGCACGACCCTTTTCGTTCAGACTCGTCAAAATTGGTGGCCATAAACGTGTATTCCTTGATCTCAGCGGATCGAACGCAAGTCCCGCCGACTTCGATCAACAGCTACAACTTCTTTTGATGGATGAATCTCTACCTGCTCACCTTAAAAGTGTTCTCTCTCCTCGTAGAAGAGCATAGGCAAACCCAAGTCCTTCTCAAGCTCTGTAGAGAACTTACCAATGAGGTAAAGGCTCTCAGAGAGGAGAATACAAAGCTTAAGCAAGTTGCTTCTGTACGTCTTCCCACTACCTCTTTTAGTAGCCTTCTGCCTTCCTCGCAGAAAAGCGTTGATGTACCATCAGTTGGTTTTGCTCCTTCTCGATCGTTTGAAGAAATCGAACGTTCACGCTCTGTTATCATAGCCGGAATTGTGAAAGTCACGCATTATCCTCCTCGCCACGTGTTCTTCATGATATGCGTTGTGTTCACGACATCATGGACTTTTAGTCTATTGATTGTTCTCCTATTTCCATCTATCGCCTAGGGCAGTTCAATAGGAACTACCCTAGATTGGTGAAAGTTGTTTTACCTGCATCTATGTTTGCGAAACAGAAGTTAACTAGGAGTCCTCGTTTCAAACGCTTTAGGTTTAAGGGCCTTTACATCAGGCTCTCTCTACCTAAGGTGGAGAGGTTACATCAGGGGCCGTATGCTCGTCTCTCCCGGCCGGGCGAAGGGCGCCCTTCACCCGGCCGGGCGAAGATCGCCCGCGCTTCGCCCACTTTCGAGCGGACGCCAGTTCAAATGTGGGCGAGGTGCGGGCGATCTTCGCCCGGCCGGGCGAAGGGCAACGGCCCAGACCCTCTCTACCTAGGCTCAAACTTGAGCGAGAAGCTCGTCGTAAAATTGCAACCATGTCTGCGGCTTCTCATCCCGCTGTAAGTAACTCACGTGGGCAACCACCTGCTAACTCTTCTGATCAATCCGCACCCATCGTTGTTACCAATGCTTCTTCTTCAAACTAGGTCACCGTCATCGGAATCGTCCAAACTCACGTACCGGTCTATCTAGCTTTCTTGCAAACGTAAGGTTTGTTACCAAAAACAATACCCCTTCTTATTTTTGCTTCAGAAATACTCCTTTGATTTGATGACCCTCACTGAAACCTGGCTTACCTCCCGATCTGATGGTCCTCCTCTACTTGACAATTGTACCTCTCTCTATGATGTTTTTCGTTGTGACAGGGCTCATAAAATAGGTGGTGTTGCACTCATAGTACGTAAAACTCCTTGCCCCGATTCGGTTTTCGGCGAATCTGTTCCTGACTCTTATGAGATACTTTGCTGTGATTTAAACGTCAACGCACTTATTCTTCGTGTTATAGTCGCTTACAAATCACCAAGCTGTTCTGTTTGCAACTCCGAACAATTATGTAAAGCCATCAGTGACTTAAGCGGAACCAACCAAGCCTGCGTTATCATGGGCGATTTTAATATGCCTGATGTTGACTGGGATCGCCTACCCAAACCTTCTGGCAAGACAAGTGTCTCTAGGACTTTCCTAAATATGTGATACCCATGATTTCGTTCAACATATTAAGGCGCCCACACCTTGCGTTGAAGTCACCGACGACGAATTTATAAAAAGGACTTCTCTTTTCGGCTTTTGGACGACTTCTCCTAGCTGCCCGTAGAACGCATCTAGCTCCGTCACAATCATCAGCTGCTGCATGTGGTAAGCAGCAGCTGATGATTGTGACGGTCTTCTGATGCGGTGGATGAAAGCGTGAAATAGATAGGCGAGGAGACAGGATCTCGTGAGGGTCGACGAGATGGACGACAGACGGGTGCACGTTGAATCTAACGCCACCGACGGGGAGGTTTGAGGAGATTGTTTAGTATTGTAGGTACAAGGCATAAAACAGTCTCCATGTCGTGCTTCAGAGATGTCATCATTATTCAGAATCCAGGATGTCCTGTGCAATCCGAGACTTCTTGTTCTTGTTGGAGCATATTCCCTGGTATCCGGACGAAACATTAGCAGCACGTCCATGTGGTCCGCTCCACAAGATTGGGACTCCACTCGATGCAAGCGAGAGGGAGTGATCTACCTTTCGCTACGAGTAAGACTTCGCCACGACAGACGTCCTTGCCGAAGCACAACTCCCGCTGGTCATCGTTGCCTTACACGCATTGCCTCCCCTCGCTGTGTTGAGGATCATTGAGGAGGACTCAAAAATGTTGATTCCAGAGAAACCGTCAATTCGACGGTCAACCCACCCGACAGTGCAGATGGCCAAGGCACCACTTTCCGCTGCACCACGAGCGCCCCCTCCCCCGGGACATCTAACAATTATTTGATTAGAGAAAGTATGGAAAAAGACATTGCACAGTAGTTATAAATCAGTCGAGTAACCCGCGCATGTAATTTTTAGTCACCTTGTACATCTAAACTTGCGGGGGCCAGCTGCTGTACCAAGTCAGTGTGTTTACCTACGCAAATGGGTATGGGACCAATTTACCCGACCGTGAGGGATGCTGCGCTTCAGATGTTGCCTACAGCTTAGTATATTAGATCAACCATTCAAGGGGCAGGGAAATGTGATTAAGAGAGCTCGGTGGCCTCTTGTGAGTTCTTGTATTCACAGTGCGGGCGAGAGAAAGGGAATAGATCACCTCTCTCTAAGAGGGCTAGCAATCCTACAGGTAAAAAACGTTCTGGAAAAAGTAGAGTAGAATGAATATAATGAATTTATGATTACGAACTGCAATTTTTCGTCAACAACAAAGCGAAAAATGTGCGATTGCATTGATATAGAAATGGTTAACGAGAAAGCAGTTTGTAATGGAAAGTGCATGAAAACATGTAAGAAGAAGGGACTAGAGAAATGATGTTTTACGTTCATATAAAGACATCAACTGCGTGTGCTAACTCAAAGAAAGATGAACAGAGGTGGACCCACCGAGACACGATGGGGCGCTATCTCTCCATTACATCAACATATTCAAATGATCGAAACATTCTCGTCAGAACTCACGATCCTTTTTTGTCGATTTCAATCGTCGCTCGAACATTTTCGCTTGACTGTACTTATCTATGTACCATCGTCCTGTAGACATTTCGTTTCAGCTTGTTTTGTATAAAAAGCAGGCGAGATCATCTCCAAAAATTTCTCAGAGCGTCGCAAAAGTGAAAGCAGAGCAGTCACATTCCCTTTCAGCAAGATATTCCGGCCCAGTGGGCGTTTTTGATTTTTCATAAGCTCGTCTTCCGCCCCATGAGTCAAATAGCCGATGAGTCTATACGGCTAATTCATCACATTGGCATCACAACCGCTAGATTTAATGACGAGATCTTCCATCCAAAGATAACTAAATTTCAATGAACTTTACAGGCTAACTTCACTGACTTTTACGCTTTTATGCGACACGGGAATATAGATGAAAACTACATACATATCATTTGCGGCATCTTCCGAGTGTCTTTGGTTTCCCTATTATTATCGACTTTCAATATTTCCAGATGATTTCTTGAGTTTTCACAAGCGAGCTGTACAGAACGTCTCTGGAGCTTGTCATGGTGCGGCTAAGATGAAGGTCCTCTGTGCTGCCAGATTTACTCGCTTATATTCGCATCATCGCGAGTAATCAAGTTTCATTCATATGCCTGGAGGCGACACATAGGCCGCATTTTGGTTCTCGAGCGCTATCCACTCGAATATTGGGTGACGCTGTTCTGGCCATTTCTTGAGTTCGTTTCTGGTGTGGAGATTTTAGCATTGTTAGACAAAAATGGGAGATGGTGGCGACACAGCCGACGCACTCAGTTTGAACGACTATTTGGACAGCCACATCGACTCCCTTTATCCAAAGGTTTGTCTGTCAAATATCAGCTCATAGAACAGTTTTCCACCTTCCGTCTTATAATTCAGAGATGCTCATCACTTGGCAACTCCGCTGATTATGCAGCTCCGTTTTTGTACCGATGCGATGATCTTGCCGGAGATGACAAGGTTTCTTAGCAATTTGCTTCGTTTTGTATTCTTGCCCCGCCTTGAGGATCTTTTCGAAGATCAAAAGCCTTTTTTCAAAGCTTTTTTTGCTTCGTTAAACAGATCTACTCGATACAATTACAATTGTAATTGCCTGGAGGTAATCGCCTACAATATACCATATTTTTAGAGAAAAGTCTGAAAAGATATAAAACATATTGTTTTTTAATCCTATGTCTATTTATTAAAGCATGAGCAATAAATTGGAGAGGTACTGATGTAGAGTGGGAATATTGTAGCTCCTTTGGGGAGAAGTCATAGATTCGTCGCCCTTAATCTATTATGTAATACGCTACAGCAATTTAAAGAGTAGAAAAGAATTGACTAGTAAATAGTAAGTATTAGTTGTATTTGGTCGGGATGAGGTAAGCTCAGCTGAACTGCATCACTAATCACGAAAGCGATTGAGCTTATATCAATTGTAACTCAAATTCAATTACCTTTGGGACGATTCCTGCCCTATCACAGAGAAACAATTTTCACATGCAGGATCTGACTCTTTTTTTGAAAATTCTACATCATGCATAAACTGTTTTCTTGCAGTCAGCTAATATTACTAATAGCGACATGGCAACTCCATTCCAGTGATAGCGACTCGATCTCATAAACCCCATGGTTTAACAGCGCTGAATAATCACCGAATTTGTACTCAGAATGAAACACCGGGGTTATTGTTATTTGAGGCATGTTCCTATAGCTCGCTATTCACAGGAGGGCAATGAAACAGTGTTGGCTGTGCAGAGGAGCACGGATGCTGTTTTATCACTGCTTTCAGCGGTTCTACTGTAGTTAGATATCCACAGTAGGACAATGAAACAGTGATGGCCGAGCAGAAGAGCATTGCTGCTATTTTATCACTGCTTTCAGCGGTTTATCACAGTTGGTAACTCTATTTCACTGATCGCGACTCGATCTCATGAACCCCATGTTGCAGACACCATCGCTTGGTTAGGGGTGCAGCGTGCATGCGCCAGAGAGCGTTGTCTTTGGTAAGAGTGAAAAGCGCGTGAGAACAGTAGAGAGCGCGGCCTCGGCGGAGAGCTGAAGTCAGAGTAAACAGCAGTGAGCTCAGTTTCGCTATCAGCCTTGAAGAAACAACAATTAGTCACGGTGGCCTCAAAGCACTACACTTGCTTCATTCAAACTGTTTTAGCGAAGATGGAAATAATTTGAAGTTGTTGACAAGTTTCAATTCAATTCAATTCTCTTACAAGGAGTCGATTCTTGGACGTCCCGAGCTCTCGTTATGCAACTTTTACAAGATGTAGGGTCCGTGGTAGGTACTCGATAACCATACTTATATATTTTTTCTCTAGGTACCTCTGTGATCCCGATCCCGGCCCGGGCTAACCAAGCCTTCCATCCCTCCGGGGTCGGGTAAATTGGTACCAGACTTGTCTGGGAAGGTAAAGACACTGACCTGATATAGCGGCTGGCCCCCGCAGGTCATTGTATAGGCCAAATACGCATTCACCAAGCCTCTACGATTCTGAATTGAACACGAATGCGGCGGCGCGTCCTTCGGGGACTGATCAACGCCGACACCTTTACCTTTACCTTTACCTTTGCCTCTGTGATGGGAAAAACGGCTGCGGAAGAAATGGAAAGCGAGCTCACCACAGACCCCCAATCCTTGAGCGGAGTGTGGCCACTTGGCGCAGTGGGTAGCGAAGTTGCCACTTGTGGGGAGCTCGGGAGTCCGACCCCTCTTCCTCCTATAAAATTTGCACTCATCCGGCCGTTGTTATTATATGCTTGCGTAGTCACTGCATACAATTTCAACCTGATTAGTGGTTTCTGTAAGTATATCCTGGGTTTCTATGAGTTACTTTCCTATGGATCGGACCTGCACGTCATCAACACATTGATGACAATACGACCTGCGAGTGGGTCGGACCCTTTCGATGTGTTGTTTTCTCAGACTTTTGACAAATTCTCTGTAATTTTGTACGAACGTATTACCATAATCCCATAGGTGCTGCAAACATCGTGGTTCAGTGAAATATGATTTCAAACCACATCTATTTAAATCATAAACAAAACTACTTCGCCACCATTCGAGGAATTCCGTCTTCCATATCCCCTCTAGGAATCCGGAAGACGGAATCCCTCTAGGAAACTTTTTTCTGCCAACCGACGTCCGAACACGATGGTGATGTCCGTTTCCCAAATTACGATAGAGGACAACCCACGACGCAAACAACGTGGTACAATCCAACCAATGCCACAAATTTGATCTAAGTTACGTTGAACTTCGACCATAGTAGTTATCCACGTTATCGGATGACGGTTGGGAGAAAAAGCGATGAGCACGATGGTGATGACCGCTCATATGGTGCGAAACCGTATCACGTCGAAATTACCGTCTCCAGAGACAATTTGACCCACCCGTGGGTCGCTTTTGCAGGGCGAAACGCGCGCGAAAACAAGAAACATGCGTGGTTGTCAACGTGTTAAATCGCCGTAGATAAAATGTGTGCATTTTCGGTATCTACGGCGATTTAATGACGTTCAGGTCCGATCCATAGGAAAGTAACTCATACAAACCCAGGAATACGTCTCATATACAGGTCTCTCTACTATACTGTTCTTCACCTCAGCCAGGGAGCTTCCAGTGGAGCCAAATTTTTGTGATGTGTAAAGGAATTCTCGTTCCCAGTAAGTGACCAGAAAAGAAACTAAGGCGGTTCAAATCCCGTGAGTTCAGAGGTCAGCCATCTTGTGCTATGCGGCGTGGGACAGCAAAATTATGAGTCGATTGCTGATCTTTCTCTCTTCGGCTTTTCCATTCGCACGTGGTGAACTCAAATAAACTCAGGCTTGGATTACATTTGAGTTTAGTGTATACGTACCCACTACTCCAATATTGGGTTGAAAGCTTAGTTCTGAAAGTTGTTATCAATTGCGCCAAACGAATAACTCGTGGCACACAGGTAGTCCTCATCGAAATCATTCCATGTGTTTGTTAACGGTGCTATCAGAGGCCGCAAAGTTGCACATTAGATAGAGCACACTTTTTCTCAGAAACTCACTAGACGAGAAAATCAGTTAGCTCATAAACATTAAAGAAAATTGAGGTAAAATTAGCAGTACGACTAGAGAGGTGTGGACTGATTATGGCCGATAGTTTCAGATTTCGTTTTGCTATTACCGCTGTGCAAGCATTCAGGAGCTCAAACTTGGACAGCGTTTGCGTGTAGTATAGATCTATACCAAATTCTAATATGAAGCTCTGAATCCAGTTCTGCTAACAGTTGTGACATGTGATGTACTTGTCCGGGTAGTTTTTGCGCACCCTGTACTTACAGAAAGTATTAATCAGGTTGAAATTGTATCCAGTGATTGTGAAAGCATATAATAAGAACAGCCGGATGAGTGCAAAAATTGTGGCATGTTGGGGCCGGGCTCAGAAGCTTTGTATGAGAAGCCATTTCGCTACCCACCGTGCCATGTGGCCACACTCCTCCCGATGTGGCGGTCTGTATTGAGCTCGCCTTCCTTTTCTTCCGCAGCCGTTTTTCCCATCACAGAGGTACCTAGAAAAAAAATGAAGTATGGTTTTCGAGTACCTACAAGGGACCCTACATTCTGTAAAAGTTGCATAACGAAAGCTCGGCACATCCAAGAATGGACTCCTCGTTAGACCATGGAAGGCAGTGGTTAGACAACAACACAAAATTCTACAAAACACAGAAACTAGAAACTTCAGTACGCACTGATACATAATAAGATCATATTTAGTGATGCGTTTGAAGGATTGAAGAGCTCCGGAAGAGTTTCTTGTGCTACATTTCAAGGTATTAGTGAGCACTCACTATCCCTCAATTGAGGCGTTGTGTGAAAGGTCAGCCTGAGCACGAAGAACATAAGTAACCGATCACTCAGTTTGTGAAATCGTACTTCCATTACTACAATTTTCGGGTTTAGAGTTGATTCCCTTTCAGGAAGAGGTGAGATTGCCCTCAAAGAGACACACTTTAGGAAAGTATGATATACCAGCCAAACGCTGATTTCTCAGCTACGAAAACGTCGTCATCAGAGGTCGCAACAAACAGTAGTCACTTCCCGCTGTCTGAAAGCTGATTCAGCTGATATTGAAAAATCGAGGCTCATCGAATGTTCGTCAGTTCCAGTAATTACAGCCACAATAGACAGCGGAAGTGCTGCGAAGTCCCCTTTCTTTTTGCTCAAAATAAAAGAGCATGCTGTCGGCTTCGTGATGCCAACTTCTCCAAACCAGCTGTGCACTTTTGAATTTGATTTACGGCCAGCCCCACAGCGACAGTTTAGTCAGTAACTGAGCACTTTGCTTCTGATTCACAACCATGCTTCACCCAAATATCTCCGATATCGTGCCCTATTTTGCAGCTAAATCCTTGCACATGCATATTTATCTCACTACTTACTTTGCACTTACTTCCACTACATTTTGATGAATAATATTTGTAACATAATACCCAAAGGAAACAGAAAGGAAACGGTTTCCCTTCGATTAGGGACGACATGGTGAGTACCAGCCGTATTCTACTATTTTACCCAATCGCCTTTCGTTGTGAAAGAGAGGTTCCCAAGATGCGATATCAATGGAATTGGCTTTTATTACTATGAAGAAAGTACATAGTATGTGCGGAGAATTGACCCGTATGCATGGGTCAGCTTGCTGGCAAATGAAATAGTGCTGGCGAATTCCTTCGGGACCACGAAAAGCCACAAATCCTTGGGCCCGACTTCTCATAGACGGATCTCCGCAACTCAAAAATGGAGACATTTTTTGTATCATCTGTATCCATCGCTTCTTAACTTTAGCCTGTTCGTCTTGGACATGCCGACGTCATAAGGAAGCAAGAACACCAGCTTCTTACACACCACTGCCAGTTATCAATCACCCATCGAATGGAGTCAACTCGCAAATCCATTCAATTTAACAAAACACCGAGGATAAATGGTAATGAGATTCAATGGTAGAAAACGACATTAGGAATTATGTAGGTCTTCTGTAGGAAAAAGGAAGAATAGGGTGCAATGAAGCACCAGAAAAGCGAAACGCAGGAACTGACTATGGCTATACCTCGCAAAGATGAATAGCTCTCGATATCCTCAAGTTTTCCCTATCTGAAGCGAAGGCTGTGAGAGTATGGTTATAAATTGAATGCCTATCTGAGGCGAAGGCTGTGAGAGTATGGGTATAAATTGAATGGAAAATGTGACGTTCTTCTTAAAGCTTGAAAATTTGAATATGGTAAGGCTCAGTCTCCATAATTCACGGCAGTTCTCACAGAGAAAAGTAATCATCTCACGTCTTTTTTAGGGACCCATTCTACCTTGGGCGATAGAAATCACCTTCCTCTGTCTTTAACACTCCATTACGATGTTAAACAGGCTCCTTGTATTGGTAGAAGAGGAACATTTTCACTCGTGCGGTCGAGTGGTCGTTCCTCTCTTGAGGACAATGGTTCAATCCCTGCTCCGGGGTTCCATATGATTTCTAACAGACTTATCTGGAAAGGCGAAGACACTGAATCATGCAGTAGCTCTCGCAAGCCACGTATGGACCAAATTGATGTCACCATGCCCATGCGGCTTTTAGTGGTAGACACGCCCACGATGCTTTCTGTTGGGATTCACCACTGCCGATCAATCAACGCCTTCGCCACAAAATTCTAATTGTTCTTTGTGTTAGCTTACAACTAACCCATTTTGCCAAGGTATTTTTAATGGTTTTAAGCTAATCAACGTTAGAAGACACTGTCTTCCATTTTTCTCGTTCTCATCTAAATACTAAGCGCCAGATATTTGTAAAAATGTACTGGCGCCGCATTGATATCTAATCAAGTAAAGAGTCTATATGAATAATAAGATCAAAATTTTGCAAGGCTAGAGAGGGCGGGACAACGTCTCCTTACATTTTAGGTCAATTAGTGTTAGTTCTTTTATTACTTATGTCCTTAGAGGTTTTCGGGTGGAACATTTCATTGGAGCGTCTAGCGCTTCGTCCTGACCACCGCATTACGAAGATTTTCGTTACACGGCTAGTGTTCCGGATAATTGGTCTGTAGGTCCTGTAAGGTAGCTTCGTTGATAAATGAGAAGCCACACTTAGCATTTGAGATTTTTGCCTTTGAACAAATAAAGGCAACACATTCTTTTATTGTACAATATCTTACCTCGCGTCCTAAAGTACAGAAGAATTTAAATGAACTTCAAAAACTCTAGTGAACCGGTAATTAGACGAAAAGCAATGAGGTTCAGCTTCAGTAGTCGTGAAGTAGTCAATTCGTTCGTCTCCCGAACGCCTGGGCAAAACGAAACTTCTACTCTTATTTTGAACAGTAGGCGTGGTCAGACTGATGCAGTGGTAGGGCTGACTCTGCTGCTACTTGTCGCCACAGCAAATTCTATAGGTTCCAAATTTTGCTGCACTCTGTCGTCCGTCTGAAACCTTCTTCCCAAAATCTCTGAGGAAAAAAGAGAAAATAGACCATCGGCGACGCCCTCTCTGTTTTTGTCGTTGATGATGACGTAGCTCAGATTTTCTTTCCAGTTTTGTCCCAGTTGCATATCCAAGGCTTCGGTGGTTATGCTGTAGTGCACTAATAATAATCACATCGTTCTCCTGTGGGTGATTTTGTAAGGAAAAGTTTGGAGCTGTGGCAGCTGTCCTGAGTTGTTATATGATGTAAGACGATGGAGCGAACTGCTCTTGACGATGCCGTTGAAAATGCCCTCGATGTCTGAGTAAATGCGCTTCCCGTGGGAGCGTCACATTTCGCCCTTCACACGAAGCGACGGCTCATCACCAACCATCACCAACCCAACGCTCAGATTTTTCGAGCTCCCCATAACTCCATAGAGGCATAATGAATTGCGTACGACATGATTGTGCTTTCCGATAACTCCCATGGTCAACATAGACTTTTTTGGTGCAAACGTATAAAAGTTTAATTTCTTTTGCTGAATCTAATCGGATAGTGATGTCACGGCGAATCCCAGAATTTCATCTCATTCACAACCTCTACTATAGTCGTTTCGGTGCGGGTACATAGTTTCTGAGTCTAGAAAGTTCTTCTATGAGTCTGTGCTATGTTAACTAATTTACAAGCTAATAAGGTAACTTATTTGTTTATTTGTTTATTTACTAATTCAAGACGTCGGCAGAAGTCAACGCGTGCCGCAACAGACACATTACTCGAAACAGTCATTAAAAGTAGGAATATGCATTAGTTCCATTAAGAAAATTACATAAACTTCACACACGAGCTAGTAGGTTTAGAAAACCACGCAGGGGAAGATCGAGGACGTTCTGATTTGACTCCAAAATACGGTTGAATTCTACCAAGCACATGTAGGTGAATAAGTTATTTCTGATCCGTGATTTCGCCACAGAAACGTTTAGTCTCAGCCGTCCTCTTTTGGTTATTGTCAGTGATGATCCGAAGAAGCTGTTAGGATTGATAGAAACCCTGCCCGTGAATATTTTAAACATCATTAAGAGGTCGAATTTTTTTCTTCGATAGTGCAGACTCGGTAAATCAAGTATTTTGCTCGTTCAACCCCATTTGGCATTTGGTAGTAGTTAGTACCATAGCACCTCATCATTGGCTTGCGATTGAAGCTGTTTTGACTATTAATAGAATATTACTAATACTAATATTAATACTAGAATATTAATAACTCTCAACTTCAAGGGATTGAAGACAGTTGTTCCACATTATAAAATAGGTCTATAGGCAAAATACGTAATCAGTAATCAATTTCCGTGTGAAATTAGAAGGGATTTGTAGTCAGTATCGAAACTTATTTTTTTCCCTTGAAAAAGAATTGAGATGGAGGACTTTTCTTTTGTTCGATGTTCCATCTACAAATGCGCGTTTGAACTACAGGTTTAGAGAATCGGAATTGACCTGGGCATTAAGAGATCTTGCGTGTGCGTGTACTCCAATGCTTAGGTGTCCTGAATGTGTGTTGCCATAATATTCACCTCTTCAGATGATTGTCATGTTGTGCTAGGAGACTTTTATCAAATCTAGCCTTGACGTGGGCTCTCAGAAATTTTCACGTTACCAGTGGGAATTTCTCCGCTCGCCTTTCTATCAAATAATGTGCAGATCAAGTGTGAACTCACTAACCCACTTGTTGTACGAAATGCAGGGCTGTGATAATTTCTTCATAGGGAGTTTGCAAGCATATGGCTTGTTACCGAAGATTTCCAAGGAGCCCACTAACTTTCCGGCAGGTCTTATCAACATCAATTTTGAAATCCACATCGAACACCGCATCTTGTTTAGCTCTAGGCCGACAAGAGCGCCCGTTCTCATATGAGGGATAAGTGGTACAATGATCCTGAGAGGGTCAAGTGCGAGTATCCTCACCGTAAACATCCACATTACCAGTTATATGAGGCCCATAGATGTCTCGTTTTCTTATGTCGTGTCGTAGTATATCGAATCAACAAAAGGACTAATTTAGTTGTTGATGCTCTAGAGTAGTGAAAGCTAAACATAGCGACGATAAATTTCCTGTTGAAATTTGAGGACATCCCTGAGAGAAACAGCAAAATACTGTCTGAAGCCTTCTCTCAGAAGCCAAGTCACACCGCAAAATGCCGTCAATCCAAACGTATATATGGTGAACTTACGAATTCGCAGTTTTCTTATGAAACGACGGATTAATGATCCTCTATCTAAACATCATCAGATCGTGCAATCAAAGCTAGCCCTGCGCGAGGGTCTTCCTCACTTTCAGATAGTGAACCAACCCCTGTTCAAACAATTTTGAACCTGCTCATGTTATCGTTTTAAATGCGGTTGATTTTTTTCGCACGAAGATCGAAGATACTAATTATGTCGTTGGCTAGTCAAGTGGTATGTGTTTGTGCATTATTTATCTCCTGTTAGAAGGTGGTCAAGGAGATCTAACAAAAATGAAGTTGTGAATCAGTTTTGAAAACCATTCCTCTCCATTCAAAGATCGGGTATGTAAAAAAATTTCTATGACGTTCGCCTTTATTTATATTTGTTCACTTTTTGAGTTGAGTTCACTTTCAACTCCACCTTCGGAAACCCTTTTCTTTAGGCCAGCAGTGCACTGCGACATTTTCACTTTTGATGTATACAAAATCTAAAATGTGCGCCCTCTTGGGTAGCACCGTACCATAGGGGATAAAATAATTGCCAGCGGGAAGGCGACGCATATTAGCCCTGAAATGTTCAATGTACGTGCACACTTATATCTTAGGTTCTTTTTCAAAGAAATAAATTTGAAAAATTAAGATGTGGCAAACTTTCAAGTGGACGGTTAACAATCTAATACTTCCAGCAGTTCCCTACGTTATCTCCGGTTTTTTCAATCGGATCTCACATACATATGTTGTTCGTAGATATCTGTAGAATTATTCAGATGCAGGATACGCGGAAGAGCCTCACCGGGCTGGCACAGCTCATGCTTCCGGCCCTTATCGAGGCGTCAAATGTGAGAGATACTTATCAGGCCAATCGCCGTCACAACCTGCTCGATCGAGCGCACAGACAAATTCTGCGCAGTGCTGCCGGGTTCAAAGACGTGAGTGAAGTCGTTATTCCTTACCTAATAACGTCCTCCGTAAGGTGTTAAACGAATACCTTAAATACGAATATCCTATGCTGATGAGTGCTGTCTAGAATAACGTCCTTTTTCCACCTTTTGGGCCGTTCGCTGTTTTTTTTTGTTATAGACTTGAAGCCTTAAATAGGAGCGCAGCGAGAAATTATGATAGATCATTTCTCACTTCATTATCGCCATCAACTCCACTTGTCACTCCCACTACCGGATATAATAGTTCATCTCTTTCTTCGTTACTGCACATCATTGTGCGCAACAGAAACAGAACAAACGGAATAACAAAACTTGCAACAGTGCTGTGCCTTTTGGAAACTCAATTAAATATTCCGTGTTTGTAACAACCTAATAAAAATGGAACATTTGGAAGTTAGGACACCATCTTTCCACTGCTTGTTTTTTTACCGTTTATCCGTCCCCATTTGAATCATACAGTTGAAATTTATTCCCTGTATGATTTCGCTGCATTTCTATCAATGAGATGCACTGACCATTGCACGGTCGAGCGATCGATCCCTACCAGTGCTAACCAAGCTTCCATCGCTCCAAAGCGGGGTAATTCTTTCCAGGTCTCCTGCTCATTAGATGAATACTCGTTATTGTGAATAAAGAAGTTTTTGCCTCCACGAACGGCTGCTCCGTCACCATCAAGCTAATTTACAACTTAAGGGGCATTAGATTCGTACGGAGCAGTTCCAGACGAACATCTTCTTAGCAGTTCAGCTGCACCACGATCACCTTCCTCCTCGGGTGAGGTTGCGGATTTTCCATATTTTCCTGGTTTAATGTTACGGAGAAACGATTGGCCATATTCTAGAGGAAATACGGAAGAAGGTATTCCTCGAATAGTGCCGAAGTAGTTTTGTTTACAATTTAAATAAATGTGCTATGAAAACATATTTCCTTGAGCCACGACGTTTGCAACACTTTTGGGATGGTAATACCTTCGTTACAAAAAATAAGGAGTCTGTCAAAAGTCGGAGAAAACGACACTTCGGAAGAGTCCGAGTATATTAACACATTGACGACAATACGACCCACCGGTGGGTCGTATTGTCGTCAATGTGTTAATACTTGGCTGGTAACCGCTATAGCATTAGATGAACACTCGTTATTGTGAATAAAGAAGTTTTTGCCTCCACGAACGGCTGCTCCGTCACCATCAAGCTACTTTACAACTTAAGGGGCATTAGATTCGTACGTAGCAGTTCCAGACGAACATCTCCTTAGCAGTTCAACTGCACCACGATCACCTTCCTCCTCGGGTGAAGTTGCGGATTTTCCATATTTTCCTGGTTTGCTGTTACGGAGAAACGATTGGCCACCGGTGGGTCGTGTTGTCGTCAATGTGTTAATACTTGGCTGGTAACCGCTATAGCATGCTGTAACCAAGTGCCCCACCTCCTTGGGTTGCTACAGCCTCCGACACGAAAAGTTATACGGCTCTCGAGTTAGGTTATCATGGCGGCAATCGTCTAAAGCCAGATCCAGAGGAGCCGCCTCATATGTACATAACAACTGGCCTCCCCGATTGCGGTTGGTCTCAAAGCAATAGTCTGTGTTTTTGAACGTTTGGAACAAAACTTTTGCTGCATCATGGAAGAGGAAGAACCTATCATTTCGAATTTGCCCTTAACCGTGCCTCCTGTTTTATGTATAGGGTCGGACTGAAAAAGCAGTCCAAACGTCCAAAATGCCAGCAAGCAATGTCGATCTTCCCTGTAGTACCTGTAGCGCAGAACCACAATAACTGTGGCATATGTAGGACATGAATCAGCCTACATGTGGGTTACGGAAGTGAGATCCCAGCATTCGTCTGAAAGCTTTATTGAACGGACGAACTGAAAGGCGGGACACCTAATAGACGGCAGAAATTCGGGTCTCACCTGTTTTTTAGAAAATGTAGCACTCGGAAGGGATAAGCTTAGTCGAACAAGTAGACATGTTTACCGAGGAATACACATCACATCACCACTCTCAAAGCATGAATTCCGCCCTCTAAATCCGCCTCACTAACATCATCTAGCGATATCTGCTCTTTGATTAAGCTGCGACGCCGTCAATTTGTCCTCAAGCCCGCTTTTACTGCAGCCCTCGAACTCCGCTACATCGCAGCGAACGGATAATCAACTCCTTATTTCTTCACCACATTGCATTGCTCGTACTGCCTGCCTAAGAATGGCGATCCGAGCAAATGGTTTTTGAGCGAACTGCGCGTTTGAAGAGGCAGTTGTCCCTGAAGAGTATCAAGGTGAGCTCCGAATTGGATGTATGCACTACGCCATTCTTTTTTACTGACACTCCCGATCCTTGCAAATGAAATAAATGATATTTTATTCAGCACGATTCCTCTGCCCTCTAGGGTTGCAGGGCGGAGCTTTTATTGACGGCCAATGACGAGTTCTTTTGCTTTTGGGGTGTTTTAGCAAGTCGTGCAGTGAAATAATCGCCAGTTACTGGAGAGAAAAAAGTAAGAATCGCCTTTTCCTCGCATTCTTCTGGATCCGAGGTGTTTCAAAACCGGATCACTCCCTCAAATTTAATTTTAGATCAGATCTTTGGACATAATAGGCTGCATCACCTTCGAAAAGGGCTGGTGTTTCAGTGTGCAAGATGCAGCGTTTACTCGCAAAAAGCGAAGTGGTATGAAAGCAAAAGTGGGACAAAAGTATGAAGAATGTACGACTGCAGTTCTTCACTATAGCGAGGTGTGACGTACCTGAAAATTCTGAATTTGCTGTTTTTTGTATTTCATTGAAAAAGGTTCCCCGACGCTAACAAAGAACGCATTGGATAATATGATATAATGTTGAAAGCTCACCGTTGAGATCCTACCTAAGTCCAGTGGGTAGTGGTTAGCTAACGTCAGGCTTCTTCGGTACAAATCAAATATGAATAGATTCGTCGATAAAATTTTTCCACAATATGTTTTCCTGGTTAGCAGTACTTATAAAATGAATGTCCAGATTATTATGACAGTAATCTGCTCGGAGGGCAGCGATCTGCTGGTTCGTTTGCCTTGAGTGATCGAGTTATTCCACAAATGGCGGTGAACACCTCCTCGGTATCAGCAGATTAAGATGTACTCATTATTATTCTTTCTAATGTCCGAAACTTTAATGGAGGAAATGATCTGTTCATTTTTTCGGTTTTCAATGTCTGAAACCTTAGGAGAAACGGACTGTTTCGGAGCGGTAATTAGTTCTTTTACAATATTGTTTTGTTTATTCAAGCTCCAAAATTCCTTCCGTGGCTGGCAAAGATATTGAGCCAGCGATTTCATCCGACGTTTCTTTTGCTTATACATATATTTCTTTGATGATCGGAATGTACTCCAAACGCTGCCCTGCCTTTCGAAGCACATAGTTCATAAAATGCTTTGAATGTCAGAGAATTTGTACTGAATAAAACACTATGTACAATCGATTATTACAATCGAGCTCTGCTGATTGCTTTGGCTCAATTACAGATAGCCGAGAGAGCTCATGAAGTGGGCCGACGACAGGTGGAGAAGCTTCAGCAGGAGCCGCCGCTGTGTTTAGTCATTATGAACAGGGCTTATCATAAATATGGATTGAAGGTTCGTGACAGTACGTTTTTTAAAATTTCATTTTAATGCCAAACGATCGTTCTCGTTTTTTAAAAGCTGTCAAATATATTCAGCACCTCGTTCTTATTCTGGTTTTTCTTCTCTATACAACGTTCGGTGCTTTCGTCTTTCTTGTCGTCGAGGGTCCACATCAAAACAATTTGAAGGAGCAGTGGATCGAAGTAACTTTTCCTCTTCTCGGTTGTGATGTGTTTTCAATTTTACTTTTCCTTTATTTTGTTTGAAAGTCGAAGGCCCATTTAGAATTTTAGAATTACTGATGGGAATAAATTATGATAGAGTAAGGATCGTGCTATGTTCCGTGAGGTTTATATCAGGTGCTTATCGAAAAATGATAAGAATGTCCCTTTTCTCGTCCTACACATTACTATGAGGGCCCGCGTGGTGCAGTGGTAAAAGGCGCTGCTGTCACCCGCGCGGTCGAGCGATCGATCCCGGTCCGGGCTAACATAGCCTTCCATCTCTCCGGGGTCGGGTAAATTGGTAACAGACCTTGTCTGGGAAGGTGAAGACACTGACCTGGCCCCCGCAGGTCATTGTATAGGCCAAATACGCATTCATCAAGTACCTACGATTCTGAATTGAACACGAATGCGGCGGTGCGTCCTTCAGGGACTGATCAACGCCGACACCTTTACCTTTACCTTTACACATTACTATGTCAGCGAATGTGATTATGCACAACTTCGTCCTTCTTTCTCTTTTAGTTTTTCTTTCAAATTTTCTTTAAGCACATAGCTGTCAATCGCTCTCGCCGAATCGTTCAAATTATGGCACGAGCATTCAACAATTCGGAGTACTTGGTGTATATAAAAGGCAACACGTCGTTGCGGCTGTTGAAGCTCTTCAATGAGTGAGTGATCAACTGGATTCGATTTTGATCCTCTTTCGAAATTTTCATTCTTCGTTGTTTTTTTTTTCATTTTTTGAATTTATAGGAAATGACGAGCATATTTCCTCCTCCTTTTAGGTGTTTGCTAATGCATCGATAGCATCATGTAGTTCGCTTTAATCGTTTTTTTTCGAGAAATACTGCGCTTCCTCACGCTTGTAATCTTCGATCTTTCGTCCAAGCTCTATGTTATCTGTTAAAGTTGCTAGCTCGTCCAAATTCGTTCACACGAACAGCATGTATAGCATGTAGCATGTAATAGCATAGTTTAGGTGGTAGGGGCGCACACTTAACTCCTCCTGAATGTGCAAAATTGTAGATTTGCAAACGACGGGCACATGAGCTGCCGAGGACGGTCCTGTACCGATGATGGATGCTGTATACGCAATAGTGCGTCGAGAGCAGGCGTTTAATATTAGGTAATCATGTGGGAGCCATCACCGGAACTAGACTGAAGTACCAAAGTCCAAGAGTCCGAAGAAATTTTGACCTGTGACTATTGCCAATTGCTTGACAAGCTTGACGGTGTAGATTGGGGGACACAATCTGCCTAATGGATCTCTCGGCGCCTATCTTTATGGCGCAGTACTTTACCTAGGCCAAGGTCGAGTTGCATAGCTTAGCGTTAGTTTAGCTTTCATATCTAATCCGTTCCTGTCACAATACATACATGTATTGAGGAATCATTTAAAGGATGACGAAATGATAACGAAGTAAGATGTACCCTTCATTCTATCGCTACCCTTCGATTGGATTTGGGAGAGTCGACTAAGCTACACCGCTGTCAATGCCAACCAACATGGGGGGTTGTGGGGTTTTGCCCTAATTTTTACAGTACAAATCAACTTCTGAGCGTTTAGTTGCGGTAAACCCCTACGCACTTTAAAGTTTCCCGCAACTTTGACAATTATTGCAACATGTGATTTTGAACCACGACGTCCTTCCTAAGAGAACGAGCAACCTAAGAATAAAATATGGCGTGCGTTCATCGATCTATGTCTCATACTTACTCTAAAAGAAGACACGCTTGGCTTTTCTTAGGTCATTCATATTAATCCGATGAGGATTAGTCCCCTGGGGTGGGTGCAGAAGTTTCTGGGAGATTGTTTGCTGAACGTCAAGAATAGACGAAGGCTAAGAAGTGTTCCAAAAAACAACACTAGCATCACTACGGATGCTTGTATTGAAAGCAGAAGCCACCAACTCAGAGAGAAGAAGCGTAAGGTTCCTATTGTCAACGATCGACGACCCAGGAGAAGTACACCGTTGGTTTTTTCTCTTCAGCTAACTGCTACAGAGAAATAACATGATCTTCCCGCAAATGCTGTCATCCCTCTTCGTTCAGGAACGATGTTAAATGGGCATTATCTTCCTCAAATACATTGAGCTTTTATGGTCTTCGGTATGAGAAACTGCGTTGTTACAGCTTTATTACTTGGTTGTTCTTCAGTTTCCTACCAAAATCTCGGCATTTCTCATTTTCAATACACTTCTCTTAGATGTGAGAGCCTCCATCAATCGCGCAATGTCAGTTGCGGATGACATAAACATGATGTGCTTCAGGGAATTGGCTTCGTACGAACGCGAACTTGGTATCCGCTGGAGCGAACAGCGAATGGAGTGGGATTTCTGGACGGCAATGCTCTTTGCAGGAACTGTCTGCACAACTATAGGTCGGTGTTGCATCGTACATAACAGCGGGTCCTTCAGCAAATGATGGTTTGGCAGCATTTCCAAGGAAGCTCTATTTTCACGCACTGTAAACAAACAAAATTAAAATTGAACAAAAAATGCTATTAAACAGTCCTTCCGTCCCAAATCCTTATGCGGACAATTCCAAATGAATACATGAGATATATAGTTTCAAATATGGAACGTTATAGTGACTATAGAGCGGTAGTATCAATGCCCAGACTCACTTTGGCTTTCGCGGAGCCTTTAGTAGACCTTTTCAGACTCTTTCAGTTTCATAGCTAGCGGCATAAAGATTTGACCGAAAAAACATTCATTCTTGTGCCACAATCGTCATTCATTTTTCTTGGAAGTGAACTGATTCTATTGCGTTGAGTGTTTCCTTCCTTATAAGTTGAGGCTACTTAGTCAATGTGTAATTTTCTTATTTGATTGATTCAAAAAAATCGTAATTCGGAATCGTAATTCGGAAGGATTCTCTCCACCACTGAATGATTATATAAGGCTTCCTTTGAAGACTATTTCGATGTTTACCTACAGCTTTAGACTGTCCTGTCTTGATTTTTGTGATGAAGCACTGCGACTAATATAATAGATTCAGTGATTACCTCCATAATGTTGTTATGAAGCAGTGCTGGGCAACTAATAGATTCAAAATGAAAAATCAAAAAATTAAATTTAGTTTTCAGGTTATGGTCACATATACCCGATCACAAACGCCGGAAAAATCCTAACAATGATCTTCGCGTTGTTTGGAATTCCTCTGGTATTGCTAGTGTTACAGGACATTGGAAAGATGCTCACGATATCCATGAAATATCCATGGTTTCAGACGAAGCGAATATGTCGTCGGGTAATGAGGTACTGCAAGCATTTTGTGGCAAAATCGACTAGAATATGTTTTCTACGAAACGTTCATAGTGCTGCAGAAAGCGATTTTCTTCGATAGAGAGGCAAATGACTCTGAAACACTGAGCCAATATTAAGTATAAGGCTCCTTCAGGCTCTACAGTATCGTCGCCAATTTTCCGCCGAAACGCGGTTGACGACAGAAAAAACTGTCCAAGTGTCGCTTCGCCGTAACTCCTTTCAACCCTATCCATTTCAGATGTAAAATACATGGTCAGAATCGGAACAGCGCGATCTAGGCTGTGGTCTGCAAGACACTTGGGAATTTTGGAAATTTTGAAACCGAGTTGAGCGTTTTTTGACCTCTCTGCGAGGTCGACCTCGTTATCTCGCCCTAGATAATTACACCGATTACGTGTAATCTGAAGTGAATCGTAACAAAACTTTTCAATACTTCCATTTGTGCAATTCGTAAAGATGGATTTGACTGCAACAGAAAAAATGATGAGAGGCTTTGCAGGATGCGTCAAACTAAGGAATTGAATAGGTGTGATGTCAAAGACGGTAGCATTAGATACTACGACAAGAACGCTTAGCTTCCATCAAGCAGAAGCTTAGGCTACAAGTTTCAAAGAATTTGCATCCCCGAAAATGCAACTTATTACATTTGTACGAGAATAAAATGAAGATTTCCGGATTTCAACAGCATGAAATCAGAAAATTAAGTTACGCGAATTGGGTAAAATGACGGAAAGATGTATTCATCACACTTGAAGTTTGGGATGTTTGTCATAATCGGGGTAAAACGGCTCGAACCGCAAAAATTTTTAGTCTGAAAAGTTAGTTTTATGATTTTATCGTAAAACATGCAATGTAGCCAAAATTGCTGTACTTCGGTACATATCTCAAATACACGGTCAAGAAGTGATTGGCTGCGAAAAAGATGCCCTGCATGACCCCAGAGGTGAGAACGCCGCCTATGCTTTCTTATGCTCTAGGCAGCGTTAATAATTATGAGACCACGCAGCGCTCACAGGGTCGCCTCGAAGTATGGGCGCCTGCCCTAGATATGCTCTACTTACCTTACATGCTAATGCTTATTCCAATATTGACTACAAACCATTAAAACTATCAAACAGTAGTATTATTATCAATATGCGCTATTAAATACATGTAATCAAAGATGCAAATAGACATCTAAATACTCAATATTTAACTTTACATATGATTTTACTTAGTCAAATTCTTCCATTATATCTTGCTGAATTGGGTTGACGGCAGCTGAATTCTGGGTTGTCCTTCTCGAATACATATTCAGACGCCGCACCCGAGAATTTAGAGGCACAACATCCCTAGCCATCTTGCGCGGTAGTGTTAGAATCGACTCAAAACTGTACTGCGAAATCTTCAAGAAGTGCTATTTACCATTTGAGCAGTCTGTGTTCAGTGGTTAGTTATCAAGGATTTCACGCATTTCTTCACATTTTGAAATTGCTTAAGCAAGATTCAGGGAGGTCACGACTGGTGCAAGACAATGCGCCAGGCGGAAAATTAGCGACGGTACTATACTGCGGCTGTAAGCCAACGTAGAGTATTGAATAGAGGGGATGCGAGTATTTCTGCAATAGCTACGTCCCTATAAGGCCGCTCTTTGGACTGAGGTTGGTCAAAAGTTATTTAATAATTATTTGACAATATGGGTGTTATTAACCCATTGACGACCGCGCGCTCCCTGCGTGTCGGGCACGGAGACCGCGCGCACGTGCAGTGGTGAGAGTGTTGCTAATTGTTTTCAAAATTGCTTGCAAAACTATCATAAGAAGTGTGCATAATGTTTCTGTGCATCTTGTTGATTTGAAAACTTCCATATGTAATCATTAGAAGTAAACGAACGCCGGCGAGACACACGGCCCTCCGCGGACGAAAAGGTGTGTCCCGCCGGCGGGACACACGGTCGTCAATGGGTCAACGAACAAATTTGGAAGCGTACGTATTATTCGTGATCCGCGTCCCTTATAACTGTAGCAGACGGATCTGAAGTTGATTACATTATTCTGCGAAAAGTAATATGATCAACGTCAGATCCGTTGAGACGGATTCTGCTGTCGCAGCAGAAAATGACCCGAGACATTCCATTCAGCGACAGCGCTGCCGTAGCGCTTCCGAAGCAAAACCATGAAAACGGATCTGGCGTTGATCATCTTATTTTTCGCAGAATAATATGAACACTTCAGATCCGTCTACTACGGTTATCAGGACTGCAGATCACGAATATAAAATTCGTGTTCTCTCTATGCTTCATCATTACTGCGACAGCAACGCAGTAAAGTCTGAAAGGGCGTTAAAGTGTGTTTCCCTTATAGGAGCAGGATTGATCGATAACACGACAAACAGTACCTTATGAATTAATTTTATGAGTGAAACATAAAAAATTGGAACGACGCCTTTAAGATTTGTGGGAGAATCGATGTGGAAAAGCAGTGGTAATTCGTTGGGGCCATCATGCGAGTGAATACTGACGAAAAAATTCTTTTCGTGAGCGCAACAGGATTATGGACGGATACTGCAGTGGTTTTACCAAATTCATGGCAACGGCTCTTGGAATATTCGCGTTTATGGCAAATATTCCTTGAGCCCGTTTGGGCCCGGTACTTTTGTATCTTTAGGTGTTGCACAAAACAGTCGCTAAAGGAGATGCTGGAAATCGAAGCTTGCGAACGACGAGATCTGAAAATATTCGACTTGCCTCTTGTCGTTGGCTTTTCCCTCATCTTCGGTTGGGTACGTCGCACCACGGCATCACAGCCTTTTTTCCTTTCGATGGCATTCATCAACTTCTAAGTCACCTTTGTATATTTTATCATAGCTTTTTTTTATACGAACCAACTTTACCATGTTCATCGTAGGACCTTTATGTCACTTTTGAACTTGATTCCTATTTGCACACTTTTTTACGGCGTTAATTTACAATTTTGAAATTGTTAGAAGCCCGTTCCAACCAAGACAGGCTGACTTCCTCTAGAACGCTCAACTTTGATACATGGATTCCTATCTTTTAAATGTTTGAACAAACAGTTCAACACCTTTGTCATCCATAAAGCTACCTAAGTGTGCACGTTGAGCTCAATGTCAGCAGAAGATTGCTCCTCATTTACGAGGAGTTCAGTGGTACCGCGCTGTCAAACGAAACGCCTCAAGTTCCTCGCCATCTTGAACCATTGATCGGGGTCATATAATGGTACACATACTAGATACTACTGCCCCACAACATGGCGGGTGTGTTGTGGAGTTAGCTCTGTAGCATGTGACCCTACAATAGTCAAAAAGGTCATGGTGTTGCCGTCGTATTCGTCTTCCATTCAGAATCGTAGAGGCATGGTGAATAGGTATTCACGTATTTATCCCACACAATGGCTGGTGGTTTTCCCTGTTACCTATACCTGTCGGCTATCGATGGAAACAAGTCTACCAACTTTCATTTCCGGAATTCCCTCCGGTGAACCTGAGGCGTTCCGTGGCACCCTAAATTATAGTTATATTACAAGAAAAGCTCGTCCGAGTCAAGATATCAGAAATATTTGGAAATGTGAAGCTTGGATCAAGGATTGTTTGCAGGTCCTCATTTGTTCTATGGTGTTATCTGTATGGGACCAAAAGTGGACAATGTTGGAATCTTTCTACTTCTTCTTCATATCACTGAGGTTCACTTGCACCTTTAATTGAATCATATAACGAAAATACCGTATGTTTTACAGTACGGTAGGACTAGGCGACCTCGTTCCGTCTTCACCCCGTCTGCTTATCACGATGTTCGGTTTCATTCTTATAGGGCTATCGTTGGTGTCGATGGTCATCAACCTCTTACAGACGAAGGTGGACTCTAATTACAGAACTTTCTTTCCGACATTTCTGAACCTTCTTCTCATGGCATTGAGCTGTATAAACCGCTAGTTCCAGAGAAGAAGTGAGCTTCTTTCAGATGAAGAAGACATACGAAGCGGGCAGGGTCACAAACGCGGGCAGTTTCGTTGACGTTAACTCAGCACGTGAGGTATCTTTTTACCAGTCTTTCATCGGACTGTCGGCCGCCAAACGTCTGTTCTCCAACTTCGTTGAAAAAATAAATAAACACTACTAAGCTAAGTCACCATTGGTTCATTTGAAATTCGACACTGCTCCACTGATTGCACTCCGGTGGGCGGATTTTCTCTTTTCACCATTTCTCAAACAGCCAGCAGAAAAGTACAATTGTTGTTCTGACTCTACGGCATGCAAAATAACCTACGTAACCACGTTTGAGCTGTATCGGATTTTTAACCTGACCACCCTTAAATGAAGTGTAAGCGCGTTATCATAGGATGCGATCATCAAAATGATTTCAGTGATAAGCAGGGATTAAACCATCATCGACCCCCACCACCAATCATTTGAAAAATGAATTGACATCCATCCATCCATCCATCCAAACATCAATCCATCCATCCAAATAAACAACTGGTTTTCGCATGTTATATAGTAAGGAGGAGTGAAGTCGGAAGCCTCTTGAAAATAAATGCCCTGCATCTATTTTGAATTTTTCAGAAATAGTCAGCATTTAGAAACAACGAAGCGGCGAAGATCTGATCTCGGAGACCTTGAGTCGATCAACGCAAACAAACCTCAGTCTTCCTGGTGTTCGACAGGTAAACGTTGACTTTCCTCTCACGCTAATGTTCATGACCAATTCACTCCGCAGCGAAGGAATGGAAGGCTCGGTTGGCTTTGATGAGGACCTTGACTCCTCTGAAATTTACTGGTGGATAGATCAGGCGTGACGTTATTCCTTTGGTCCGGAGTGTTGTGGGGGACATAACAAATGAAATAGGAAGTAATCTTACATGTCCGTTTTCCGAATTCAGTATCGGTATGATGAAATCGCTTTTCTATTATATCTCCTGCGAGGCGTACGTCTGGTAATCAAGTTGTTATCGTGATAATAACCTTCAATTTTTTCGAAACATCTGCAGTGTTTCTTTACTCTACTACGTGTGCAGAAACGCAAACGAAAAAATCCTGCAACTGTAAAAGCTCCAGTAATTGAATATTATTGTACGATTATGATTGTTCGTGTAATTGATTTCGCTTATATTAGCTAATTATTCTTACTGCTATTGCAAAAACCAGATTTCTACTTTTGCCGAGTTCTACCCGCTCGTATTCGGCTACTTCAATAGTGTTCAGTGAATCGTCGCATCATCGCAAAATTTGACGCACTATTCGAAATATTTAGGCACAAATGACAAATGCGTAAAAATAGAAATGAACTGATCTCTTCACGAGAACTTACTTCCTTCGTCACTTTTGTTAATGTTTCTTGCGCAAATGTATTACTACATAGAGGTGAATGCGAAAGTTTAAATTTTATTCCTTCAAATTCTATCTGCTCATTGAGGTTGTCCTTGGATCCGACGGTGTACATTGGATCATCGAAGAGTCGCCACTGAAAAGTCCAGATGAGGTAAATTCATGCACTGCTCGGTCATTAGCGACATGCTTACAGATCAAGAGATCTAGCTCTTGACACAATATATATATATATATATATATAGAATTGGTATGTAGTGCTCTCAGAAAAAGGTTTGTTAAGGTCACTCGACTGGTGGAACTCGAAACCGGTTTGCGTGTGTGCGAGCAAATAGGTGAGCTTTCTAAGAGTTCCTTTCAATTCGTCGAGAATTGCTTGTAAATCTTTTATCGCGTTCGAGGCGACAACAACGAAGACGATGACAACAGCGACAGCTTGGTCGATGAAATGGATGTTCTCCTTGAGAAGGAAGAGGTCTACGTGTCTTAGAAAGATGAGGCAATCATCATCACTTACTGCTGTATCTGATCTTCACTGATCATCCAAAATCTCAGATTCTTTCATGGCTTTAATAAATCCGGATATAGTGATTTTCTGTACATGCATCTTGCGATGTAAGCTCACTCTTTGTGGCATCAAGCATTTGATGATGTTCTTTCGAAGCATCGCTGAAACTGATTTTTAAAAGGCATCGATTGCCTTTTAAAATTTTTTCGAGTTCACCACCCCAGCGTCACCATGATAACTCGTACAAACGTGTCTGGCCCCACGGGGTCTGATGCTGATGGCGTGGTGACGTTCACGGGCTATCATGCACACGCAAGCGAACCTTCCACGCTCTCGTCGCTGCGCATTGCACTACGATGGACCCTTTCGCTGGGGGTCGGTTGATCACCTCGCGCATTGCTCTGTATGCTTCGGGCGTGTGCGTGCGTGCGTCGCGTGCTCAGCGTCTGAGGTTAGCGGCGCACGCGATTACCGCTCGCAAGTCGCAGACGCTCACAGCGAGCGAATGTATAACAAGGGCCTAAGAGTTGCACACCGCTCCCGAGCACTCATCCTCTCAAAATGACTAGCTGCTGCTACGCTACACAAGATTGATGTGATAACTGTGATATCCGTACGAAACCCAGCCGTGGGTTACTCATTTTTCACTCTTGTCAGCACATTAGGCAAATAGTTGGAGACTTCTACATTTTAAGCTTAGTAGGTCGTTTCATATTTCCCTAAATTGATTCACATTTCGGGCGCTCTTGAGGGTTGAAATGGGTCGCATTTAAAATGTATCGGCGTAACCATTTTACGCGACGACGCTCCGCACTAAACGGCGCGCGTAACCGTGACCGCGCGCCGTTTATTGCGGAGCGTCGTAGAGTTAAAATAGGACTAGTTCCCTATCCATTTGCCCACTGTGTTGAAACCTTGCTGGCTTCGCCACGCGGTCAGGCTGAGGGCTTGTTCAGACGACGCGCGTCGAAAATGCACAATCGAAGCTCAATCGATAATTAACGCCCTTGATCGAATTTGCTCTTTTGCATTAGTGGCGCAGTCCGGTTGCGCCTCATATAGGCAAACTTACTGGTCGCTCGGGTTTTTTAGAAGGCTGCTATTCCTTATTAATGGAAATTTTGACAAAATTCACTTTTTTTGTTCAATTTCTTTCCTATGTGATTATATGCCTAATTTTTTTGCCTATATGAGGCGCAACCGGACTGCGCCACTAATGCAAAAGAGCAAATTCGGTCAATGACGTTATTGATTGAGCTTAAATTTTGCATTTTCGACGCGCTTCGTCTGAACAAGCCCTGAGGGAGGAACTCCGAGGTGGGTGAACGACTAGTTTCCTGCAGATGAAGGGGAAAGACGAACTGGGTGGGTCAAGCACCATTCATCAGCCTACTGTATTGAAAGCGCGTGGCTTCGCCACGCGGTCAGACTAGGGGAGGAACTCCGGGGTGGAGGAACCACTACTTCCCTGCAGATGGAGGGTGTAAAGGATAAAAATCGAAAGCAGAGCGTCATTTGAACTTAACTAAGCACTGCAAAACCACTCGTCAGTGAAGGACCTGAACACCCAACCGACATGCACCAATCAGCCTCGCTATCCACTCAGCCATATAGGCACGTCGATGGTTCTTGGCTTTCTTATGACGATACATTCCCCATCACTCCATACAACAAACGTCCACGTCGGCAGACCGCCCGTTTGCGTCAGCGTGGGTACGGTAGGCGCGCAATTCAAATCCAGTTACGCCGATACTTTTTAAATAACACCGTTGAAGTGCAACCAAAGAGAATACATCCCCCCCCCCCACCCCCCGCAACCGACAGTACCCATTGAAGCGATTTGTAGAACTTCGAGCTCCAGAGCTTGGGTCTGTTTTCGTATTTCAGCTTCTGATGGGTGCACAGCCCAACCCACATGACACATGCATTCCTACAGGATTAGGATGAGACTTTCAATTACATTAACTGAGTGGTGAAAAAGTTCATGCCAGACAAATTTAGGTGATCTATGCCCCTCCAACTCGAATGAATATCTGACAGTTTATGAAACAAATCATGTACTCCACATTACTTCATAATTTTGGTGAAATGGTGATTCTTGTGATGATCTGTTAGATCGTATGTGGCTACCAGTATATTGGTGTCGAGGAGTTCGAGAATAAACCAGGGTCTCTTGACCATCAGCGAAAATTCTCAGCAACTTCTTTGCCTTTGTAAATCTGCTGGCCTTGCACTTACTTTTTTTTAGCGTCAAATAAGTTTATGTTAAGTACCACAGATCACTCAAGAATAATACTAATACATAACGTTAACCTTTGTGTGTGAAAGCATGTAACATGGGATTAATCTTTTCATCATAGAGAACAGTACGCATTGTAAAGTTAAAAGCACTCAAATAACTTTCGTCTATGTACTAGTGCCGATTGAATTTCTGCCGGTATGCTCCAACTCCAATTTTTCATGCGTTTTCACTTTCAGGTATTAGAAAACAAAACTTCTCATTACTTTCGTCTCTTGTAGCAAAAATTTATGAGCCAAATTTTCAAAATTTCTGACCACGCTATTTAGGACTAGTAGAACTAATAAGACTAACTCAGGTTTTGCTACGCGATGAACAATAAAACGGTTGAATCCGGAGCTTGGCATGGTAGAAAACTAGTGGTACGTTCCCATCTATATTTATTTAATTATTTACGCCTCTCAAAGACGTGCTTTAAAAAACAAATACATTAGCTAAAAGAAACAGAGCGATCCTAGGCAAGAACCTTGTAGTATAAAAATAATAACAACACAAAAAATCTGGGGAACAATATTTTACCATCATAAAGATTAAAAGTACTATATGCTTAGTAACTGATCATCATTGATTTATGAGTATCAACAACAACACTTTCTCATGTGTAGGAGAGACTTGGGAGAAAAAAAAACTCAGCTCATGTAAGATTCTTAGCCTGATTTTGTCAGAATAACACTCCTAAAAGTGATCATTAAGTTGGATCCAACCTATGCAAAATTTATTTGTGCACTACCATGTCACTGAACTGCATCTACCTCGACTCACCATCCAGGGCGGGGTCCGTGTCGCAGGACCCTCTTTGAACTAAATACGCACCCTGGTCCGTGGCCTCAATAGGAGACAGTGGACTGGTAGTGCTCAAGACATGCGAAATATGACTTGAATTAACTTGAATTAGCCATTTCGAAAACGGGCCCAATGCATTGACAAATCGATAGAAGACAGTGGACTGGCAGTGCTAGACTCATCCGAAATATGACTTGAACTCAATCATTAGGAAAACAGGCCCAAAACATGCCAAAACGTTGCAATCGGTTACCAAGTCACCCTGCTCTGAGAAAGTTCTGAACACGCAAGAGTATGATAATTCAATCAATCGAGAAATGACCAGTTACTAAAATGGTGAGAACAATTCCACTGTCACTAATACTTTGAAAGACACTCAACAAAAAAGGCAATACTTAGGTGTTCATTCATATATCTACATGAATGAACACTTCCCACCGCAACCGGATGCACTCTCAGTACTATTATCAACCGTAGTGAAAATACCTTCGGTTAACTGTCGAAATAATTTTCGACATGAAATAGCCTGTTAGTGACACATACGACGCTACTACCGCTAGATTCTCTCACAAAGTGGAATACGAGTTTTTTTGTGTTCTCGCGAATTTGACGGCGATGGAAAAATCTATGTTTTATTTTTGTGAGAGATCACGGCGATAGCACTCTTGGTCGTACTATTCGAGAAAGCCCCACGAGATAGAAGAGGTAAATATGTAAATTCAACGTTGAAAAAGCTCTTTTTTGCTTCTCCAATGGTAATAGTCTGCTTGTATGTAAACTGTGACCATCCATGACTCCCCAAACACAAGTCAACATGCACAGTCTCCATTTGCAATCAAGTACTCTGGAATCAATCTATAAACAAAGAATATGACGACTGAGAATCAGGTTAAGGAATGCCGCCATGGCGACTACAGTCACACCAGAATGGAGTGGCTGTTAATGTGTGTTCTATTGTTTACTTCAGTTGTTATATGCATTCTAGCGTACTACTCGAAAGTAAGTTCATTTTCTAAATTTTATGCTATACTTATCATAAGTACAGGAAATGTAGAAAAGATAAGTGCTAAATACGTAGCAACACTACATTTGTCAATTACTTAGAGTTAGTTGTCACATATGGAGGTGAACAAAGAACACCCAGCAAGCTGTATGTCTCTCTATGCCACCAATCCAAACTATGCATTTAGGTCCTGATTTGCTTGGATTTTTTGAATCCCAAAGGTACATCGTTATTGCTGTCCTCGACGGTCTGACTCAATCCTATCTCGATCGCCTTCGAACGGTTTTTCCCACAATTAGACATCTTGACTTTATTGGTCGGGACGCAGGTTGCCGCTATACTAACAGCGCCATGACTCTGGAACGATTTGTATATATTGCACTAGCGGATAAATCACTTAATGAAGGCATAACAAAAAGAGTACACCACCCCTCGCATCATGCTACTGTGGGTGGAGATATTTTCGTTAATCAGGGCAACAAACTTTTCTCTGGGAGAAATTTTTTTTAAATCTGGGAAGCATTACTATAGTTCGACGAAATTGTTGATGTTTTATCTGTGCCATCGTCAAACTCGTTTTCCTCTCCACACATAGATTCTAGCAACGCGTTTGGTGTTCACAGTCCAAAAAATACTCAAAAAGACAATTCCTCGTGACGTGGAAATCTTGACGAATTTTTAACCCTATGATCCGTATCCGTGTTGTAATCTTGTAGTTTCTTCTGACGAGCGAGGTCAGTAAACCTCCCCCAAAGATTCCTGTTGTGACCTATGTATGTGGTTCTCTAGAGCATCGAATGACGATAACAACGATTTAGTTCGTTTTTGTTGACTGCAAATAGGTGACCCAAAAAAGGCAAAAAGTCTTGACTGCTAACCAGTGGTGAAAAGGCTTCTAGGTTATGTCATATTAAAGGTTCATGACGCCTTTATATGATGCACTGAGGGGAGTTCTTCCTAGTATACTTCTGTCTTGTACTCTTAGTATTACTGTTTATTCATGCATGATCAATAATAATAATAAGGAGGAGTAAGATGGAGAAGCTCCCATCGCGGGAGGGTCGGCCGGCACTGACGAGTGCTGGTCTTGCTCAGTGGGCGGCGCGGCCCTTCCTTATCAGAAGTCCACAACGACAAGCTTGTGGATTCTGTTCGAGAATACACGACATCTCCCTTCCTCAGATAAAGCTCGTCCTCGAGCTTTGAGTCAGGATCGATTCATGGTGTCGTAGGTGATTGTCGTTGCGTCCATTAGTCGCCATTCCCGGCACTTGCTGTCAGCTTATCAATGAACTAGATTTCCTAGTTACGACTGATACTACTGACTGCTTGCAGAAAATAGTGAACACGAGAGAATGGACGAAATTATGATGTAGGCGTGACCTACGACTGAATGTTCTGATAGATGTTGATGGGCAGAGAGAGCTGCTGATATGCTGGTGATATGCTAGTATGTCATATTCATACAGAAAAAAGAGCTCGTCCTCGAGCGATAATGAACTACTGATCATGCACGAAAGTGAGCTGCGGTGAAGAAGGATGTAGACATTTACAATAATTATGGAATATCTAAACTATTACGCTTAAACATTTTACCGAAAAGAAATACTCTTAATAAAAACCTCATGATTATGAAATTCTATGTCAACAAAATATGGCACAAGAGAAGAACTTATTGTTCTACTCCGCTCACACATGGTATTCCTATGTAATTTCGAAGACGGATATTGATCTGGACAGTTGTCGCAAAGCGATCAATATACGGGCGTGCTCAGAAAAGAAAAGAAAGAATGTATTTTGTGCGTTTTGCTTTTGTTATTTTTCTAATTTCCTTTGAACCGCCCATTCAAAGAACTTTTATGCGAGATAAAAATAAAAAGCGCGCAGCAGCATAGTGAACCAGTGCAAACTATCACTCAGAATCTGAGCTGTTTGCAACTCCGACAGCCATATTTCTCCTGCAAACGGCGGGATCGCCGAAATGGTTGTTCTGTGACGTCCGATGTTTCGTTACTTGAGTGAACAAGAGATTGATTTTGGGGAGAAGCATTGGCTGTCACAGAACGAGGGTTATACAGTTTGAGACGATTAATATGAATTACTTGTCGCTTATGGCGAGCTGAGAGTGTAGCAATCGTTACGTTAGGACGATTTAAATCTACCACTTGGAACGGACCCTTCCATTGGGCAGAAAATTTTATACGAACGTGTCGTCATGGAGAAGGACTAAATCTCCAATGGAAATTTCCGTTCGAAATACCTTATGAAGTAAATCGTATCCAGCCTTGTATTTGGATGTTTTGTCAGCTATCGCACGTCCCACATTGACGATGGTGTTCTTCAATCTAGCGGCAAACTGATCTTCGAAGCTATCGGTGGCAAATAGAAGAGTGGATGGGAGTCCGTGCAATACGTCACTCCATGTGATAGGATGACGTTCATGGACAAGGTAGAACGGACCTATTGCTCGGGCTTCTTTCCCGGTCTGTACTCTATAGCGATATCTTGTACCAACAAGATCTTGATCGATGCATTAGTGACTTTAATGAAGCATGATCAGTAACTACCGTAATTTTAGCATTAGCTACATACGGGTAAAAAATTTGAGTGCGAATACTATCGCTAAAGCTTCTAATTCAATGCCAGCATATCGCTGCTTCTCATGGGTACTGAGAGAACGGCTGCCGTAAGCTATAGGATGGTCTTCGCCTGTAGTGGTTTTGGTCTGCAGTAAACAACAGCTAGCCTTTTAGTAAAGCGTCGGCGTGTATAATATACTGCAAACCAAAAGCAGGGGTACCAATATCGGTGGATGAACTAGTTCCTGTTTTAATGCATTGAGAGCCTTTTTCACATGGTGGTGACCAAATAAAAGAAACATTTTTTGACAAGCAATTCATTGAGAGGAGCTGCCATTTCAGCAAATCGTTGGGTAAAACGACGAGAATAAAAGGCGGCTCCTAAAAATGACTTGACAGATTTGGTGTCAGTTGGTTGAGGAATGTTCGAGATGCTCGAAACCTTTCCTGGATTAGGTCGAGACCCATACCTGCTGATCAAAACACCAAGATGTTTAACTTCAGTCTGGAAGAAGGAGCATTTTTCTAGGAGTAAGTTTCACACCGAAATTGAGAATGTGTGCAAGAACTTCTTGTAAATCTCATAAATGGTCATCAATGGACATACTAGCGACATTTTTTTCGTCTATGTAACCAAAACAACAAGCTTTGAACTCGCGAATCAAAACATTAGCTACTCTTTAAAATGTAGCTGGTGCACCTCTTAATCCTTGGACCATTACTGTGAACTGATACAAACCAAGAAATGATGAAAACACTGTTCGTTCTTTGTGCCTTTTCTTTGAATGGTGTTTGAAAAAAATCGATCTTCAAATCAAGAATAAAATGCACAAATTTTTTTCCACCTTCCAACAAAACAATAATATCTTGAATATGTGGAATGTTTTATTCTCGGTAATAGCATTAATTTTATGGTAATCTACCGTGAAACGCCATTGATCTTCAATTGTGCCTTTTTTTCACGCAAAATTATTGGAGAAGCAAATTTACTAGTGCTAGGTTCAATCAAGCGAGAACGAAGCATTTGCTCAATTTGACGTTGAATTGTTTGATACGAAAAAAGTTTCCGAGACGGAGGAGAAGGAGTTTGAATTTTGCTAAGAATAGCGTTGTCTGTTAGAGGTTTTATTACAAGATTCGTATTCAGAGCAAGTGGAGAAACAAATTTATTGTTATCCCGTAAAGAAGGTTCGATTATAGGAATCGTGATATTATCGAAAGAAACTTTCTCGTCAGGTTATTAGTTACCTTGGAGTAAAACATTTGGAGCTGACGGTTGTTTATTCGAATGCCGACGTTTTGCGAGATAAGATGTAAGAAATGAGGTTAGAATTGCTATTGGCCGCAAAATAAATATTCAAAATTTTCGAAGGTAGGATGACATAATCAGATTAATAGGAACCGAGAAATTGAGAATAGAGTGGAAAAATAGTAATCACCACAATTCCCTCTGATTTGTGTAAAGTAACTGAGCTGAGGATCCCAACTTTTTTTGAGATTGCAAAATTTCAGCTGCATTTCCCACAATGGGCGAATCGTGTTAGTCAAACTGTTCCTAATATCATCGGAGACAAAATTTCATCTTTGTTATTCAGAATAAAAGAAAATTGATTGAGTTATTTTTTTTAAATAAACGAATCTCTGGGGTAAACTTTGCCAAATCTTAATGAAATTTCGTGGAGCATTTGAAACAAAATTTTCTTGTTTGAATGTTATGGGAAGGCTTACATGTATCTGAGACACAAGGACATATCCTGCTGCGTAGTTAGTAATTTGAACCATCATTGTAGACATCCTGAGGCAAATTCCGACAGTCCGCTTCCGGACTATAAGTAATTAAGTCTCTACTACCTGGTTGGACGAAATAAATTGTCTTAGCTACACGAACGGGCGTGTATAAAAAACATTTATTTATTATTCTAGGGTCCAGTAGTATTTCATCCACTATTACTGACTTACATCTGGGCACCACCAAAACATCACCCGCCGATGAGGCAAAAATATCTTCACGACCAATTAAAATTCGAGTGGGAGATATTGCTGCCATGTTTTTAATCGTTTGAATCTTGAAATTTATCAAAGTACAGATATGGTCGAATACGAAATGAAAGTCATGCATCATAAGGTCATCCATTTCAATTGTGAGTAATCACAGCTTTAAAATGAACTCTGAATGCTGTTGATCGTGTCGATTTTCATGTGACAAAGAAATGTCGTTTCCCATAGTAGTGAAATCAGACTGATTTTGTAAAGAAATGTGAGGTGCTAGCATAGCAGATTTATCCGTGAGTAATCTATGGAGAGGGTGTTTAATGGTTTATATGCAAAATCGGCAACAGCACGGAAGCTATTCTTACTTATGGAGTCGGTACGGCGTTTTTTTTGCCTAGATGGAAAATGGGGAATGCTTTTTGTTGCGTTATATCCAAAAGGTGAAACTTAATTTGTATAAAATCATCTTTATGGTTTTGTTGAGGTGCTTTACTCTTCAAAACTTCAAAAAAATCGCTTTGGAAAGATGGTGTATATTCCTTAAATAAAGTTGAGTGTCTTAGAATGGTAACGATGTCTCTTACTTATTTCTTATACCATAGTAGGTTATTGGGGAAAATATTGTTCTGGGATCGTAAGAACTTTTTTATAATAAAAAACAAACACCCCATTATTCATCGGAACTGCGGTACTGTTAATCCACCGTGAACTCATTCGGTTTGCTGAATATGCTCTTCGTTTTGTTCACAATTTCTTCGAGAAAAGAGAAAAAATATGGTACACCAGAAGTTTTATCTTTATAATGTTTGATTCGCCGCTACCACTACTGCTGTTTGTTTGTAGCACAAAAATTATTGACCGTTGATAAGACCTATCAGTGGTCCCTTGGGTTGGGAACGGTCAGGCTTGTTTGCTTGCCTGGGTTAGGTTGCGCCATGCATGGAGAACGCGTTCCTATCAGAATACGCCTACGGTATCTGCTTCTAATTACTCACTATCACTACGAACGGGCCATCTTGAGTAAATACGGGTGGATTTTTACTATTAGCGGGTATCCGTTTCAAAAGGAGCAGTTCTTTTTATCAATTCAAAAAAAACCTTACTTGCCAGTAGTTTCAAAAAACTTTTCTTCACCCGGGCGGTTTATGGATTTTTAACCACCACTCCTCGGTGGTCTAAATCTTAGAAACACCACACGCTCTGATAGCTGTAACTAGGAATAAAATTTATATTACCTCGAGGATTTTTTTTAAATTGCGCGACTTATCATTACATCAGCTTCCATCGCTGGCATCAGCTTCTATCGCTGGCAACAGCCTTCTTTTACGGCTGGAAATTTTTTTTACGCGCAGCTACCATCAGCTCTTATTTCAGCTGAAATTTTATGCGCGATTACCATCAGCTCTTATTTCAGCTGGAATTTTTCTCATGCGCTCTATTCTTCTCGACTCCACGTTTTCGGAGGAGGTATTTTCATTACTTGCTCACTCCAAATATGGCGCGGGAGGAATTTTCTTTTAGTATTTCCTTACTCCAAATTTACGGAGAGATAAAACGAATAAGAAAAATTTTAAAAAAAATGTATTAACTACTCCCAATTCGCGAAGGAACTACTTCCTACTCCTATTTTACGGAGGAGTTATCTCTACTCCGTTTTCTACGCGCAAAGTATGTCTATTTTTAATAGTTCCTCTACTCCAAATTTGCGGAAAAAGTAATTTTTTGTTTTAACCCTAATTTGCGGAGGAACTACTTCTGCTACAAGTTACGGGAGGAGCTATCTCAACTCCGATTTCTACGGAGGAGCTATGGTTCACCGGTTCAGTATCGCACGCCTTGCTCTGAACAATCGCAACGACTGTGTGCCCCTCTCCGGAGAATGTGGGGAGCTTTTACTGATTCGATTCCGCCCCAATGGTGTGACAAAATATTGGAAATACTTGTAAAAGAATCAGCAAAAGGCTTCAAAAACAGCGACCTATTAGAGAATCCACCCACTGCACCGTGATTCTTGCTGCCCCGACTAGTTTTGGCAAAATTACGGGATAAACTTTCGTAGAATCGCGTGCATATCTCACTGCTTTAAAACATCTACCCTAGCACACTTCCAGTATAGATGCGGGAAACATCCCCTCCTTTAAATCAGCGAGTAGAAAAAACGGTAATGTGAAGGAATTTCGTTTCTCTTTTTTTTCGAAACAACCGTATTGGAGAAAAAAAAGCTAATTATTCTGCCCAGTAGAACGGAAAGAAGAAAATATGTAAAGTAATTACTCACGTTCGAGATAGTTCCTTTCCACTATCGGAGGCACAGCTTCCTCCGACGAAGATCTGCGGCTTGTACAGGGCCACCAGAGCTTCATCAGGCGATTTGGGGAAACGAGATAAGACGACAAAACAGAATAGTGGCCACTACTCAGCATGAGTCAATTTTCCCGTTTTTTATTTCCCCCTCCATTTTATATTTTTCATGCTCATGATGAATAGAGAAATTAATTACCCGAAAAAATAACCCGAAAGAGAGAAAAAACTTGTTTTTTTTATTGAGAAAAAACATCATACATCAGGCAGAAATACGAAAAAATCTATCTTAGAAATCTCCGCGGGATCTCCATGTCATATTAAAGGTTCATGACGCCTTTATATGATGCACTGAGGGGAGTTCTTCCTAGTATACTTCTGTCTTGTACTCTTAGTATTACTGTTTATTCATGCATGATCAATAATAATAATAAGGAGGAGTAAGATGGAGAAGCTCCCATCGCGGGAGGGTCGGCCGGCACTGACGAGTGCTGGTCTTGCTCAGTGGGCGGCGCGGCCCTTCCTTATCAGAAGTCCACAACGACAAGCTTGTGGATTCTGTTCGAGAATACACGACAGTTACCATTTACTACCATGGTAGCTCAGTGGGTGACGTGTTGGGCTCTCGATTAGGCGTTTATCGGTTCCATTCCTTCCATGGCTTTTCTTTTGCTTCCTTACTCTTGGTTCCAAATTACGCATCTTAGGCAAAGTCATCCCAGTTCCTGGGTAGAATCGCCATTGGACGAGTATGGCGGATACAGAACACACAAGGGCACTATCAACTAACCCTCCTAAATGTGACCCTTACCTGTCGAAACTTACCCCAATGGATACCAAATCCAGAAACAAACATCAGATTCGTGACCAGCATCCCAAGTAACCATCGTAGACAAATTCTAGGCGAAATTGTGATTCTGACCTCTGTAGTGTCACTGGTATCGAGTGAGTTACACAGTTGCTGAGAATATCATTTTCTTACTGTTCCACTTTTTGGACTCTAGAGAACACAAATAGTCCCACCTCGGCTGAATTTTATTCAGTATTTGCCAAAACAGATCGTTCGGAATGCTGACCAACCCAGAACTCACACATCTTTTTTGCCTTTTTTTGTGTCACCCATGTGCATTCAGCAAAAACAAACTTCAACGTTGTAAACGACATTCGATGCTCTACAAAACCATGTAGGTCTCGAATGGAATCTTTGGAAAAAGTTCACTGGCCTCCTTTGTAAGGCATAGGGCTGAAAGGTTTGGCAGAATCTTGGATTCAGCATCGTGCTTTCACATAATCTAAGGGCTTGTTCAGACGACGCGCGTCGAAAATGCAAAATTGAAGCTCAATCAATAATTAACGTCATTGATCGAATTTGCTCCTTTGCGTTAGTGGCGCAGTCCGGTTGCGCCTCATATAGGCAAAAAAAAATTAGGCATATAATCACATAGGAAAGAATTTGAACGAAAAAAGTGGATTTTGTCAAAATTTCCATTAATAAGGAATAGCAGCCTTCTAAAAAACCCGAGCGACCAGTAAGTTTGCCTATATGAGGCGCAACCGGACTGCGCCACTAATGCAAAGGAGCAAATTCGATCAAGGGCGTTAGTTATTGATTGAGCTCCGATTTTGCATTTTCGACGCGCGTCGTCTGAACGAGCCCTAAAGGATTATGAAAAAATATTCAAACCTTAGAATGGGATACTTAAACGTTATTTCACTTCAACAGTCAAAGTGTTTAGTTTCTATTATACAATATTAAAAACAGTTGGCTAAGTTCTGATTTCATTTGTGCGTGCTTATTAATTATCTGTTTAAGAATACAAGAGTGTGCACCACTAATCAGCTGGGAAGTGGGTTACTCACTTTCCATTTGACACTACACATAATCCTTGCTGTTTTGCAGCAGTAACCACGAAACTTTCTTAACAAGTCCCATCGCATTCAACAAACATTTCCCATCACACTATGCTACTACACCTCTGACGCATTTTAGCGATATGCGGACTGTACCTTTCAACTGGAGCTACTCCTGGACACTTTGCCAACGAAGGAAATCGTTAAACGCTATAACCGTTATAAAGAAGGAGGCGAAGAGGAGAAGGTCCAGGAAATGGCTAAAGCGGACGACAGCGCACCAAACTAAATTCTACGAGAATGTAATTAATGTGAAGAAAAGAGTCACACTAGCGACTTTACTCCGATTGAAAAGCACTATAACCTCTTTTTGATTAAAACTTTCTTTTTGAATAAAAGTGATGACTTTAAGTTGGTATCATCGCTTGCTGTGCCACGGCACGTTTTCAAATCATTCCTCGTGATTCAAGACCTCTTTTTACATAAGATGGTAGAGCCAAACTTACCTGTGCACTTGGTTTTCTAATCATAGCTTATCATAACTCAAGGCCCACAAATTCATCACGAATTCGATGACACAACGATTGATCACAGCTTATCATAAGCAACGACATCAACTAGTGGTTCGCCAGCACAGGACTCTCCATAAATAGACGAACTGCGACCAGACGCGAAATTTCTTCTGTACAACGACGCAGCTTTGAAATTATACACCCCGGTGCAAAATTATAGGTTCACCCCGCGATTTGTCCATAAGTGGTCAAAGAACCTGTTGTGGGGATCTAGTAACATTACTGTCATATTCCTCACCATCAAAAACCTAGATATAACAATTCTGGGCGGGATGCCTTGTCACAGTAAGATTTTACAATTTTTTATTGAAAAATCAGAGATAATGACCGGTGCAAAATTATAGGTTCACTTGAAAAATTTTCGTTTTACGTGGGGGTTTCCCCGCCCAAATCTTAACATAAATAGGTCAAAATGTAAATGCAAGCATAAGTTGTATAAAATCGTAATGGGAAGAGGCACAAGCTTTCTTCACACAAGCAAGTTCATGTTGATGTTCTCCCCGCGGCAGGCCTTTCAAACAGGAAGATAGCAGCTCAACTTGCAAGGTCATTGAACGGAATCAATCATTATCTGAAGGACCCAGACACCTACAAGAGAAAGAAAGAAGCTGGCCGTAAAGGAAAACTGTATAGAAGAAATGAGAGCCTTCTGGTCCGGAATGCTTCTAACAGTGCCATGCCGCGATCGACCTGCGACGTCAGCTGGACCTCCCGGTGTTGAAGTGGACGGTACTGAGATGCCTGAATCGCAGCCCACATATCGTTCATCAAGTAATAAAACGTGGTCCCTATCTCACGAAGATCCACAAGGCTGCCAGATGGAAATTCGCCCGAGAACACATGAGCACAAATTGGACGATGGTGGGACCAGAATGCAGTTGAATTTTTCGGGGGCGTAGAAAAGCATCTCTAGTTTTCAGGTGATATTTTCCGATGAGGAAAAGTGGAACCTCGATGGGCCCGACGGCTACAAGCACTACTGGAGAGATCTAAGAAAGGAGAAAGAAGTTTTCTCTAGATGCAACTTTGGCGGTGGAAGTGTTGTGATCTGGGTTGCATTTTCCGGATATGGACTTGTAGCTTTGGAGTTTATCTCCGTGAGGGGGTGAGCGGTGAGAGAAGAAGAGTGATATAGTGATAGTGATAGTGTGTATGTAAACCCCTATAAAAGGGGGTAGATTGCTAATAAACGTGTTATACCCTGTCTGTCCTGTTCGCAACTGGCGATCAGGCAGCATCGAACGGATCTACGACAGCTCTCCGGCAGGAATGGCGCATCCAGTGAAGCTGGATGTGGAGAAGACCACACCATTGGGACCTACACCGATGACGGACGCAAGCGGTGCAGAAGCGTACCGCGGACGTACGCCCGGGCCTTATGTGCCGGGCACGTCGTGGAGAACCTGGTGGAAGCTGTTCGTCAACTTCCTAACACTCCGCAAAGTGACCGAGGAAAAAGATAAGCGTTTAATCTCTTTACAGGAAGTTGGTAATTCTAACTATGAACTGCTTGAGTCGTTACTTCAGGCCCGCGAGCTGGAGGACGTGGGCCTGGAGGAACTGCGGGCAGCAATGGAGAAGCATTATCAGCCAAAGAAGCTGATACTAGCCGAAGGATTCGGTTTAATGTCTAAAGTGCAGAAGCCAGGACAGGCTCTGCACGAATATTATGCAGAGCTTCAACAGGCTGCAAATGGATGTAGTTTTGAGAAAGTGAAAGAGTATCGGGACGCCATGGTCACGAAGGTGTTCATCGGAGGTCTGGCGTACGTGGAAACGAGGAAGCGACTGTTGGAGCGGGAAGAACTTACGTCGAAAGAAGCCTTGGAACAGGCTGAAGCGTATGAAAGAGTGGGTGCTAATGCTCCACATCTTAAGGAAGGACCACCCCAACTGGGGGTGGCACAGATAAAGGATAGAAGGGACGGACCCAACAAACCAGGTCCTAGGCGCCCACAAACTGTGAAAGGATTCGTAGGGAAACCCAACAGTGTGACCAGTAGGGAAAAGAAGTGCGGAGTTTGTGGAGTGCCAAGGCACCTGGGTTACGAGTGTTTTAGACGGGAAAAAGCTTTCTGCAAGTTGTGCCGGAAACTAGGCCATTTTCCGGTAACCTGTAGAAAACAAGGTAAGCTTTTCAGGAAAGACTCCCTCCAGGTCCATTGGTGCGTGGAGCCTCCCGGCAGCTCCGACAGTGAGGTTGAAGAAACAAATGCTGCTATCAATGGAGTATATTTGAAAGTACGGACTCACTGTCGTAGAGCGGAAATGGATGAGCCGGTGAGACAGTCTCTCCAGGAGGAGAGGGAGACGATTCTAAGCGTCATGCAGGGCGCGTACGGAGAAGAAGAGGATAGCGGTATTGATGGAGTAAGCGCTGAGCCTCCCCGAATGCTACAGGTAGAGGCAAATGGGCAACTAGTGCCATTTGAGCTAGACACAGGGGCTTCTATGTCAATTATCGACGAGAAGACATGGTACCGATTAGGCCAGCCACGACTGAGGGAAACTGAGGTGGCGGCTACGGCTTACAACAATGAGCGGATCAAATTTCAAGGCAAAGTAAATGTGGAATTGAAGTTTGCTGGAAAGACAGCACGACTAGACTACGTGTGTTTAAGGATGCAACACATTCGCTCTGTGGAAGAGACATGATCCAGGCTTTACAAATCGACTGCGGCCCCCACTATAAACGAGTGCACAACGTAGTGGAGCTAAGCAAGGTCGAATTGAAAAACGAGGTGGTACGGTTACTAAACTGTTTAAGGATGCAACACATTCGCTCTGTGGAAGAGACATGATCCAGGCTTTACAAATCGGCCCCCACTATAAACGAGTGCACAACGTAGTGGAGCTAAGCAAGGTCGAATTGAAAAACGAGGTGGTACGGTTACTAAACTGTTTAAGGATGCAACACATTCGCTCTGTGGAAGAGACATGATCCAGGCTTTACAAATCGACTGCGGCCCCCACTATAAACGAGTGCACAACGTAGTGGAGCTAAGCAAGGTCGAATTGAAAAACGAGGTGGTACGGTTACTAAACTGTTTAAGGATGCAACACATTCGCTCTGTGGAAGAGACATGATCCAGGCTTTACAAATCGACTGCGGCCCCCACTATAAACGAGTGCACAACGTAGTGGAGCTAAGCAAGGTCGAATTGAAAAACGAGGTGGTACGGTTACTAAACCTCATCAAGGAGTTGTTCCAGGCTGGGTTAGGCAGATGTACAACACAAGCCGAACTGAAGTTCAAAAATGACGATCCTAGGCCGAAGTTTTTCAGAGCACGGCCGGTGCCAATAGCCCTAAGGCCTAAAGTAGAGGCAAAGCTAGAAGAGCTAGTGCAAAATGGAACACTCAGGAGAGTGGAGCATACGGAATGGGCAACACCATTGGTTGTCGTACCTAAGCCGGGAGGAAAGGTACGTATATGTGGTGACTATAAGGTCACCGTGAACCCACAGCTGGATATAAACCAGTATCCATTACCAAAACCAGATGATCTTTTTCATATGTTGAACGGAGGGAAGAAATTTTCAAAACTGGACCTGAAGGACGCATATATGCAAGTGGAACTCAAGAAGGAGTTCCAGAAGTATACCACCATAAACACCCATAAGGGCTTGTTCCAATATACAAGGATTCCATTTGGAATAGCGTCCGCGCCAGCAATCTTTCAAAAAATAATGGAAACGACACTGGCAGGGATAGAAGGTGTTTTAATATACCTTGACGATATAACGGCTACGGGTCCAGACGATAGGTCACACATTCAGAGATTGGAAAAAGTGCTGAAGAGGCTGCGGGAAGCAGGGTTCCGTTTGAAGCGGGAAAAATGCGAATTTTTGAAACAGGAAATGGAATTCCTGGGACATGTAGTAGACGCAAAGGGAATAATGCCATCCCCAAGTAAACTGAAAGCTATGATAAACATGCCGGAGCCAAAAAATATTAAAGAAACTGAATCATACTTAGGCATGGTTCAATACTATGGAAAATTCATTCCAAGTTTGGCGACGCTGGCAGCGCCGCTAAACAAATTAAGAAGAAAAGGAGTCCACTGGGTATGGGGCGTAGAACAAAAGCAGGCCTTCAATGCAATAAAGGCAAAATTAGGTGCAACAGAATCGTTGGCTCATTATAACCCGGATGTGCCGGTAATATTAGCGACAGATGCTTCGGAGTACGGATTGGGAGCCGTACTGTACCATAAATATAAGGATGACACTGAGAAGGTGATAGCCTACGCGTCACACTCTTTGACGAAAGAAGAGCGGAATTATGCGCAAATAGAAAAGGAAGCGCTGGGAATAGTCTATGGCGTGGAGAAATTTAATCAGTTTCTGTATGGAAGACGTTTCACCCTATTGACAGATCATCAACCATTAGTTCGTATTTTTGGACCGAAACAGGGTTTGCCGGTAATCGCCGCGAAAAGACTACACCGTTGGGGGTTGAGATTGATGGTGTATTCATTTAATATCGAGTACAGGAAGACGAAGGAGTTTGGAAATGCAGACGGATTGTCGCGGCTGCCGGATCCGCGGGAGCTACCGAGTGCCCAGGTAGTAGTTGATGATATACAGGTGCAACAGGTGACAGAGCAAGCAATGAGGGGACTCCCAATGACGGAAAAAGAGATTGCACAAGCCACCAAGGAGGATAAGGTGTTGAGAAGAGTTGAGAAGTATGTTCGTGAAGGCTGGCCGGCAATGGTTAGGGAGAGTATGTTGAAGCCATTTGCTGCGAAAAAGATGGCATTTTCCTTACACAGAGGATGCATACTCTAGGACAATCGAGTGGTGATCCCAGAAAGATACAAGACCCAGGTCTTGAAGATTCTCCATGGCAGTCACTATGGCCGGAATAGGATGGTGAGCTTGGCCAGGAAGAAAGTGTGGTTTCCAGGAATAGATGCAGCAATCGAGAAGATGGCCAAGGGATGCCACATATGCGCTGCGCTGGGTAGAGACCCAGTGCGTACACCGCTCCACCCGTGGGACGAACCGGAGAAAGTATGGCAAAGGTTCCATATAGACTTTTGTGATGCAAATGGTAATGAATGGTTAGTAGTAGTGGATGCCAAATCGAAGTGGCCAGAGGTCATCCGGATGGGGTCCACGACGGCAGAACGGACGATAGCTAAGCTGAAAGAGATCTTCAGCACGAACGGATTGTCAGAGCAACTGGTGTCCGACAACGGACCACCATTCGCCTCGAAGTCTTTTCGAGAATACTGTGAAAGCAGAGGCACTGAACAAATATTCACACCTCCCTATCATCCCAATTCAAATGGGGAAGCGGAACGGTTCGTCCAAACGTTCAAAAGCATATTGTATAAAAGGTTTAGAGCGAACAAGACCGAAGAAAACTCAGTGGTGGATACCGGGAATAATTGTAAAGGCTGAAGGAACAAATATATATGAGGTGAATATAGGTATAGGGCAGAGGAAGGTCCACGTCGACCAAATGAAGGAGAGAGTCGTGAAGTGGGAAGAGGTAGATGACTACCAGTTATGGAAAATGGACGAAGGAGGAAGTCGCAAACGAACGGGAATTACAGATGAAGCCCGACGATCATTGCGGAAAAGGAAGGAAACGGAGCGGTGGGGAGAGTATAGACATGCTTTGAAGAAGCGAAGGGTAAACAGAGTAGAATCAGTGGTGATAAGAAAGAATAGTAAGCAAGGCCAGCGAGAGGGGTATATAAGTGGTGAAGTCGGGTATGGTGGCACTTGGATGTGGTGTCCACCAGCAATCCAGTACGCAGGAGGGGGGACGGGGCGATCAGCCGCCCCGTCGTCGGGCCCCCACAAGTGATCGTCATCCCACAGCCGCAGCTCCAGCAACCCGTGCCGTGGCAGGCACCCACGGTGATGCCGGTGGTGGCGACCGTGTTGCCGCCTCGGCCTGCCATGGCTTATCAGCCACCCAGGAGGCGAAGAAGGCCGCGAGGACCGCCGATGAAGAAATGGCCATGGGCCATCGCCGCGCTGCAAGCGTATGGAAGAAGAAGATCTCGCTCGAGATCGGGCGAGAGGAACCGTATCCGCCGCCGTTCGCGCACGAGATCGCCGGATCGTCGTGAGGATAGGGCGGGGTGATCATGTCGATGATGATGTTTAATAAAGATTTCATTATTTCAGAGTTGGTGTGTGAATGAACGGTGGAGGAGGTAGTGAAGCCGAACCTCCATCGTAGAGTCATGAGTCTTAGGGTCCGTCGTCTGTCAAAAATCCACTGCACGTGGATTATTGGTGGTTGAGTGACCGGGAAGGTCACTACGGGGGAATGTGAGGGGGTGAGCGGTGAAGAAGGAGTGAGAGAAGAAGAGTGATATAGTGATAGTGATAGTGTGTATGTAAACCCCTATAAAAGGGGGTAGATTGCTAATAAACGTGTTATATCCTGTCTGTCCTGTTCGCAACTATGTAATATGGGCAGCGAAGATTATCAGTATGTGCTAAAAGAACACCTTCCCTCTTATCAGAAAAGATTTCTTAGGCACAATCTTATCTTCCAGCAAGACAATGCTGCCATACACGTGTCGAGGTCAACTACGACTTGGTTCGATTCCATCAGAATCCAACTTTTAGCGTGCCCCAGTTCTCCAGATCTCAATCAGTTGGAAAATTGGTGGGGCATTCTTGTTTACAATGTTTGCAAGAACGGCACCACTTACACCTCGGTTTCTGATCTGAAGAACGCCATTGTTGATGCTTGGGCTCATGTAGAGCAAACTGTTCTTGATAATCTTACTCGAAGTATGCCACATAGAATGTTTGACGTAGTTCATAACAAAGGTAATGTAACAAAGCTAAACTTAACCTATAATAGATACAAGACATCCCGCCCAGAATTTTTATATCTAGGTTTTCGATGGTGAGGAATATGACAGTAATGTTAATAGATCCCCTCAATAGGTTCTTCGAGTACTCATGGACAAATCGCGGGGTGAACCTATAATTTTGCACCGGGGTGTATGGAGGCTTACAAAAAAATGAAGAGTTAGGGGCATGCGGCGGAAGTTGGAGATAGACGGGATGACCACGAGGTTAAGAGCCTGAGCTCATGATTTTTCGTGGTAAAACACTGTCCCGGTATGAAACTCTTGCCTAGGAATGGGCGAAAAGAACGTGGGTACTAGAATCAGACCTACGGACCCAGGTAAATCAATTAGTAGAGGAAAACTCGCAATCACGGGGCTGGACGAAAAATTCTTCTCCTATAGAAGCCTTAAGAAGATTGATCGTATGATGATATCGAGGCAAAACACCCTGGTTCTTTCCTTGCGTAGTTTAAGGAATTTAGTAGTCGTTTCCAAATGTCCAGGGTGCGCCAGCTAAATCCGGACAACCGCGGCTCTATTTTTCCAGACAACCTTACAAACACAAAATACTACTCGAATCCAGAATCCTTCTGCATATTAGTAGAGGGGTATGTTAAGATTACAATTGCTCAATGTAGTCTCCGTCAGCAGCAATAATACCCTCCATCCTTGACCAGAAGCGCTCGCAAGCCATCTACAAAAAAGCTCGGTCCAATTTTGCGAATACTGCTTTATTGGCGCTTCGCAGAAATGTGACATTAGGGTGGCTCGTCCCATTAGCAGCTCTCCCAACAACGCTGAAATGATAGTAGTCCATGGGGTTCAAATTCGGGTTTTTATGGGACCAGAACTTCTTGGACTTAAGCATGTCCAAGTTATCGGACAGCCAGTCTTGGACCAAATGGCTCGTGCGCCGCCTTGTTGACAGACATATGGCCTTCCTGAAGACACAGCCGCTATCCAGGGGACTACTACAGTCACTGAACTTTGGCTAATTCCTAACACTGTTGTCAAGTTCCTCAGTGATTGTCCCGGGTCCTCCAAGATCAGCTCCTGAGCCTGTTCTACGGCTTCTGCTGTTCTTGAAAACGTTCTCGCGAATGGGTTCTTGTCGCCGAAGTTGCACAACCCTCCTCGGAAGTCTCGTACCTCGCCAGTACTTCGTAAACCGTCGATCTCGAGTATCCTAGGAATCGAATAGTCTCCGCCCCTGAGCGTTCCGCGCGACCGCTTCCGATAATTGCGGCTCTTCAGTTGTACTCCGCACTTGTGGGAAGCATTCAGACAGTTGTGAGGGTATCACTATAAACTAGAGGATTTTCACTTACACTACTCCAAGCGGGACCTCTGACGAAGTTACGGTACGGCGGGAGAGTTGAATTGAAATTTGTCCGGATTTGGCTGGCGCACCCTGTATGTCGCCTAAAATGTTTTAACCGTTAACCGTTGATTTTAGAGTTGTTTTCAATGGGAAGTGGTTTTTGTGTGTTTTTGTTCATGGTTTGTGCGTAACCGTTATGTACTTCCAAGCTTCGGCCCACATCACGAATAAAGAAATATGTGAAAAAAATGGGCGCGACACAGCGTAATCAAGAGCTACGTGAGTTCCGCCTTTTTACCAGCAAATCTTTCGTTGAAGATGAAAGTTCTCAAGGTAAATGCAATAATATCCTTCTGAAACATATCGGATTTATTAACAAAAATATGGAGCCATCCAATGACAGCGAACACGAAATATTATATTACTTTCGTAAGCTAACAGAGGGACTATTTACAGCGCTTGGGGGAACAATGGATACAAGGACCATAGCATACAATTATTCACAGGATAATAATCTAATATTTTCATTTTCAACAACGCAACTTGAATGCTTCATTGGAGCAACAGAGAGAAATAGTTCTGAGATGAAATATAATATTTCGGGCTGAACAATTGCAATCAGATTGCAGAATGGTAAAGCAATAGTATTCCAATACTAATAAAATATCTAGCCTCTTGACAAAATAAATAATTTCTACTCACCGATTTCTAAGAAAAATACTTTCTTTCGTAACGCTGTCCAAAGGCGGCGATCTTGCTATCTCTCCTATTCAGTTCTCTATATCCACTTGTGGAAGGTCTACATAACTGCTAGCTGCTTGATTGCTGAAACGCCTTGCTACGGCGTAATAAGTAAATAAATAAATACCAAATGCATCACACTTGAAAAGTAATTCTGTTCTAAGATTCTGAAGATCCTCTATTGGAACGAAGAAGATATTTAGCCATTTGGAATCACGACAGACACTAACTCATGAATGATGAGCAGGAATTATGCCTGTTGAAAAATAACAACCAAAATAGAATTGTGAAGTGGACGCTGGCGATGGGCGTGACTGCAGAACTAACTAGTGCAAGGTCTATAGAACTAAAGCAATCGAGTAGTGCACAAAAATGGAAAAGATACTGAAGAAACGAATCAATCAAAGGTGCTCCGCAAAGCAGTCCTCAAGTGCTCCAAGCAAGTCCTTCGATAGGAAGTATTTATCAGCATCGATAGTCTGAATTGAACGTTTTGACAGGGTTCCGCTGTTCTTGACAATCACATTCAACACGAGCATACACACTCTTCATTTACCAGCCGTTCAACGGACTCTCGGTCGACCCAAATGACACGTAGATTTGGACACTATTCCACTTATTCTTAGAGCACTTCGGTGGACAGAGAAAAATTTCAGAGCCGAGCTGATCACAAATCCGACGATGATATTGGTATTAATTTTCAGATTTTTATGCACCCATTTCGTCGACATGAGTCCAAACTCGTCCGAAATGGGGTGGCGCAAATTTCATATTTGGCTCAAACTTTGTCTAGATAGGTTACTTTGCATGCTGATCGCAATTCGTGCTAAGTGGGTGGGGGAGGGGAGAGGGGTTATTGCAGCTAAAAAAAGAGGTCTCCAATATTTTACCACCAAAAGATCTTCAGACTTGTACGAGCATGAATTTTTTGAAAATACACATTTGAGATAAGTTACTGAGTTAGGTTAACAATTCGACCTATTGAAAAACTGCCGCTCATGGTAAGAACAACAATACTAGATTCCGACTGGCTGCAGCGCGCAAACCATATACCGATCCTTATGCCAATTTTTAGTGTTTTGACCGTTACGTGCAGCTTCAGGAAACCAATGAAAGCGAGCGAATGGGGTGAGGATTACGACGTGTAAGAATACGTACCTTGATCAGCAGAAATCAATCGATATCAAATAAAAGGCCATCAGTCATAACCTACCTGAACAGAGTTTTAGCGAATCTTTGGTTTAGACCTGATCACCGACATTGTGGATGACCATTCGCCAATATTCGGAGAACGAGCGTCAGAATTTCGATCGCAGTGCAAAGGAACCACCCTAGACCGGTGGTCCTTGCTGGACCACCCCGCTGGCCTTGCGAAAGGTCTATGGGCGTGATTTGGAAGACGGATGCCAGATTCGTGATCAACCCCAGCAGTGAATTCCCACGGTCAATGTTTGAGCCAAACTGGAAAGAAAAATTTATTCGACCAGTGGAGTGCGATAAGTGAAACAGTGCCGGAATTTTGAATGAATGGGGTGTGACTCAACTCGGCAAGCAATATATGTAGATTCATGTATTTGTTTCTTTAACCCATTGACGACCGCGTGTCCCGCCGGCGGGACACACCTTATGGTCCGCAGTGGACCGTGTGTCCCGCCGGCGGGACACACCTTTTGGCCTGCGAAGGGCAATGTGTCCCGCCGGTGGGATACTTTTTGCACCGCGTGGACGTGTATAATCCGGGCCATGTGGAAAATGTTACTACCCATGTAGCCCTTCGGTGGGCCACACTTTAGGATCGCGTGGGACATGTAGCCCAGCGACGGGCTACTCTTTTGGGTGTCGTGGGACGTGTAGCCCAGCGAGAAGCTACGGTTCCTCCCTCTTGGGAGACACTGTGGATAGGTGTGTCCATTTAGGCAATGTACTATCCATTCTATATTTTCCGTTTTATCAAAGCTTCAACATATTTTTCAAGTGAACGACCCTTCAACAAGCTCAAAAAATGGCCTAAAAATCGTTCGCATCCAATGATTACATGAGGAGTTTTTGAAAATCAACAATATACACAGAAAGATTATTCTTATGATCATTTTGAAAACATTTAATGCCGCTGACGCACTCTCATCCCTGCACGTGCGCGCGGTCCCACGCGCCAGACACGCAAGAAGCGCGCGGTCGTCAATGGGTTAATTATTCAAATATAATTAGAGTTAGAATGACTACTCTGGGATTCTTTATTCTGATTTTGAAAAAGATTAATCAACACGCATTTGGACAATTCAAACTCTGGGACGTCTTGGTCCTTCTGATTATAGAAGTGGACGAGTATACTACTTACTCTACGATGTTCGACAGTATATTCGCAGTGGCTCTGGCGACGGGTGTGATCCACGATATGGTGAAGTTTTTCCCAGCACTTCTGACAGTAATACTGAAGACAAAGTCGACAGTATTGGTCAGAAATGGAATCCAAACACTCGTCACATTCAGCATTCTCCATAATATAGGGTTTGATCTCAACGTTCTGAAAAGCATCTGGTTAGAAATTATACGCGCCATTCAAGTCGATCCTTGTCCTATGTACATACTAATTGATTAGTGACGAATCATAGCTCCGGCACTAATTGGAATTGAACCATTTCCTGCCTTTGCAAAAGACCGAAGCTATTTATTGTAGAATCGAATTGATCTCATCAGGAAATTCATAGTTGCGGTGTGTTGTAAGCAAACTGTAACAATCTTGCAAATGGAAGCAATCTCAGCATACCCGCTTATTGAATTCGAAGTTCGGCATTTCCAGAAATCGGGTCTGAATTGCTCTGATGTAGCCACTGTAGGAGGCGAAAACAGCTCTGGCAGCTCCCTGAATGAAACAATGTGCTTGCAAGTCGGTTTTAGAGTAGTGTCACCGACGCAGAATATTCCTTGAGGTCCGTATGTGATGACTAACCTTCGGATAGAACAACTCCGGTTCAACATCGATTTCGCAGTACACAAGTTCGCCGAAATTCTTCTCCAACAACGAGCCAAGCTCTTCTGAATGTCACTAGGAACAGAGCGTAGTGTAAAACCAGACGGGATTGAGGATGGGTTTTGAGCCCTGCGAAGGTTTTAACCGCTGTAAATGTATGAGTGTCCTATAAAACCAACCTTTAAGACATTTATCGATCTCAGCCCACCAATAAAACAAAAGTTCTTTGAAGCGGTCCTCGAAACAAGCTGAGATGGTTCTATTTCAGAGATTTATGATAGCCGCAAATCATGTAGTTTAGGTACTACATAACGTTTATAAAGTTTGAAATTCGGAAATTGAACGCTCGTTTCAAAGCAGTGTCGCCGTGATATTGTCAGTTCACCTGTCACTGGATATCAGTTTGTGGCACATTTCTAGCATAGAACATTCCCGCAGATTCCTAAACGTCATTTGAGGATTCTTCATTCATATGCGTCGCTAATGCCATTTTTATTTTCGCTGAGTTATCCTTTGTTTTTGTTCTTCGCGAACAATTGTTCGATACGTTCAGTGATGCTACCCTTTTAAGCACGATTTAACGACGATCCTGTTGAGCTGCTGACTGAGAAATACTTGTTACTCGAATCATTGAGCACTGCAAGAATTAACTCAAAAGAATTAATGCCTACGTGCAGCGATTGGTCGCGGTACACCTCCGATGAACACTGTAAGGCGCGGATCAATGAGAGATTGAGGTCGTGGCGCGTAGGTTATCGAGCTTAGATACCAGGGTCGCACTTGAGCCTGAACGAAGCTGAAGAGTTCTTACTCCGACATTCAACCACGGGCGTCTTAATCACTCACTAGTTTTGGGTTCTTGGAATCTTCACCACATAGAAGAAAGAAGTTTCCTTGTAACTTGACACATTTCTGCAGGAGATTCAGCACTGCTACTTCACTCTCGAAGACCACAAACACGTATCCTGATGTGCTCAGCTTTCGGTCTACTGTAAGAGGAAACAAATTAGCATCAACAAAAACGAGATGCAAGCTACTTTAACAAGCACTCGCTGAGCCTTTAATAAATGCGAGAGGAAAAATTAGAATAAGCATAAACCGTAGCTGCGCAGCGAAGAATGGAAATTCACGATATTTCAGCGCACGTGTATCGAACACTCTCGAAAACCACCGACGGTAAAGGTTCCCCGAGCACACAGATAACTAGAACCATCTACAGCACGCTCCACAGCCATTGGCGGTGCAGGTACTCGATGGTCTATGGGCTTACCACACTTGTCCGTTTCTATAGAGTACTTTCTCATTATTATCGACAGTTTTCCGTTAATGTTCACGTTTGACACTCATTGTAAGTTCTTCACCTCTTTTGCTCCTCGGTGGATGTGTTGGTTCCGACGGGAAGTCGAGATGGACGCGTCCAAAGGAACTAAACTTCTGCAGTAGCGAATCTAAATTGGCAACAAAATCGCTCCGGGTGCCATTTATACATTTCTAATCAATAATTGCTGCTTCATATCTCAATATTGTGTCGTGTTCAATATTTTTTAAATTCTTCAGCCGCCTTTCAATAAACCTTTTCAAGTTCATTTTCCGGATTACGAACAAAAGGTTATTCAATAACAAGTGTCATTGATCATCAAAGATTACATGTTTCATTGCACCTGTTTTGTAGGACAATCTGTCAACATTTTCTCTATTAACTTTTTTATCTTTTTGAATACCCTGTTCGTCAGCTCAAAATTTATTGGCTCTTCCATTATTTCGGCTATACTGCACTATGTGTCTTCATTGGAAGGTGTTCCTATAGGAGCATTATCCGTCGCACTTACATTTGCTTATGTCCTGGGGCAGTCCTCCTACGAAAACTTTGCGAGACATCACTGGTTCAGTGTCAAACGATTCACATGATGACGACAATGACGGCGTGGACGCTAAAAATTGATATACTACGAAACTAGTCTGTTAATTTCCGCTTTTTATTTAGCGGTTTATAGAAAAGAACTAGTTGGAAGACTTATACGTTTGGAAATGCTAGGTTATTCGCAAAACACTGACATCGGACGGGAATTGAACCCGCGTCTTTCTGTTTCCGGCAGACTGCACTAACCACTGTGCTAAAAATTGAATTCTTTGTTTAGTTTATCCGTCTGGTTATTTTTGGTTTAGGTTGGCTCCGTCCCACACCAGCACATGATGAGGGAATATTGTGTACGCGTCATATTTTTGGGGAAATGGTGTGGCTTGAGTGGCGCTACTCGTCATGAACGCTGAGCCGTCACAACGACTGGGCAATCGAGGGAAATTTCCCCCAACATAAAGCTGCAGGGCACTATTCAACTTAACGGACACCAGTACTCGATTTTTTTCAGTCGTCGAAATTCGCTGAAACTTCGCCAAGGGGTTAGTTGGGATCCAGAATCTGCTGTCCGTTTTTCATGTGGGTGGTCTCGTACCACCACTATCGACTACTTGGGTGGTCCGGTCAGAAGCACAGATTTCGCTAACACTTCGTCCATAGGGCTCGTTCAGACGACGCGCGTCGAAAATGCAAAATCGAAGCTCAATCGATAATTAACGCCCTTGATTTTTTTTCTCATTAAATCGTCCTCAACTTATCAGTTGGTCTATTGTGAATCTGTCCCGGACTCATACGAGGTTTTGTGTTGTGATATAACTCTCGGCAAGGACACATATAGGCTAATAGGAGTATATCGTGCACCGTCGTGTTCCAGTAATGCAAACACACAATTAATCGACTGCATTAGTGATCTAGCTGCACAGAATATGAACTGCATCTTGACGGGTGACCTCAATTACCCAGATATCGAGTGGGGATGGAAAAAATGTGAATCCAAAATGTCTGCGGACTTTCTCGATATGTGCTCTTCTCTTAACTTCTCACAGCTCGTCTCTGCGTCGACTAGGGGAAGCAGCACTTTAGACTTGGTTTTATCAAATAATACGTCTATGGTTAAGAATGCGATAGTTGAACACCCGGTGGGTACCAGTGACCATTCCGCTGTGAAGTTCTCCGTTGTAGCAAAAGCGACTCACAACTCTACGCGTCTAATTAGGGAATTTTGTAAGGCCGACTACGGAAGCATTACTTCCTATCTGCAGGGAATTGATTGGATTGGATCCTTATCTTCGCTTACCTCAGTAGACGATATGTATGAAATGTTAATATCAATCCTTAGGCACTGCATCGAAATGTTTGTCCCTTGCTGCAGGAAGCCGGTTCGTCAATACAGATGGCCGCGTTATCTAGTCTCCTTAGCTAAGAGGCGTGAAATGGCGTGGAGGAAATCTATCCTTTCTCCATCCACTGTAGCTGAGAACTATTACAGGAGGTTGTCCAAGAAATTTTGCGTCAAACTACGAAAGTTTTCGGCATCGGTGGAGAAGAAAATTGTTTCTTCTGGTAAACCTAGCGAATTCTTTCGAATGATGAACTCGAGGCTTAACACAAAGCAATCGATTCCTGTACTTGTTGACGAAAATGGTAAAAAATACTGCTCAGATCAACAAAAAGTGGAGGTACTTGCTAACACTTTTGAAGCTGTGTTCCAACAACCTCATGAATACGGTGCAGAGTCCGCGCCCACGATTCTTCCTCAGATGACTGACTCTTTTTGGTTCAACAGGGATGCCATCTTGGAGCAGCTACTGGCGTGGCCCAAATCTAGTACCCGTACGCCAGATGAAGTTCCACTGTTCTTCATCCAAAAGGTAGCACACGAAATAGCAGGCCCTCTTCAAACAATCTTCAACCTGAGTTTGATGCGAGGTGAAGTGCCGAAAAGATGGAAAGAAGCATTCGTTATCCCCCTCCATAAAAAACCTCCCTACGACAACCCAAAGAATTACCGCCCAATAAGTATCACTTCAGTTTTTGCACGGCTCTTTGAAAAGTTGTTGAAAAAAGCTATAGTTGCTCATCTAGAAAACAATTCAATTATCCCACCTGAGCAATTTGGCTTCCGGAAGGGCGGGTCTACTACAACTCAAATGCTTGTAGCATTCAATGAGTGGACCAATCTCCTTGAATCAGGCACTGGCGTGGACATAATTTATTTTGACTTTGAAAAGGCTTTCGATAAAGTACCACACAAGGAACTGTTTACACAGCTTAAGAACGTGGGTATTCATCCAAAAATCGTGCAGTGGATTCAAAATTTCATTAGCGGTCGGGTATTTAGAGTTTTCTATAACGGTCACCTTTCTATGACTAAGGCCATAAGTAGCGGTGTACCACAAGGGTCAGTTCTTTCTCCTATTCTTTTCAATATTTACACGAGAGAAATCCCTGCGCTCGTCAAAACTTTGAGAGTGTCATGTTTGGCCTTTGCCGATGATCTCAAAATTTTCAGCGCGGTGCCCGATTCGGTTCATGCTGGTAGGGTTCAAGACGCCATAACAAAGGTTGTCGAATGGGCGCGTTTACATCAACTTCCGTTATCATATAGTAAGACCAAAGTTTTGCATCTGGGAAAAAGCAATGGACGTTCGCCTTATGTTATCGAAGGGCGTCAGCTCGATGAAGTGGCAGAGGTGAAGGATCTTGGATTTATTATCACAGAAAACTTGGATTTTGGTAAGCATTGTAAGGAAATAGCGGATAAAGCACTGCGGAAAGTATGCAATCTCTTTAGGTGTCTTAGCACCAGTGGCGAGCATATCTTTCTCAGAGCGTACAAGACTTACGTGCGCCCTGTTCTGGAGTACGGAACCCCGCTGTTCTGTCCAGCCAAAGTAAAGGACATTAACGTTCTCGAGCGAGTCCAGGACAGCTTCACTAGGAAATTATATATTAGATCTAGAAGATCCGGCTACCGATCTATCCCGAATAGCTCTGCAAGACGTAGAGCTCTTGGTTTGAAATCACTCGTTCTTCGAAGGAAAAAATTCGATCTTCTCATGGTCTTCAAAATCATGCACGGTCTGGTCCACCTGAGCGGGAGTAGGTTCTTCACAGCTATGACCTCCAGTACAAGAGGCACTGCTGTTAAGCTGAGGTTCCCTGTGGCTAGGTCTGCGGTGCGAGGCAACTTCTTTGTGTGCCGAGCCGGGTCCGAATACGCCAAGCTGAGCAAACGGTTTCTTATTCCCGCAAGCCTACCAGCCTTCAAGAGGATGGTAGCGAAATTTCTGGAATCCGAGCAATAACACGTCATGGCTAAAAAAAAATTTCCGGTGCTAGGGCAAGGTGCTCTTTTCTCTTTTCTTCCAAATGTTTTAATGGTCTCACAATACTTTCTTTCCAGTTTGTGATATGAAATTTCAATAGTCTCGTTACTTTGTTAATGTTTGCGATGGTGACTATGCTCACATTACTCGCTTTGCATGTGCTTGAACACATGTCTGAAATAAATAAATAAATGATCGAATTTGCTCTTTTGCATTAGTGGCGCAGTCCGGTTGCGCCTCATATAGGCAAAAAAAATTAGGCATATAATCACATAGGAAAGAAATTAAACGAAAAAAGTGAATTTCGTCAAAATTCCCTTTAATAAGGAATGGCAGAATTCTAAAAAACCCGAGCGACCAGTGAGTTTGCCTATATGGGGCGCAACCGGACTGCGCCACTAATGCAAAAGAGCAACTTCGATCAAGTGCGTTAATTATCGATTGAGCTTCAGTTTTGCATTTTCGACGCGCGTCGTCTGAACAAGCCCATAGGGGTACTCTGATGTCCTAAAGCCGATCGTCAAGTGCGTTTTTCAAACGGCGGCCAAATGCGGTAGTTATGGGTGAGTCTCACCAGGTAGTGTAGGTAGGTACTCAACTACAACTACCGCTTTCGGCCACCATTTGGAAAACGGAGTTCACGATCGTGTTCGCGACACCAGAGAACCCCAGCGGAATGGACCTGGCTGGACCATTCAAGTAGCGATTTGGGTGGTTTGAAACCGCCCACGTGAAAAACAGATTGCAAATTCGTGATCAGTGCCCTCAATTATCCAACCCCCCACCAGCGCAACGTTTCAGCGAATTTCGACGACTGAAAGAAAAATTGAATACCGGTGTCCGTTAAGTTGAATAGTGCCGGCTGCAGGAGCTCATACATTCATTATTCACTGCGTCCAGTCCAGCTCATACATTATTCACTGCGTCCAGAAAAGATAGGGACACCCTCTAATTTTTTTGTTCCAACGATTTTTTCAGTCTACTATTTGATTCCAAATCTATACCAGCAAATTCAGCATGGCCGAAAACATAGGACTGAGAGATTTCAGCTTCTGATTTAGACAGTGAGAGATTTGAGGGCAATTTTTGCAATCAGGGCGACGGAACCACTGTCCAGAAATGATAGGGACACCTGAGGAAAACCACTTTATAAGTCGAGGTTCAATTAGCCCATCAAAATTAGCAAGTGGTAGGTGCTTCACTATTCATTGCCGTGCCAATAAATGGAGTTGACGTCAATGCCATCTATTAGGTTTTAAGGAAAGTTCTGTCCTTTTTCGCACGTCAGTTTCGGAAAGCCATAACTCAGCTCAAAATGAACCGTTTTATTAGAAATAAGTACCAATCGAATCAGCACATCTTTGCGTATGTGACGCTAGTTTTAATATTCCATCACTGTAAAAACTTGAAGACCTAGTTTGAAGAAATTCGAGAAGGACAGATTCTACGTCGTGTTGGTTTTTAAACACCTGTTCTTTAAGAAACGATCTAGATGCTTGAAAAGGTGCTAGTCAGTTGGCGAAAGATCTGGCGAATATGGAGGGTGAGGGAGGACTTCAATCTTCAACTCGGTCAGTTTCTGGAGGACCATCCGTGAAACGTGAGGGCGCGCGTTGTCGTGCAGAAGGAGTACTCCTTGACGATTCACCAACGAAGGCTGCAATGTCCTCAATTTAGCACGCATTTGTTCCAGCTGGTTGCATTACATCTCTGCCGTTATGGTTTGTCCAGGTGCGAGGGAGGAGAAGTGGACTATTCCAGCTGCACTCCACCAGACGGTAATAATAGTCTTCTTGCAATGCAAATCCGGTTTTGGAAGGGTCCTAGGAGGCTCATCGGCATGTACCCATTGTGCAAAACGTTCGCTGGTGTCATATAATATCCATTTCTCATCACGAGTTACAATTCGATGGAGAATCGGCTCCGTAATATTCCTTATAAGAAGCGAACTCGCGACCTCCATTCGCCTCAATCGCTGCGGCTCGCTGAGGCTGTGAGGCACCCACTTGTCAAGTTTCTTAACCACACCTAGCCTCTTAAGGTCATCCGCAACAGTTATGTGGGAGTTGCCTAGGATACTCGCTATTTCTCGAAGCGGTTGCCGTGGGTCCATTTTGACTGTGTCCTTTAAAGCAGCATAATCAACTAACGGTGGTCTTCCAGCTCGTGTTTTGTCTTCAGTTGATTCGTTGCCTTTACGGAAATCACAGAACCAATGAGAAACGCTACGTTTCGACACAGTACGATCTCCCCATGTGGTGTTTACATTTTCAGTTGCCTCCATCCCCGTTCGGCTGAGTTTGAATTCGTGAAGTAGGATGGTCCGCAGTGCCGTCTTATCCATACTGTAATTAAACCTCCCTAATAGATCATAAATATTGATGTACTATGAAGAGAACCTACCTAGAGAAAGAGGAAGCGTTTTTCTACCCAATAAGAGCAAGTTATCGATTGGATGGCAACTCTTTCAAATTTGCCGCGCAATAATATCGGAAGCGCGCGAAAAAGGACAGAACTTTCCTTAGAACGCGGCTAGACTCCGCACCCTGCATCAGTTTGAATTTTCGCGGGCACAGCGCTCGCGGCCGCGGCGCGGGCTTGAGTGAGTGATTGGAGCACATCGGCCGCAGAAGAAGTGGAATAAGGCAAAGCGAATCTAAGGCAAAACGTAGCGGACGATAAGGATACGAAAGAGAACGGTAACCCAGACGGCACTATTCAACTTAATGGACACCAGTACTCAATTTTTCTTTCAGTTGTCGAAATTCGCTGAAACTTCGCCTATGAGGGTGATTTGGGGTCCAGAACACGAATCTGAGGTCCGTCTTTCACTTGTTTGGTCTCAGACCACCCATACCGACTACTTGGGTGGCCCAGTGAGGATCACCGATTCCGTTGAAACTTTGTCTACGGGGGTTCTCTGGTGTCCTGAACACGATGGTGAGGTCCGTTTTTCAAATGACGGCCGAATGCGGTAGTTATAGGTGAGTCTCATCAGGTCAGGTAGGTAGGTACTTGCCTATAACTACCGTATTTGGCAGCCATTTGGAAAACGGACTTCATCATCGTGTTGAGGACACCAGAACACCCCCATATACAGAGTTTCAGCGAAATCGGTGATCCTGACTGGACCACTTAAGTAGCGATTTGGGTGGTTCGAGACCACCCACACGAAAAACGCAGAGCAGATTCGTGATCAGCGCCATCGGTTACCCCCCTGTGAAAAGTTTCAGCAAATTTTGACGACTGAAATAAATCGAGTACTAGTATCCGTTAAATTGAATAGTGCCCAATCCAGAAGCCCAGTAGATGGGAACACCCTAACCCAGACACTTAACAATCAAGCCACATCACGCTACGCCTGAACTGAGAAACTGAGGATTACAAAAACTGCCATTGGAAAGGCTCCGAACCTCCAAACCATGGGTAGCAACCGCATCCGCTATCCACTCGGCCATCTTTTCACAACGGAGGCCATTCTTGGCTCCCTCATGACGATCAATACCCCGCCACACGCGTACTATTGGCTGCAGCAGGCCGCGCCGCGGCGTGATGTGCAGGTGCCCGCGAAAATTCAAACTGATGCAGGGTGCGGAGTCTAGCCGCGTTCCTTTCCCTTACAACCTAATAGTTTCAGAGAATTTAATTGCAGAAGTCGTCGTTGGCCGACGGTTTGCTGTCTTGAGCTCGCCAGCTCGGGAGTACTTCTTGCTATTCGCCTTAATTCTTCACAGAATTTGTCAACAAAGGCTCTCCATCGAAATAAGATTAGAAGAACCTCTTCGTTGTTCAAGAAAGAGGACCCCTACAAAGCCTGCGATAAACCTGATCTTTTGTAGGAGCCCACTTTCCTGCTGGAACAACTGGCTGCGGCTCACGCTAATCTCTAGAAACGACAAAAAATGAGTTCCCAATCCTTGTTGGATCTCAAAGAAATTCACGCTTACTGAACTAAGTGCAATCAAAGCTTTTTATTCAGAGTGGAATGGCACCCACACTAAAGCTGCATAGCATCTTATCCTGTCCTCTTTCATAAAACCCCTTCTTTTTGACTTTGCCGCGCAATGGTACTGTACGCCATCTAGATAGCTTCAGGGAAGTCGCATCCCATTGAAGAAGTTCCATTTAGTCTAAGAATAATCATCCTACAAGCCAACAGGACAACTGTGGTTCCTTAGTCTAATTACGAACCTGGTTTCTCTACAGAAATTTCAAATCTGTTCTCCTTGTGCGCCTCTGCTGAATGTGAGTTGAGTTTATACTTTATGAAGGGAATGTTTCCGTGATGTTTCAAATAATAGCAGATAGATTTCTCTCGATTTTTCATGGTAGGCTCTTGCGCACTTGCTTCAATTTGGTCGGACATCAGACATCATTCTGTTTTCTATGGAGCGTGCAAAAGTCTCGTGACTTCCCGGAGAAATCTTCGTTTCGTACTCAAAGGAAATTGCCAAGGAATGGCCGAAAAAATCCTCGAGGATATCATTTTAGCTGAAATCTTGCGGCACCAGGCCTCATTTCTTCGAAAACTTCAGTTTGGGTTTGTTATTTTATTGGAGACGTCGCTCTACGGTCAATTCTAACGCTTATCATTTTGCTGAGATGAGTATTGCCCAAAAACGTGGTTTCTTCCAATTTGTCTTTTCAACAGGGATGTTGTTTGTAGGTGCCCCTATCATTTCTGGACAGTGGTTTGGTCGCCCTGATTGCAGAAACTGGCCTCAAAACTTTCCCTGCACAAATCAGAAGCTGAAATCTCTCAGGCCTGTGTTTTCGGCCGTGCTGAATTTGCTGGTATAGATTTAAAATCGAATAGTACTGAGCAAATTGTTGAAACAAAAAATTAGAGGGTGTCACTATCTTTTCTGGACACAGTGTATAAGGAGCAGCGAGGTTGATGGTTAGACGAAAAAGATGGTATCAAACCATAGCAAAACACTGATAAATTGTAAGCCGTGCCGTCGCTCATTGAGAGAAGTCAACCATCCCAAGGGAGAAAATCAAGTTGAAGGAGTTTCAGTCACTCACATGACACTCCGGTTTCTTCGCTCCCAAGACTGTTAGTGGAGAGAGAATCCTGCGCGTAGTAGTCTTAATCAAATTCACTCAATATCTTTGAAACCGTGAGCATGACCCCGACAGTCACTTACATCTGCTTCGGAGATACTGTGCTAGCAGCTCTAGAAACGCATTCGGTGCTGGATACTCCTAGAATGAGTAAATTTTCTCAAGCACAATTCATAATCAAGCATTCCACCACGCTATTACATACGCAATGCCCAAAAGCGCGGTGATTTTATATTTGTATGCTTTTCACCATAAAGCGCAAACTATTCAGGTCGACAAAACCAAAAAGGGAGCACAAAGACGTGGACAGACCATAAAAACCCGGATTGCCTCTTCAGTGACCTGAATGCATCTGCATGCAGTAGTACCATCGTGGTATAAGAATTGAATAAGGATTAGGTTTTGACCAACTTCACTGTACCAGCTCATTCGATTGAAGAAATTCACGTTCTTTGTTGGCGCACCTGTGGTTGCTGAATGATGGTATTAACTGCAAGTGACGACGCATCACATTTCATTTGCTCAAATAGCTTCATTACATGTTCCATATTCATGTGGCCATTATTGACTGCTTTTTCGCACTCCAAGCACGGACTAGCCATTTTGAAGACAGGTGAGTTCTACAAAAAAAAGTGCAGCGATTTTCTCAGGAGTAATGAGACATAAACAACTGACAATGCGGCACTGGGAAAGTAAAAGTAGACAATCGATATTCACAAACTAAGCGTGATGTGCTGTTGCCTAATATCTAGCGAGGCACAAGCGTTTATTCATTTTATTTCTTAGAGCTAATGAATTGATTGTTGAGATTGAGAATGTTAAGTGACGAGGACGATCTGTGCACTGTGAATCTTACCGAAAGGGGTAGTTTTGGAAATGAAGATAGCATATTTGAAGCTTCTGTTGTGAACCTAATGGGTTCGACATCGATGTCACCAAGAACCGAAAACCAACTACTCACCTTGTGTGGTTTTGAACACACGTCAGTAGTAAATGTCAGCATTAGAAATATGGCGAGCTGGAGAACTCACCGGTCTCTTATTTCAAGTACCTCGGGAACTCGAAAATATGCATATTTAGCTAATGAATGCATTGGTTTTCGTGGTTAGAAGTGCCTTCTAATTTCAACTGATTCCAGAACTTGAATGCTTTTCTCCGTTTCATAATGTTCGTTGCCCCAATGTTTCTGCTCCGTACGCAATTTTTATAGGTTGAAGCGTGTGAAGAATTGAATGCCCAAACTCACTTTCTTGCGGATGCCAAACCCATACAAAACCAATGCGGATAAAAGGGGAATCTTTTCTAATTTTTTGTCTTCCCGCTTTTGATTATCCGATGAGGGAAGATTTGAGATAGTTTTTTTCATGACTGAAATCTTAACCTCACAAATTACTTGCTTTGCCTTACGGTTCTGGATGGGAGACGAGTGTACCGCGCGTCCCTAGGGGACTGGTCAACGGCGATCACTTTCCTTTACCAAAACTATGTATTATATGACTGCAGGTATCTCAAGAAGCGCATTTCAGTATCTCCATTTGAAATTCATCGGAACTGAACGAGGAGGAATTTATTTCCTAAATGGTAGTTAAGGGTTACCCCTCCCTGTTTTTCACCGATCAGCAAACTCGTCCAAGTTTTCCTCATCTGGAAGGCTCACGTCATGCCTATTTTCACCTTAGCGGTGTTCTTAAAAGGTAAAGGTAGCCGGTTGACGCTGATAGTCCTCTTAGGACGCGTCGACGCATTCGTGTTCCATCCAGAATTATAGAGGCATCGTGAATGCGTGTTTGGCCTATAAAATAGCTAGGAGGCGAGACGCTATAAAAAGTCAGCGTCTCTACCTCCCAGACAAGTCTAGAAACCAAATTACTCGACCCGGAGGGATGGAAGGTTTGGTCAGAACGGACGGGGATCGATCGTTCGACAATGCCGGTGTCAGTAGCACCTCTTACAACTGTAAAGCACGCGGGCGAATGGACGTAAGAATAAAGTTGGTGAGAGGGCCCAAATTTCATTCTTCTCGAAGCTTCAAAAAAAAATATAAGGCTGAGCGCAACGAAGACTAATGGCAGGTGGTATCCATAGGAAAAACGAAAGCGCAAGAATGATAGGATCTTTTTGGAATGATGATCCACTGAAAATCACTGTTTGCGACGGTGAGAGCTGTCGGGAACGACCACCCACGATGCGTCGCGTCGGAACAAATGATGCAGCCCACGAGGGTCCTTCAGCGACCTCAGGGTTCTTGACATGTTTTAACATGTGAAGGGGAGCGAAGACGTCTGTTTTCGGTTCATTTCATCGTCTCATACCCCGTACGCTCCCCGATTTCAGGGTCCCTGCGGCCTCTCTACCACAAACACTCAATATCAAAATCTCATTCCTGTCCTGATACTAAAACTGCAATAATAAGGAGAAGATCAATATGGCCTCTGCGCAGGGATGATGAGCAAATTCGTGGGATGCTCAATCAGCGCACATTCTAAATTATCCTGCCTTCAAAAATTGGGAGTGATATCAAAGATTGTCTTTCTGAGCTCAGTTTCTCACCTTGGAGATGATTGTATCGCCTTTCGTCCCCTTCCCGTGTGCCATACTCTGCTGTTGTTTCTTTATAATTCTTTACTACAATTATTTGTCCTTCTGTTTTTAATTCCTGTGACATTGCATTTTCTTACGATTAGTCCAATAGGTGCAATTACTGCGTTTTTCTCGTTGTCCTTTCTCGTTTTCTTTTTCTACATGTCGACGACTGAGAATCTAATAGGCGAATTTACGAAGGTAGATGTTGTTCTAATCGGTTCAAAGATTGTGACTAAAATGAGATTCGAACCGGCGTTTCGGGTCCAACCGCTGCACCGTAATGCTAGTAGGGTACACACCAAGTAGCAGACTATCGTTCTTCGTTCGTTCGCTTCTCAAGCAAGGTTCTTGAGCCAGATGGCATTCTTAATGGTTTCGAGCAACCTAGCATCAGCAGAACGACATCTTCCACTTTGTCTAGACAGATTCAGCAGCGGTCAAAAAGATATGTCACTTTTCATTTTCGTGCACAAATAGGTCAAATCGGAACGATTGTCATACCAATCGATAGTTCTGACGATTCCGTCCAAAACGTGTCGAAACATACCGTTGTTTCGACTCCAGTGTTTTTTTTAAATATTTATATTGATTTTCACATGGTATTTGAAACGGAAATATCTCAAGAATCGTTGTACGAAGGTACAATCTGAGATGGTCTTCTGATAGAGCATAGTCTATTTATTATAATGTGTTACAAGAATTTGATTCAGATCGCAAGTAAATTATAGATTTTCCTGAGCAAACGTTTTCGTGGTCAAAAACTGGTCAAGGTGCTAGGACTCCACGTGGCCACGCGCCCGCCCCTGCTGCCGGCCGCCCAATAGTGTCGCCCCCTCCCCCCCCCCCCCCCATATTAAAACCGCGTGGCTTCGCCACGCGATTATATTGAAACCGCGTGGCTCCGCCACGCGGTTTCAGGGTAGGGGAGGAACACCGGGGCGGGTGAGTCATCCTAAGCATTGCAAAACCGAAGGCTACGAAGGGATCCGAACCGTGAACTATCCAACAACGCTTAGGATGACTCACCCGCCCCGGAGTTCCTCCCCTGGCCTGAAACCGCGTGGCTCCGCCACGCGGTTTCAATATAACCGCGTGGCGAAGCCACGCGGTTTCATTATAACAGGTAATAGGTAATAGGACTATCGATAGGGGTAGGGGCAGGGGGCGGGGGGGGGGGTGGGGCGAGGGGGCGACACTATTGGGCGGCCGGCAGCAGGGGCGGGCGCGTGGCCACGTGGAGTCCTAGCACCCTGGTCAAATTCTAGGACCATGTTTCGAACAAAATTTGATATCTTTTTGATTTTTTGACGGAATTATACCGTATTTGAAAGTATTGTAGAGAATGATTTGCTCTCTAGGATTTTCATTATTGTCTTGAGGCTGGTCTATTATTATTATTTTTTGTGAGAAACTTTCCTTTGAAATTGTGATTGCCTAAACTGTTATATTCGAAAAAGTTCAAGAGGAATCGAATCCAATTTTTCTCAGTTTATTGTACACTCATGGTACTCTTGATACTGTACGTACGATGAAATTAATCAAAGTTCTTCATAAAAATATATCGCTTTGACTAACACACGCTGTGCGCGCCTTTCCCGCCACCATAAACTGTACTGGTAATAGTGATGGCGCATACGGCGAGTGTAAGTCAGAGCGGTATATTTTTATGAAGGACTCTGATTTATTTCAGCGTTCGTATACCAGGAGAAGAACCATAAATGTACTATAAACTGGGAGAAAATGGAACAGATTTCTTGAGAACTTTTTTAATATAACAATTTACGCAAAATCATTTTTAAAAGAAACTTTCCTACAGAGTAGGGGACCAGGCTTGACCAAGATGAGCACCCTGAGGAGAAAATAATTTCCTACAGCATAGTCTAATTTGTTATAGTTAAGTTGGAAAGTTAGAAAGATACAGAATTTTATTTGCAACATCATCCTAAGATTGGATCAGTCTTTGACCACCAAAATGCTTGCTCACAAGAATCTATAATTTAGTGGCGATCTGAATCAAACGCTTGTAACACATTAAGATTATTAGACTATGCTCTATCAGAATACCATCTCAGATTGAACCTGCGCTCAGCGATTTTCGAGATATTTTCGTTCAAAGTAGCACATGAGAATCACTATAAAATATTTTTAAAAAACACAGAACTTGCATCACCGGAACGTTTCGACATATTTACCAACAGAGTCTTGAGAACTTTCGATTGGTATCAGATTCTTTTCAATTTGAGGTATTTGTGCAATAAAATGAAAAGTGGCATATCTTTTTGACCGCTACTGTATATGTAATACCAGACGTGCAGCAACGATAAAACGACGACAGTGGCGCTTCGGCACCTTCCGGCGCAAGAAAGCGCCGCTGCCGCCGTTTTATTGTTGCGGCACGTCCGCTACTGTGTTTTGCGTTCTGACCACGAGTCTGACATTCGTTTTCAAAACGCCGACCACAGACTGGTCGCGTCGTTAATCGAGGTGATCTCGATAGAACGATGACCCAGCGTTTCAGCTTTTAAAATGGGTGTGACGCGCATGGGTTGAATGCTTGGGATCGGAACTTTCAGTAGGGCGTCCTTCATCTGTTCTCTAGGTTTTTCGAATTTTTCAGATGGAACAATTTCTTCAGCATCACGTCTCCTATTTAACAGCTTTGACGGGCATAAGGAATGAAACAAGGCTCATCGATTCCGACTGGTGCGAAGTTCGAAAGCACGTGAAAATCTCAAATTATGGGAATTGCATTGCATCGATATTTTTTGTAGAATGTCTTGTGCGTCCTTTCGGGTGCTGATCTCGAACGCGAATGACAATTATTCCAGTCGGGTTCGTGACTTCATGAGAAAAGCTCCAATGCCCAGTTCCCCGGGTCTTAATTCAAATTCCTAATTGTTGGAAACGGAAGATGCCCTGGGTACATATTTACCTAACAAGGGAAGTCAGTCAGCGTACTCCGGAGATTCTCAACGAGACCTATATGGTTTTGTAGAGCTTCGAATGGCGATTACAACGGTATAGTTTGTTTTTGCTAAATAGCAATGGGCGGTCCAAAAAAAGGTGAAGAATCTTGACCACTAACCAGTGGCAAACGGGCTTCTAGATCGCAACCACCAGAGGAACCACCGGAATCGACCCAAATTCAGAAACAAATGTCAGATTCGTGATCAGCGCCCCGAATAACCCCCGTAGACAAAGTTTGGGCTAAATCGGTGATTTTGACCCAACCACTCTACTTTGTTAGAACGGACCGTAGCAAGCGCATGTCAGACACAATGGGAAAAGTTGACGTTAGATTTGTGAATTGTGGATTTGTCAGCAGCCCAAGTGATCTTTCCTGATGAATATGAGGAGAAACTTATCCAAAATGAAGTCCCAATTATCTAGAAAGTCCGAAAAGTGGAACAACGGAATAAAGAATATTCTCAGCAATTTGATCTTCATACAACTATTCACTCGACACTGGTAAGGCTGTTTGGTTCGAAATCACCGATTTAGCCCAAACTTTGTCTACTGGGGTTATTCGGGGCGGTGATCACGAATCTGACATTAGTTTCTGAATTTGGGGTTGATTTGGGTTGATTACGGTAAATGTGGGTCACATACATAAGTGCTCGTAGATTTTCTCCTTCAAGCGTACTCTGTTGGTCATACTCCTCCCAAACGCGTTTCTATCCAGCAACTGTGACAAAATTGCAAAAGGAGCCTAATTTGGCAACTAGTGTATGAAGGCAAAAGAAAAGCTTCGCGGACGGACCGATCCCCTAACCACCAGAATGTAAGCCATACATGCTACCGACTGAGCCACCACGCTACAATTCCTAGAGGTTAAACCTATGTAGAATCCCTCTCGGCACTACTTTCTCGCCTCTAGTTTGTGCTCAAGATTTTTCGACCTTTTTTTGGGCCGCCCATTGCTATTTAGCAAAAACCAACTATACCATTGTAATCGCCATTCGAAGCTCTACGAAACCATATAGGTCTCGTTGAGAATCTCCGGAGCACGCTGACTGACTTCCCTCGTAAGACCCGGCATTCCTCAGCGGTCGCTGGGCGGTAGAAGCAAGTTGAGGGAGGGACCACCGCCGCCATGTCCCCCAATTGGGTGATATACAAAATTGATGCAAAATTGCTCCAAGACGTGAACACCTCGTGGGTTTGTTTGCAGAGCTCTCATGGGGAGCATTTTTATTAGATTACTTGTGCAGCATATCTGTATATCTATGATGTCTAGTCATTCATTTTCTTTACTCCATGATGCAAATAGTACACGCATTTACCACTTCATCAAGTGTATATTCTCCATAAATAGCAGTACGAGTTGGTCGGTCACTTATACGAGACATCAATGCTGTAGGAGCGCATTCGACCTGGTGGACACTGAAGGATCGACTGAGGAACGATGGCCTCTGGCTGAAATTGTTCTCTGCATCTCAATTTCAACCTCAAGCAGCATAAATATGATGATCCTCTGTTTACCTCAATGAAATGCTCAAACGGAAAGGGATTTTCGTACGCTCTCAGATCTGTGGGTTGTCGCTGTATTGTTTGGTGAGGAATACCTCTGGCCGCAACTACCACATCTTCGATCACGATGTCTTCCTCTGAAAGCCAACTAGTTTGCTGAGTTCCATGAAAGAATTCGAAAATTGCAAACGTTATGCTAAGCAGAAGTCCGAATTTCAATGAAAATAATGATGGAAAAACGAAAAACAAGCAGATAGACCCCAGACGGTCATTATATGAGAGAGCTTAATTCTTATTCTTAAGTAAGACAATGAAAATTTTTAGAGACGGATTTTTCTACCAAATATATTTACGCCGTTCGTGGTGCGGCTTTAGTGAGGAAAAATCGAAATCAAGGCATTCTATGATCTGTGCGCAGGAGACTTCTAGTATTTTTTGTAAGATCATGTGCCATTTACAACACCTAAACTTACACTTTCACGAATTTTCGCCCATCCCCTCATGTCATGCACTCTATCACATCTATTTTGATCCGATCACAAATCGGTAACCAAAACCCTCACGAGACCGCTTGTCGGGCGTGTTCCTTCACATAATATATTTGAAGTGTACTACCATCTTCCTTTCTAAATTTTCGACGCAGTGATGGATGAGAAGAGATGAATTTATACGATGCGGCAGTGATCAGTTTGCTGAATAACCTTGGACAATCGAGTGCCCACCTGAAACAGCTTTTATAGAATGGTTTATGCGAACTGCCGGAGCGATAGTGTTATAAATGTTTGAAGTTGTATTTAGAAATTTCTTCGCTTTTATACTTGCTACGTATTAGAGGCAGCTACAGATTTGGGTTAGGAAAAACTATCAGGCCCATTAGTTGTATACAGAATATCACAGCGGTACGTACTTGCACAATGAGCAACCGCAACAGAAACAGCACCAGCATCCAAAGAAGAACGTTAAAGTGAAAATTCCCAGAAATATCGTCAACTGCTCTCGTAATTTGCCTGAAAAGTGCACATCACAACCTTTACCGATCTTTCAGGGAAGCACAAAAGCGTAGCTTGCTGTAGATCTGTCAAAAGATTCGTCAAAAGGAGACTTGATGTAGGGGAAGCGGAACATTGCAACAGCGAAACATCGCCAGTGGACATATCCTAATGGACAATTTTAATCCTAAAAAAAGCTGAGCTCAATTCATGCTTCCTTGAAAGATTTCTAGGCGTCTCGGAAACGAGCAATGTTCCAGACTGCTCGGAATATTGTTCTGAATACTGTGATGCGCGATATCTGTGTTCATGTTTCATGCCTCTGTAAAGGCATATGCGTCCGCTACCAAGATTTCTTGAACAGTGAGGTTCCGAAGCACCGATCACACCAGCTGGTCCCTTATCCTCGCCGCTGCTGTGAGGGCACAAGAGGTTCTGACATGTAAAGGTAAAGGTGTTGGCATTAGCCAGTCTCCTAGGGATGCGACGCGTCGTTCGTGTTCCATTAAAATCGTAAAGGGATGGTATGTAGAATGACTATCGACAGCCAGCCGCTATACCTGGTCAGTAATTCTACCTTCCTGAGCGAGCCTGGTGCCAATTTAGCCGACTCCGCAGTGATTTATGGCTTATTTAGCCCGATCGTGGAACGACCGCTCGACCATGCGGTCGTCAGTAGCGCCCCTTACCAGAACGACGCGTGCCCTCGTCCTGGCATGTGCCTGAACAAATATTGATCAATATTTTCTAACACGTTTTGAACCCAGGCTCGCATACAGATAAGGAGCCTGCCGAAGCTACCAACCCTCCGCTCAATAACAAACACTTGTTTTTGACAACTTCGGCCCTGCAAGTGTGTAAACGTCGCCCAGCACAGACTTCACTGCTGAAAGTCTCTGACTGGCCAAACCGCTGTGGCTCACTCGCTGTGAACAGTGAGCAAATTCGCCACTGTTATAATACAACCATATCGGGGGTACCATCCGTAGAAAAAATTCTGCCAACAACAAGCCGCATACAAGGAGGATGACGAGCTTCCTCCAAAAACTCGTTCCCTCCTTCATTAGGTGGACAGTGTTGATTTAATTTTAACGAAAGGAGCGCTACAATTTGCAACGCTGTCAAAAATGTAATTCAGTCCATTAAACACCGTCCCAGTAGACCCTTATCAGCAGGAAGTACATTGAATTGTAACCGAATAGTAAGAGCAACAAGTAATTCGTCCAAGATTCTAGCATCTCTTTGACGTATTTCAGGAAGAACAACTACTCTTCCACACGTATTCCCCTTCATACTAATGTGGTCCTTTGTAAGTGACAGAGGACGCGTTCTTCAAAATAGCACAACATTCCAAAAATTACTCCAGCTAGTGGCATTCCGATTGTACCAAAACGCAAGAACGGTGGGTGACTCACCTTTAATGATAGGCTCGTTGATTTCATCTTCAGAGTCCAACAATATGCGAATTGTCATAACAACAACGAGGTTCATGAAAGTGACCTGTGGCATGTACATACCGACCAAAATAGCTAATAAGACACGACACTTACCGCTGCCACAATGAAGATCAGGCATCCCCAGCTCCGCGGTTCCCCAGATTCCCTCTCTTGAAACATTTATCGCATTGATAAAGGTATGTAGGGTCCTATACCAAGCGAGGACAGGTATAGACAGAAATACAGCTCACTATCGGAACTCACATGTCGTGATCAATACAACAATATGGTAATCATCGCACTAATCCGGACGGAGTTTCCCATCCGGTTCGCATTACACTATACAAAAATTTTACATTTATTCCGGAAACAAACCTAACAAAATATGACAACAAATATACATCTGAAGATTCTAGCAATCTTTAAACTCTTCTAATCTTTCTCGGTCGAGGACCTAGTTCTTTCAGTGGGGTGTGATCTGTTATACTTACGACATGGACACCAGCCACAGTAAGACCTTTCACGCACGTCATTCGCCCTGGTCCCAGTCCTTTGACCTAAATTTGTCAAAACTATTGGTACGATCAGAGGGAAGGACGACGTGAATTTACATACCTGAACTCGAACTGTCCTCACCCCTCGCCGAACAAGACGTTGTCCAGCGGCAACGCCTGTAGTCTGTCCAGCAATGGTGGTCTTTTTACGGGCATGTTTGAAGCCTTCTAATCGACAGGAAGTATAGATGATCACGTGATTCTTAAAGAAGAATTTATGAAGTACACGACGCCACGAAGACATCGGTAACGATTTTTGGAGAAGAGCTTATTCTACCTCCAAAAGTCAATGTGGCACAAGTAACACTGATTTTTGCTTTACAAATTTTCAAATCATTGCAGCTATGAAGGATAATTTATGAAGGAGGTCAGTGAACTGATTCCAACGATTTTTAACAAGATCAATTTACAGGGAAAACCGAACTAAAGGAAATCCAACTTCGAAATTCGCGTCTGATGTGCGATTATCGAAACGTGCGTTCTTACTATAACCCATCGCAATTGACCAGAAATTCTGAAAACAATAACCAAGTGGTACTAATTCCATCCATGGACCTTCTTGTTTGATGGTTCTCCTTCAAGAAGGAACCCCAGACGGTTGGTAGCGAGGCTACGTGACGGCCCCAGGTGGCGAATAGGGTATTCATCGTGGACCAAAACTCACCTCAGAAGTGAGACGTCGGCGGAGCTGATTCTACTGTGCCAGACTGTGACACCACCTCACGGATGTTAACCGCGCAGAATAAAAACTCGCATTCGGTAGATACGGAAGTATAGGAGAGGCGGGTCAGGGTCGCCTCTGATAAATAAGCCCTTAGCTCTAGCGGGATAGCCTAACTAGCTAAACGCCGTATCCAGCCCGTACGGCAGAGCTTGGCAAGCTATCTGCACCCTCTTCATGAGCCGAAAGCAGTAACAACAAATGGCCTCATTCCCCTGATCCCGAAAGAGCCCCAATACGGCAGCGTTAAGAACGACGAGTACAGGGAGGCTGCTAAAATCTCAGGAGCTGGAGACCGAATAGAAGAAGGACAAGGATGACGATCTGTACTTTCAACGCGCGAAAGCTTGCATCGAATGCGTCTGTCGAAGACCTGACGATGCAAGCCAGGAACATCAAAGACAGCGTCATCAGACTGATCAACACGAACTTGGCCATTAACATTGATTCGCTCGAACAACTTGCAACCGGAATCGGACGTTTACGGCTGATGCGACGCGGATCAATACCAGCGTTGACAGTGTTCGTAGTCTACGCTTCAACATCGGACTACGATGACGAAGAAGTCGAGGAGTTGGAGAAGCTCTACGAAGAAGGTCATACTTTCTACAACGTCATCGTCCGTCTTTCTTCTTGAACTTCATGGCTTTCTCTTACTTCCGTGCAAATTTCCGTCTTACACAGAAGCAAGAGAAAGCTATGAAGTTCAAGAAGAGAGGTCCTAGAATACTCGTGAACTAGATCTTCTTCTCCTCGCTGGCTAGCAGCTACCCACATAAGTGATTGTGTTCAAAAAGCCGAGGGGCTGAAGAATATCAGGAAACGCCTTTCTTACGAAATTCTCGAACTGATTCGCCCACGCGTTGTAGCAAGAACCGAAGGCGACTACCTGCGAACGTCCGATCTCGCGAAGTAGTACAGAGAAGCGATAAAGGAAGACTGCGTAGCGTAGCTGCGTTAGGTGAGGCGGCCGAAGCGTGCAAGAGCATACGCAACGCTCGTCGACAATTCTTGATGCGATTTCATGGATGAGGGATCGCACAGTACCCGGTCACGACAGGATCCGACCCGAACATCTGAAGAACCTACCGCCAGCCCACAACACCCTGGGCAGGCTCTTGACATGATACTTGTTGGACTGCAAAGTATCAGCAATCTGGAAAACTAGTAGCACTGTGTTGTTCTATAAAAAAAGAGACCTGCATGGCATCGGCAACTATCGCCCTATCTTCCTGCTGTCTATAGTCTATATGCTGTTCACACGTATCATTCTGAATAGAATCGACCGTACGATAGGCGAAGGATAACAATCGACCAGATCCACACCGTGATCAGGCTGAGGCGTCCCGAGAGTACAAGACGCCCTTATGCCTCACATTCATCGATTTTGAGATGGCCTTCGACTCTGTTCAAACGGAAGCAGTAATGGAGGTTTTGTAAAACAAGGCGGCTCTACACAGTACGTGAAGATTCTCAGCGAGCTCTGGATTCACGACCGTGATCACACTATTCTACAACAACGTTCGCATCAACGTAAAGAAAGGTGAGGAAACGAGCGGCTTGGGGCACGTTCAAGAATGTCGAGGAAGTACTGAAGAAGACGACTCCGCGCCCATCACTTCGATTCTACGGTTCTTCCTGCGTTGACGTACGCTTCGGAATCCTGGATGTTACGCAAGCAGGATGAACATGCGATTTGCGTCGCACAACGAAGTATAGAGGGAAAGATGCTCGGAGTGTCTCGCATCATTCAGGCGAGAGACAGTATACGGAGCTCCGAGCTACGTCGGCAGTCGAAGTTCAGAGAAGCAGTCGCATCGACGAAGTTTCCGAAGATCAAGTGGGGCGGATACGTAACGCGATTCAGTGGCGACCGTTGGACAACAGCAGCTACTGACCGGATTCCATAGAACGTCAGAAGAACACCACGTTGCATTTTTGCGCAGGTCGGACTTCTTCGTCATCTCCCTGAACGATCGATTTGATGCTCTTCGTGTTCCTCGATCTAGCAGGACGCACAGATCTACCATGGCGCGCATCAGGGACGAATTGAGACGTTACTGGCGCCCACTCGAGCCAATCGATGATCAACGGGGCGACAGGTGATACAGGTAATACTATTTCCATTTTTCCACTTAATCACAAGCGACTGTGAAGGAACTATTCTCACAAGTGAGTTAAGGTGGCTCTTACAACATAGGTCGAAGGTACCGAGTACCAAAACTTTCATGTATGAAGCGACCTATCATAGTCTCAAGAGCCACCAACTTACGTCAACTGTTGGCGGAGAACCACTCACAAAATTCGCCAAAGTAAAGTACGAGTACAGACCAAACGTGTATTTTCCTTAGTGCGCTGGAGTACTACAAATTTACTTCCTCACCTTCTTATCCATGACCGTCACCAAGGTATTGTTTTTGGTGGCTTTTATGTACACAATTGGGAGATCACAGTACGGAATCCCATCAAACTCCGTCTTCAGGGTTTCCGCAGTGGGAAATCGAGATTCCACACCTTTCAGGTTGACAACAGCGAACCGCCCAGCGCCAGTGGTACCCTCCATGACTTCCTAAAATTCATTCCGATTCGTTTCAGGATTGCTCATGAATCAAATAAAAGGCACACCTGAGCTGCCCCTGTTATTTTCGTGCCGGCTCGATGTGCATCTCGAATACTGTCCAACAAAGCAGAGGAAATGGAGAAGGTTCTCTGTTGTAAAGCAGGCCGAACGGGGCAACTCCCTAACAACATACCAGAAAACCTACTGACGAGGCCTCGAACTGCAGCACACATGAACTGCAAAAGTAAGGTTTGCGTCAGTCAATACTAAAGCGTTGATACGAAAAAATACAGACCAAAAGAGGTACTTCAAGGACAACTCCAATACATACGAGTAGAGTCCAGAGTCGTTCAACGTTTATTAACACAGTAAAAAATAAGGAATGAGATCACATCATACTGCGACCATAACGCCGGTGTACACGCCCATTCATACTCGACAACAAAGCAGCACAAACAACGGTCGGCACTTAGGCAGGAAACACACTAGATTTAGGGTTGAAGGTGAAAGGTAAAGATGTTGGAGTTGATCAATTTCCTACGGACGCGACGTCGCATTCGCGTTCCATTCAGAATCATAGAGCGTATCCGGCCTATATACCGACTTGTGGGGCCCGATGGCTATACCAAGCCACTGTCTTCCCCTTCCCCGACAAGTCTGGTACCATAATGCCCAACCCCGGATGGATGGAAGGCCTAGTCAGCCCATGCCGGTCTTGGCTTGTATTCGAAACCATCTCCCGGTCGCCCTTGCGGTGCAAGTAGCGCCTTACCACTGCACCACACAGGCCCTATATGGATTTACGGGAAGGGTTGTTCATGATAAAGCAATGGAAACCCAATAACTGTCAACGTCCTATTGCCGTCTTGGGTTCGATCATGATGGGATAACCAATCGAAAAGCAGTTTGTCCTCAGAGAGTAAAAACTCCATAACTGAGGCACTAATTTGCTAGCGGATGTGGAGTCCTTAAACACCACTATAAAGCGAGGGACACATGAATTGCAAGGCAAACGGTTAAATTGGTAATTCTATTTCCATATGTTTGGATTGTATTCGAAAGCATCTCCCGCTGCAGTGATAATATCCTCGTCATCGCTGAGAATCTGCAAAAAAGACAATAAGCATATAGGGGATATTTCATCCAATTCCTTCACTACTCCAGAAGAAAAACTACTGAAAGCGGAATTCATTGAAGTACTTCTGATAATTCTCAAAACAGACAGACAATAACGAAAATTAAGAAAACGATGGGCGATACATATTCCGGAGGTATTCTTATACGACAGTTTCCTGCAACTAGTGCTCTACAGGAATTTCAAAGATTTCCTTTAGAACTGAAATCTACACAATTGACTTGCAAATCAAGCTCACCTCAAACGTCGACACCAGCTCTGTGGCTGAAGCCCCCGTGTTGTTCCGCAATGACACACCTTCAAAACCAATATATTGGATCAATATATTTCACAATCATCAAAGGGAGATTACCCATGAAATTTTATCAACAAAAAAAATTATCTACCGCGTCGCAAATGCGAACAATTGGTTCTTGTCGAAGGCGATAATTGTCCTACCATTGTACTGAGACCTCTTACTCGTAACAGAAGATAGTGCAAACTATCCTGTGATACAGACTGGGAAAAGTCCTGAAAGAAGTTTTGAATGAGATAGAAATACTACAACACATAATTGTGGTTGTTCTATGGTCTAATAACCAACAACAATCTGACTCCTGAGAGAGTCGATTTCGAAGAGCAGCTTTTGTACGACGTCATCCTTCGGAACAATGGCGCCACGCGGAACGTAATTTCGTCTTGTAGGGAAGGATTGCTCTGAAGCCCAAGATAGAAGTGCTAGATGAACTTTTGGGAAAAATAGGTGTACCTCGAGATGTACTCGGTGCATGCCGCTCCACATCCGCATCACCATCTACATCAATGAATTCCTCGGAGCTGTCTGAAAAAAAAATGATTTCGTCCTCCGAAAGTCGAACAGATAAAAAGGACAACATACGACGAACGGATTAACACTAGTGTGCTAAACTCGCGTAATAATCTGTTATTTTCAACAGCTGTCAAAATAATATAGATCACTTTCGACGAATTGCTCAGTTGACGTGAATTTTACGAGCAGACGATTATGGAAAACCGGATAAAAGGATAGGAATAAAAAGCCAAGGAACGTTACGCAAGGAACATCGCACTCTCTTCATCAATAACATCAGATATGTGAAGAAAGCTCAAGGAATTCAGCAAAGCAATTTGAATTTACTGGCATTATGAAAACAAAAAAGCTTTGAATGCATGAAACATGTAAGTTTGAAGTAATGACTACCAATCAATCAGTTTTTTTTTACTCACACCCGTCTCCATTGCTGCTTTCGTGGAAAACTGTATCGGACAATAGTTGCTTTTTCATTGGAGGATATGACGTTTCAGAAGTATCGAAACGCATTTGATTGTCGAGTGAGACAGACTGAAACATGCACTCTGAATAAGATCACTGTTCGGAAGAGAAGAAAATCAATATTATGAAGGATATTCTTGAGGACAGTCTTGCATAATCAACTCGCGAAGGTCTTCAAAAGAAGTAAAATGCTGAATGTGGAGCCGCTGACACATATGACCAGTTTAGCGTGAGAATGTTAGAAGAATCGCAGTGAGAATTGGTACTAATGTCAGACAGTTGAACCAAAAGCCTAAAAAGATTTGGCAAATGAACACCATTTGTTGCTTGGCTTTGAAAACTACGCCGTCTTAACGTTGCTGTTGTCGAACTGTTCAGAAAGACACGCCGCTTCAAAGTTAGACAAAGATGAGAGATAGGCTCTTCCTTTGTTACAAACGATGTTTAAGATGCTGATATATCAACGTATCACTATTTTGCACCACAGTTGAAATATGATAACTAACGATAAGAAAGATTAAGACCCACCGCTGACTGATCTTGGTAGACCAGAGTACGATTCTCTCTTTCGACTTCTAGAATCGTGTCATGAGGCACAAATTCACCATTCTTCAGACGAACCTTTGCCACGAAGGCGACCGGTCTTGGCCAGTTCTACCAACGAAAATTTCTTTAAAATTCTAATGGCGAAGAAATGGGTCAGGACATACCTGTTCTTCAGCGAGTTCATCGGTAGTTTTCTCCTCAGCTGGTCGAACTCGTGGTACCCCCTCTCGAACAATGCCGACCATATCAAGCAATTCCTCCTCCCAAATTTCACACGTGCTGGGAATACCTTCAATTTCCCACCTACAAAGTTTGCCGTCTAGACCAAGCGACATATACACATGTACACATAGTAATTTAGGACTCACTTCTTCGTCACCGTTGAGTGAATGGTACGTAGCTCTTCATTATCAACGAGGCACGCCCGTTGAGCGTAAATATTCTCGCTAGCGAAAGGGAGAAAATGCTCTGAAAATTTATGCAACTGTCATTCTAAACTAAACTACTACAAACAAACGAAAGTTGAAGTATATACAAATATGGACACAGTCGGTCGATTGCCAGTGCTCTGTCCGAGCGCCTCGCCTATCCTTGACTACTCGGCTTCTATTCCTTCCCGCGGGATTCGTTTTGTTTTGGTTTCGCTTCTATAACCTAAGAAGCCATCTGGTGAACCGCCTCAAGGATTTCTGCCAGCTGTGTCAGCCGAATTTTGGCTGAATTAGTGGAAGGCGCGGATTATGATCGGCCCACAATCAACTAGATCAAATGGCTCTATTATTGATGATCGCCCTGCCAGGTCCGTTTATTTTTATTGTGTTGCGTTATCTTCTTCCAATACGAGGACGCGTCGCTCTACTATGACTATTGAGGAAGGCAAGGCTGATGAGGCGTCAAAATTGTTAGGTTGGCCAAATCGGACGATTGGATTACAGCGATCGACGAGGTCACGCGTACATCGGTAGTGCTCAGGTGTGTCTAAGGCCCTTGTTATACGTTCGCTCACCCCCCAGCGTAACTTGTCCATTCAGTATCAGACACCGTGGGGCCAGACACGTTTGTACGAGTTACCATGGTGACGCTGGCGTGGTGAACTCGTACAAACGTGTCTGGCCCCACGGTGTCTGATACTGAATGGACGAGTTACGCTGGGGGGTGAGCGAACGTATAGCAAGGGCCTAAAGGCACTCGATCTTTCAACCCGACAACTGAGCTGCTTATTCGAACAAAAACACAAGGAGATCGATGAGTTCCGCGCTGGAAACGATAATTTTTGTTCGACTATTGCTTCTCTTGAGTCTGTGAAGTGATCATCTGATCCTGAGGTCTCTCAGACTCACACAACCACTGTGAATTTAGAACTCCCTTACTCTTCAAAGGGTGAATCGGAACACCGCAGATCGGTCATACTTTGTCATGTTCCAGAGCTGAAAATGCTCGTATACGTGAGCGTATTTCGTATTATTGCGAAAAAGCGTGTGATGTCTTGCATTTCTTGGGTGTTGAATGTGGCCACATAACCGCATATCGCTTAGGTAGACCAAATGATGGATAAAGCAGAGTTTTAAAGGATGTCTTGCCCAGTTAGAAGCTCCAAAGCTTCGCTATCGGACGTGCTAATCGATTGTGTTTTTCCCGGTAGCCTTAAACCGTCTTTGACTTTTGAGGAGCGAGTGCGCCGTCGTGAATCCAGATTTCGGGAAGCGCTGTCTCGTTCTTCTAGCAGTGAGGACGGAGGAAGGCTTTACCCGGCTCTCCAGTCAAGTTGCACACCCAGGCCAATTTTAGCCAGCTCGGTCCTTTTTGTCAATATCTGCCTCATCAGATTTCATGAAACGGTTGTCATGTTTTTATGCAAATGTTCGATCTATCGTGAAGAATTCTACATATGTTGATGGAACATTGAGCACGACCTTCGACGTTTACGTGTTTACATAGACGTGACTTAAATCGTCTCACTTCGTCGTTGTTTAGCTATGTGAGTCGCAAATTCTTGGCGATCCGATGTGATAGAATTAGAACGGCGGTCGGTGCATTGCTAAGGAAGCAGTTCGGTGCCGCTGAGGTCTTATAATAGTCAGCCGAAAACGCTTTTGAGATTCTCGCTGTGGATATCTACACATAGTGCGAACTCAGATGGGTTGCTGTCTATCGTACTTCAACCTGTAATTGAGAGCAAAATGGACTACTGACCACAACTATTAGTGATCTCTTAATGTGCACTCATCCCTACGTGTTAGTAGGTGATTACAATTCCCTGGCCTTGCGTGGTCTGAGGATCCGGGGCCACTGCCCTCTGATAGTTCTAGGTTTCTAGAAATGGTAAGTATTCATAGGCTTACTCATTTTACTAAAAAGGCAACCACAGGCAGCCACATCCAGGGCCTTTTGTTTACTTCTAAATAGTCGTTAATTGATGATGCAAGGGTTGGCCCGCCTCAAGACGGTAGGATTTTTATATTCTAGGTCCTTTCCCTCGATACAATATGAGGAACAGCTCTTTGGGCCTGCATTCACTAGCGACGGGTAAAATGTTTAGGGACGTTTGTACTTCGCTACTCAGGTGTGCCTTCCAGAACTCGCGGCGGCTCCGTTAAGTTCGGTTATGCTTTGATATTTGATATTCATTACACTGTGTAAGAGAGACGCAAGAAAAGTCGAATGCTACAACAACAGATAACTCTTTAGAAACACAGAAGCTTAGCTTGAAAATTAAGTTAACACGACATGATGAAATGAGACACAGAAATTCGGTAAGCTCAGAATGAACACCATCCATGGAGAATTGTAGTTGGCTTGTTCGGAAAGTGTGTTAAAATAGAGGTGGTTCAGAGAAGGAAGGGACCGAAGAAAATAACCTCTTTGCTGAGCTGCAAATACGATAATGGACTTCATGTAGCCTTAGAACTAACTCCTTCACTTGTCGAGCGGCATCGGCCTATATAGCGCTCAAGTGTGGATTTCCCTCCTCCTGCTATTCACTTGCCGCGATTAATGTCAAGTCAAGAAGAAGGTTATCAAATACTAGCATGTTCCATTTGCAGATTGTGGTTTTTTCAGCTCTCTCTCACACACATGCGTCTTATACTCGCGTAAATAATTTAATAAATAAATAAGAATAAATATGGAGCGGGTACCAGATAAATTCACTTACGTCTTAAGTACTCTATTATATCAGCACTGGATTCGCCTTCCATTTGTCGCTGCGCAATGATTGATTTAATGATTGGAGGTAGCCGCATTCGAACATCATGACCATAGTGATCTCCACACATCTCTATCGTGACACGCCTAGAGAACTATAACAACAATCAATAAAAAAGAGCTGGGCCTACAAGAACAATATCGAGTAAAGACCTGTTGTATATGATTACTGTAGATCGTTGAAGAGCAAATAACTTCCCCAACATACGAATTGTTGGACTCACCCACTAGCATGTTGAGTTCCGTGGATGAAAGCAGTGCAAGTGTGGCCCATTCGGTAAGGACCAACACGGTCGCGTTCACTTCCCGTCGCACTGTTTGATTTCACGAAGCCGCTTCTTAAGTGAAAGTAGAGTACTAAAGTAAAGTGCGACGTTGATCAGTCCCCTGAAGACGACCCGCCGCATTCCTGTTTCATTCAGAACCGCCGATGCATGGTGAATGTGTACCTGGCCTATACAATGACTTGAAGGGGTCAGCCGCTATACCACGTCAGTGTCCTTACGTTCCCAGACAAGATTGGTGCCAATTTACCCGAAAATGTCGGTGTGGATGGCTTGGATATCCCGGATCAATCGCTCGACCGTGTGGGTGTCAGTAGCGCCTCTTACTACATGAAGGTAACGTAACAAAATAAAAACAGGGAAACCCATAGACGAACCTGTTGCAGGCCATGAAGATGCCTTTTCCGCGCTGCCGTCGCTTTGATCCTGATTTGTAACGGAAATGCGCACCTCCTTTCAGTTCCAACCAACGAACAAAACGCTAAAACATACCAATAAAGCGTACTAACATGAAATGATACAATGTTGTCAACTAGCAACCTTAAATTCATCCATGCTGGCAAATGTCATTGAGTGAATTTGCGGATGCACGTCGTGTTCGGCACTCAAGTGCTCGTGAAACGACGCCCTGGTCACAAACTCCATGAAACACACCCCACAGCAGTAGTAGCGCTTTCTAGTGATATCTCCAAATTTCTCGTCCTTTGCAAGGCTTGGTCTACACTGAAACACGAGAATGTGCAAAGACCGACAAAAATAGCAGTACAACCGGGCAGTGCGGAAGAAATACGGTAAAATCAGGAAGCATACCCCATTGGTCCGATGATAATCGATCGTTCTGAGCGCCACCATCTTTCCGCAACCATACGGACATCTATTTCTCACGCCGGCCGTTGGATGCCGACGAGGCACTGCAGGAACAGACAGTGAATCACGCTGCTGAAAAGCATTTTTTCCGTTGCATCACTCTATATAAGGCCGGTCCCCCCGCAGAAATCACTAAGACGTAGATACTTTCGCTACAGGTACGGATTATGTTTCATGCTAATCACAAATACGATGTTCGCCACTCGAATTTTGCCCTACCTCTGCGCCTATAAGTAGGTAACGGGGAAGCGGGAGGGGTCATCTGCTAGAGGAATATAATTGCAGGACGACCCATATTGTGCACTGGCGTCATGTTAGGCGCGATGGGTGCCACTGCGCGTCATGTTAGGCGCCATTGGTGCAATCACTCCCCATTAACTGCCTGACCGGCAACGGACTGGGAGCGGCCCGTCATAAGGGATCCGAGAGAGTTTCTCAGGCGGTGCAGATGGGTAAGTGGCAGTGATGGCTGTAATCGTAGGATAGTTCAGGGTTCGGATCCTTTCGCAGTCAATAGTTTTGCAATGCTTAGGATGACTCACCCACCCCGGAACTCCTCCCCTAGCCCGACCGCGTGGCGAAGCCACGCGGTCTCGGTCACTCCTCTCTGTGCACACTATTTCGTCGCCAATGGAATACGTTTAGCGTGTAGTATTATATCGCGCTAGTTGAGTGGGGCGCGGAATGTGCGCTCCAGTGACAATAACGCGCACCAATTACGCCTATGCTGACGGTAACCGATATGGGTCGTCCTGCAATTATAGTCGTGTTCATCTGCTTGGCTGAAACTTCATCTGGGGTGCCATTTTGGTTGTTGTTCACGAACCTGGTATCCATTCTACGAGTTTCGGCCGAGGGCCACCCACGTCGTTACTTAGTGGTACTCGGTCGCCACCACGGCATTACATCCGTAATGTGAATCTCAAATACCGCAAGACGCGATTTCACCAAGATTTCGATCGCAACCGCTAACGACATAAGTGGTCTTCGGTCGAAGTTCAGGAAACGAATGAGAGACTCGAAAGCAGCGAAAAAAATCGGTAGGTGAAGTTCCCTCGAAAAAACTAACAAAAAGTGGAGTCAGAACTTTTAACTACAGCCAAAAACTCTTACTCGCTAAAAGTTCACGTACAGGATCATTTCGGGTGGTGAGCAGAATCTCGTATTTGTTTCGGCACTATTCCATCTACTGCACTCCAGTGATCCGGAAAACTTTTTAACCAATCGTTCTTAAACTTCGACAGATTCAGATAGGTACCCTTTCGCGCCACAATTCTCACCTCACCACACACCTTAAGTGCTGAAGAGTTGTGATGAGCACCCTAGAAAACCCCTTCAGGATCAAATTTGAGCCAGATCAAGAGAAATACTTAAGACCACTGGAATGCAATAAGTGAATAGTGCACAAGTTTTTTTGGAACCGCTCAAGATGGTGGCTGCAGCTAAAGGGGTAAATTTTCTAGAACATCTTTCTAGTAGAACCTGTTCAAATTGGTGCTCGACAATGGAATTTTCGAAGATACACATCTAAAAACCATTTTACATGTTTTGGGGAATCTAGTGAAATACCAAGTACAACACTCCTTCTGGCTGCACTTCCAACCTGCGTAGCACCGCTTCATTGGGAGCCGAACATTGGAATAATGTTGGCCAAAGTTTACTAATTTCCTTGTTTTGGAGGTAATCAAGGCCTATTAAAAGTACAATTCAATACATCATTACCAAATCAAAAACTAACCGCTAAAACGAAGAGTAGCTGAATTACAAAGCTATGTAAAAAAGGTTTATCGGCGCTTAACAGGCCCTTAGAAGGAATTTAAAGAAACACAAAAACTTCACTGCAACTATAGGTGGAAATAACTGAGTGGTATTAGGTTACTGTGACTTTTCATCTACCAATTTTATGACTCCATATTCGAGATTCGCTGCAAAGTAATGGGATTGGTGTAAGAGGAATTGAAAAGCATAATTGTAACAAAAACTTGGAAAAATTGGAAAAAAGTCACACCTGACTTACCTTCGCATCGTAGAGTTCATAGCGCCCAACATCGACCTCCTCGATCGCCCCGATGTCCTCCTCGAGTTCATGTGCAGCCATTGCGTTCCATGCGCCTGCGGCTCGCTTCATCTTCCGCCGAAAACTGCGCCCCAATTGCGTAGCGTATGCGCGGCCGGGAAGCTCGTCCGACTTACCCCATCGGCCACCCACGTCGCTAAGGCACTACCCAAGAGAATTGAACCCGCCTCACTGTACGTAATATATTATAGATGATTTTCTCGGATTTATGCTTCTTAAAAACATTTCCTAGGCTACACGCCTAGATGGAGATATTTAGCGACAGTAATGGCACAGAAATTGCGCAAATTCTGTTGCGCGCATCAACTCCTGCCGCGCGCCGTCCGTACGAGTTGTCCTTGTCGATTTCGTACGCGGCGGCGCGGCGCCGAGGTCGTTATCGACGTTTTCAGCTTGTTGACACTTTCTCAATACGTTGTTTCAGTTGAGATTTGCCACTCTTAATTTCGGACCATCTCATTTGATTTGTGACACTTTCCTGGTTTTCACTTTTGAATGGGTTCATGTTCAAAGGTACAGTCGCGTCCCAGGCTTTTATGCTATTTACGGGTGTTGTAGTTTTGCATCGCCTTCAGTATTGATTCCTTATTAAATCCAAGGTTCCGTGGTATTTGGGTTGTGCTGCGTTCTCCCGGGAACATGCTCCAGTTGGTGTCCGTGCAATAGAGAATTGGGAAATTCACGTTTTAGAACAATTTGAGCATTTTGGGGGTCGTACTTTGTACCACAGCAGTTACGTAACAACACCACTGAGTCGGTGTTGCACATATTCTATACAATAATATAATTCTAAAATTCGTCTTCCAGGGGCCGTGTGCTTGTGTCTTCCGAGCCGGGGATTTCTCCCCGCGCCGGCGCAAACCCGAGCGTACTGTCCCAGAAAGTATTGAGGAGGTTCCTTTTGTCATCTTCGCGCCTCCCCAAGGGATTACGTCCGTCATAACGATCAGTTTAATATTCTCCTGGTTGTATACCACCCAAGTTGCTTCACAATAAAACTCATTGCAACTGTTGTACACTCGCGCCTATCCATACAAACGGTAGTCCCGTTGACGCGCTCCATTGCAAACCGCGCACGATTGCCGTATACGCCGCATACGGTGGAGTATCCACATGAGAGGGCCAAGAACAGCCATCAAAGTGCCGAGATACCCGAGTGGATGTTCGTAGCGAGGATGCTTGTCGAGTATGGGTTGAAGGTTCGAGTCCTTCCTGCTGGGTGCTTTCTGTAGTGCTCAGTTTAAGCTTAAGCTGTCGCTCTGCTTTCGGTAGTGATCCTTTAGACCCTCCATTCGCAAGGAACTAGTGGTTCACCCACCCCGGAGTTCCTTCCTTAGCTTGCGCTTAGGTAGACCACGCTTAGGTTTGTACTTAGGCTAAGACTTAATCGAAGGGTGAAGTGGCTTGACTGTTAGATGTCCGGGTCAGGGTGTTCAGCCAGATTTGAGATTTTGACCCCACCGCCCAAATCGTTAATAGGGTCCTCGGCCGAAGTCCAGAAAACGAACATCAGATCCGTATCAGCGTTCCAATTAACCCCCGTAAACGAAATTTCAGCGAAATTTAAATTTTCGACCTAAATCCGAGTCGGAACTTCTAACAAGTGCCGTTTTCTAAAAAAAACTAGCCGGCCACTATTGTCCTCGCAACCCAAGAACTGTGTGAAAGTTCGTCTCCTGCTCTGGATAAGTCGACATTGACGCTGTTTTCGTAAATCCTTCCACACTACTGCGAACGATCGCAGTTATAAACCAGGCTACCTAGCCGCTGAGCTCTCGACCACGATCAGGGCGGCGCGAGCGTGACGCGACGCCTTCGAGGAAACTCGTCGCTACCGTTTGTATGGATAGGCGCGAGTCTGTTGTACACTCGAGTGAAAGAATAATTTCCTCTAATTTAGCGCTTCACATTTTTTATTCGTCTCGTTTCGTCATGTGGTGATTTGCTCTGAAACTGTTTTAGCACTATTGAATTTTATGTAGTCCAATTTACACACTTCGCCTTTTCCTCAGTAACCATTTGAACGAATGGCACTATTCAATTTAACGGACACCAGTACTCGATTTTTTTCAGTCGTCGAAATTCGCTGAAACTTTGCACAGGGGGGGGTAATTGAGGGCACTGATCACGAAGCTGCTGTCCGTTTCTCACGTGGGTGGTCTCGCACCACCCAGTTGCTACTTGGGGGTGTCCTGAACACGAGGGTGAAGTCCGTTTTGCAAATGACGGCGGAATACCGTAGTTATAGGTGGTCCCCACCAAGTACGGTCGGTAGGTGCTCACCTATAACTATCGTTTTCTTCCGTCATTTGGAAAACGGACTTCACCATCGTGTTCTCGTCTCTACCGGCCGGGCGATGGGCGCCTATCGCCCGGCCGGGAGAGACGAGCATACGGCCCCAGGACACCAGAGAACCCCCATAGACAAAGTTTCAGCGGAATCCGTAATTCTGACTGGACCCCCCAAGTAGTCGGTATGGTTGGTTCAAGACCGCTCGTGTGAAAAATGGACAGCAGGTTCGTGTTCTGGACTACAAATAACCGCCATAGGCGAAGTTTCAGCGAAGTTCGACGACTGAAAAAGAATCGAGTAATGGGCCTAAATTCATGACGGGTATCGGCACAATATACCCGAGAATAAACCCCGGTCGGCGCGATTATTCGCATTCATGAACGCGCCGCGGCGTTTATTTGAGGGATATCGCGGGTCTATTCCATTCCGCGGCACGTTCATGAATGCGAATGAACGCGCCGACCGGGGTTTATTCTCGGGTGTATTATGCCGATACCCGTCATGAATTCAGGCCCTGGTGTCCGTTAAGTTGAATAGTGCCGAACGCTTTCGCTGTGCAATCTCAAGATTTGGATTTCGTTCACCTTTTTTTAAAAGCAATCTATATTAATTTCGATTGTGTACGTAATCGCATTCACCAAGCGTATACGACTAGAATGGAACGCGAAGGCAGCGGCGCGTCCTCAGGGGACTGATTAACGCCGGCACCTTTACCTTTTTACCTTTTACATGATCTGAGGCAAACATTAACTTCCACCCCTTAAAATCAGTTCACCTTTCTTTCCTCATGTTGAAACAATAGTTGTGATTTTGTGTCTAACATTTCACTAGTAGGATCTGGTCGATGTTCCCTCTTCATGTCCTCTTTAATAGGTTTTTTTAGTAGTCCACCGTTCAGTTTGTTTCGAATTTCAAAATTTTGAAAATGGGCTATTACATCCCAGAAAGCTGCAATAACACATGTCTCGTTTTCATTCCGTTCGCCTTCCGTTGAAGCATATGACTGCTTCTTCCGTGTTTAGAGAATATGATGGTTGAACAATAAGAATTAATAAGTTGACCCTACTTTCTCTTGCACTTGGATTTCGAACCTACTCACGGTCGAATTCACCTCATTTTCTGCTTGACGATCCTGCTATTTATCAGTGGAGTGTCACTCTGTGCATACAGTGCGTTTCAAAAGTATGTATCCACCTTATATTCGGCAATTTCACGCTTCGCGTTCGTTTTCACGAACCGGCGTTTGCTGCATTAGATTCCTCGTGGTCAAAAATATCTGGGTTGCTCCTCCCAGTAAAAATAATCATCTCCAGCAAAAACAGACCGTTTTTGAATTTGTTTGTTTCAAAATATGTATCCACTTGCAGAAAAAACAATTTTTATCTAATTTTTAGTAGTCGATTGGACCACCATTTTCTCTTATGACATCGAATACTCGATTACTCATGCTACCAACAAACCTTCGGATCACCTCGTCGCTGGCGTTGTCCCAAGCTGTCACCACTGCCCTCTTCAGCTCTTCAACGCTACTGAACTGCTTGTTGTCCGCGTAGACCTGCCGGACAACAATCCTCCACATGTTCTCCATATGGTTACAGTCAGGAGAACAAACTGGCCAGTCCATTGTCCGGATGCGATTGCGCTGGAGCCAATCAGTAGTCGATCTAGGCACATGCACCGTAGCGTTATCTTGCCGCAGAATATGTGTCTGCCTCTCTCTTCCTCCCAAGAAGGGAAGTAGGCTAGACTCCACCACACAGTAGTACTCGAGACGGTCCATTCGTCAAGGCGGAAGCCTGAGCTTTAGCTTTCCGCTGCTGCAGAAGCCGCCTCACATCATTAACGAGCCGCCTCCAAAGTTTCGCCGAGAGAACACCATGGGAGGTTGGAGCGGGTCTCTCCAGTAGTGCCGGAAGCCATCAGGACCATCTAGGTTGAACTTCTTTTCATCTCTGAAGATCACCTAACACTGAAACTCCGCCAAAACTTGCGACTTTAATGTGACGGGGATGTCTCTACCTCATACTACTGTGTCCCCATTTTCCTTCGCGCACAATCCCATCTCGTCCGCTTTTAGAAGTTCATGTGGTGAGCTGCCTCTTGCATGGTCCGTCAGCAGGTGTGGTCGTTCATCCGCATTGAGCGGTAGATCGTCGCTCGCGATGCAGCGGGACCCGTGCTGGAGCGAATTTCGTTGACACTCCATGTCGAGTTCGACACCATGCGGCCAATTCTTCGATGATCCTGACTCGAAAGCAGTCGTGGACGTCCAAATGAAGGTGCTGATAGATAGCCGTCAGGATTCCGAAGATAACTGTTCACGAATCCATGCGAACGGCCGAGTTGGAGAGCAATGTCGCGATTTGACAAGCCCGTGTCCTTGAGGGCTCGGATCTGAGCTTGTTTTCAAAATTACAACACGGTTCCACGAATGGGCATTGTGGTTTATTTTGTAGTGTTGGACAAGAGCACTATTAATATGCCTTGTTTCCTGCCAAAACAAAGAATATCGTTTGAAGAGGAAAGTAAGAGCGCGTGGAGTCACAGAGTGGATACATATTTTGAAACAGTCAAAAAAATTCAAAAACGGTCTGTTTTTGCTGGAGATGATTATTTTTACTGGGAAGAGCAACCCAGATATTTGCGACCACGAGGAATCTAATGCAACAAACGCCGGTTCGTCAAAACGAACGCGAAGCGTGAAATTGCCGAATATGAGGTGGATACATACTTTTAAAACGCACTGTAGTGGTAGAAGTATATAGAGAGTGAATAGAGTGATGAGCACTACGCAGAGGTCCCGTTCAAGGCGGACCCTATCCACTTATGTCGAAGAAATTTTGCTAGCTGACACTTCACCTAGAGAAGGAGTTATTGTAATTGATGATGGCGATCTTAACATCCGTTTCAAGGCGATCCCGTCTACTTTATCATGTGAGGATGAGTGCACATAAGAAGCGGTGACGAACTACCGATTTTGCTGGACATCCTCTGTGAGGATTTTGTGATACTGATCAGGATTTTGATCGCCCATTGTGCACAGGGTAATTCTGTAACATGCCGAAATCAACGGAATCGTTGACCTAAATCTAAGCCTTCTCAGTCCAAGGCAAACCCCTGGAGTTGGAACTTCTAACTACTTCCGGACAGTGCCAGTGTTGCAAGGAACAATAACTCATTTCAGTCAACGATTCCTTTCAAAGGATTTTTATCGAACCAGTATTAAGAAGTAGGATGTTGTGGTCACCATCCTTGTCATTCTTGATTATAGTGATAAGAACTTCGTGACTTTTCAAATTGTAGAATGTGCGAGTGCAGTGAACTAACTGATACGATGATCCGGTTTGATTGGCGTTGCCTATGCTTGTTTGCCACTGACTTCCTACTTTCATTAACCTTTTTGATCGAAGAAATTGCAATAAGCTGTGTTGGTAGGTGTACATCCGCTATATCTGCAAGTAAATAAATAGCGTATACTTATAGACGTTTTAATTACTTCTGGAGCATTTTCGCTTCCTTTTCTAGCAGTTTTTCTGATGAGTTTCATTTAATAGTCGCTCTTTGTGTATATATCTGTGTCAGTCTTCAGAATGGAGAGTGGCTGTACCCTATTCATTAATATCTGCATCTATTCGCGATTTGCAAAGTTGAACACTTCCTTTTACGATTGTGAATCTATGTTCCCCCTTTCAATATCTAAAAGCAGCAATTTAGCAGTGGAGCGCAACTTGCAAAATGAACACTCGTCATTAAAATATTTTCCATTCAAGGCGCATAATTCGTCCGCTCTTTCCGAGCCCCGCCTTCGGGCGATGGGCGCCTTTACCCGGCCGGGCGGCGAAGGGCGCCCTTCGCCTGGCCGGGAGAGACGAGCATACGGCCCCTGATGTGAAACCCTATTTGCCGTCCAGGAACTTCATGGTTACCGGCTATGTTACCGACTTGCGTACGCTCACTACGTAAAGTCTAAGAAAAAAGGAGATTTCACAACTAAAATAATGGAACGTAGAATATTGAAGATGTCGACAACGTTCTTCTGGAGGAATATGAGCTAGTCGCGAATGCAATCTATGGTTTTCAGCCCTAATACCTTACAATTAGGCTACCCCTTTTCAGCATGCGGCGTTGTTTAATAATGGCTACGCTGAAAAAGTCGCATAGGCGAGGGTCTAGGTTGAATTAGTTAGCATAATGTTGTGTTCTTCGTTCCAGCATCTGATTTAATTAAATTGGTACTTGGGGACTTTAAGGAGAGAATTATGCGTCTTTGAAAGTAGACGCCATAGAGTGTGAGGCGATGGTAGTACCTTTTCATTCGAAATAAATGTCTAGTGTTGAGGTGCTCATGCCGACTCATAGCCGAAACAGTTGTACTTAAACCTGGTTCGCAACGGCTCGCAGTATCGTAAAGTGCTGCCTTTCTGTCATTGTTTGAAAAGACTGTTTGCTTGAAATGGGAAGGATAATTTAGTAGTGAGGAATCAGGTGGAAAGGATGAACGCAAGTGAGGATATGGTTCAGCTTACTTTCGTCCTTTGTCCCTGCCCCAGATCTTTCCATCGTCATCCTACATTTGAGAAGAAAATTCCGCGCACAGGGTATAATAACGGACCAACGCTACGTTGACCTGTGATGGTGATCTGAGAAGACGCCAGATTGACTTGTTTTTAGAGCCGTTTTTAATCGCGCACGGTGCTCCATCAATCACTCTCCCTTTTGCCTTTTCTCTCTGGCAGCCTGGGTGGTTCGTCTAGGTTCATTGCAAGCAATTGCCTTCGTTCTTGTTTACGACTCTGCTATTGAGTTTGTTGTTCGCGAGTTTTCACTGCTGTGTTTGTTCCAATAACCGCTCGTTTATCAGGAGCGGTCGCAACCGCATGGAATAACTAAATATCCTACACAATGGTCCCCTCGTCCATTGATGAAATGCGTCTAGTTTCAATTGCTACTGAATGTGTGCATAGCATAGTGTACTACTACCGCTGTAGCTAAGTCATTTTAGCTTCCTTTTTAGGTTTCAGTGGTGAACCGTTTACCGCAGGCAATGGACTTTCCACCACGTTTTCCGATGCCTCCATTTGGTGAGTGCTATTTGTTTTTTTTCGCTCACAACGCTTTTAATTTGGTATTTATACGTGCGATTAGTTTTTTTCCGTTTGTTTTCGTAGTTTTGAATGCCATCGTACGACTCGCAGAATAGGACCGACTTTTTAACCCTATAACTTGTTGGTTTGTCCGCAGCACCGAGAGCGAGACGGTAGCAACATTAGTTTAAACGACAGAGCTGTGGTTGTCGGCGTCGCTTGCATGAAGGACTAGAAAGTATCGATTTTCGTTGCTTCGTCCCTCCCAGACCGATATCCCCTCCCACCCGCGGCCTTTCGCGAGGCCGCTCTTCCTTCAGTAGCTTCATATTTCATATATTTGTCCGAAACCCGCGAGTATGTTACCTTTGCTCGGGTTGGATAACATTCTTCTCACAGGTACGTGAATCCAGGTGCGGAGGGTCTCATGTTGAAATTTATATATATTTTTGAATGCATGGTTACATGTCTTTCAGGTTTCCCTCCACAGCCGCAGATCTTTTTCAACCCGATAGGGCGCGGATTTCTACCCCAACAGGTGTTTTCTGAATTCAGAATTTTGCATATTAGTATCTTTCTAAGGCGTCATTTTAAGGTGCAAATGGCATCAGTCAAACAGAAACCCGTTACAACCGTGTTCGTTGGAAATATTTCCGAAAAGTGCAGTAATGAATTCATGCAACAGATGCTACAGGTGTGCATAGTTATACGCCTTGTACAAATACACATCCACGGTTTAATTCATTTGCAGGAGTGCGGCACTGTCACAACATGGAAGCGAATACAAGGTTCTAATGGAAAGTTCCAAGCTTTCGGGTTCTGTGACTTTGAAGAACCTCAAGGCACGCTCAGAGCGCTTCGTGTCTTGAACGACTTCCAGATTGGAGAGAAGAAACTCGTCGTAAAGGTAGAGTTCGTTTAAAGACTGTTTTCTTATAATCCAGCGATGTACTGTAGGCGCAGACATTTCTGAATTAGGGGTCGGTTTTGAGATTGGATGGCATTTACATTCCAATCTAATTCACTCAAAGCAAGTTGACTGTGATGTACTTGTTCTATGAAGGAGTAGATTTGATTAGTCAGATGGAGCGCGTTTCAGAAAAAATCTGCATCGTTTCCATAAGGCAAGATTGGCGATTTGGGTACTACTGTAATTGGGGACTTCGAACTTCGGTCACACTTTGATGACTGGCACTTTGCCTTTCAGAAATTAATTTTCTAGCTACAGTTGGTTGGAAAATGTCGACTTTCATACAGTTGTTGTTGATCACGTGTTTCTGTTAGCTTTTTTCTGTTGCGAGAAAGAGTGTCCAACTTTAGGCTGAACCTAAAGTTCGTGAAGAGCTTCGAACGTGGGCTATCCAACATCGAAAGGACAAAGGTGGGTGGAGTTTGGTTGCGTGATTTGACATTTCACCAGCTTGCTTACTGGGACTTTGTGCTGCTCATTTAGTCTTTGGGTGAGTTTTTCTTATGTGGCGTGCTGCGTGTAGTTCGCGGATGTGTGGTGGTAATTTAGCATTTATTTACATATTTCTCCGTAGATTCTATTATAGGTTTATATTAGGAATAAGTATAAGTATCTGGTCAGGGAGGTCCCTCTGCGCATTGTGGGAATAACTCATAAGGAAGTAGAAAAAGTTCAGTACGACTAGCTAGACTTTCTCAGTTGTCGAGATTGATACGGCTCATATTTGGTTCGAGATGTTTGGAAATATAGGACGATTTACTGCTTCATCAAGTCAGTTTAAGTCCCAGAATGTCCATTATCCTCCCGCAGTGCGACATCTGCATTTGCCAATGTGTCGCAGTCGTCGTCTTTGAATATTTTAGAACAGTGTTAGACACTTTGTGGCTCTGCTACGAGTGTGACTACGTGATTCATCACTTTATTTTCGAACTTTGGTAAGCTTTAGAAATAGTGTAGCTGAGCGGCTCGCATGTTGCTCATCTGTCTTACGCTTTATTGTTCGTAATCAGTGTCCAAGGGTTGGAAACTTGGACATCAGGACTACAGAAGTAGTTATCGAGTGCTGCTGCACCGAACGAGGTTAGTAGGGGGATCAGTTCATCTATGGCCTAACGTTTTGACCTGTTCGTCGTCGTTACGAGGCCTAAAAAGTGGTTTAAAACTACTTATTCTTGGTCTCTCCGGACAAGCCCCGAAACATCCCTAGTATTTTTTTGACAAACTTGGAAAACCTACCCCAAGAAGCTGTAACAATTGAAGATATAAAATGGCTGGTGCTAGGTGGGTTAGGAGCACAGCGTGTTGTTCTGTAATATTGCGTCGACCCTATGCTGGTTAACATGTTATCATTGTCACATTTATCATTGTGGTGGTGTGAACAGTTCTGAAGATTTTACATGTCAGTCTTGTCAAAACCGACCGAGTTGATCGTGGCAATGGCAGATGTAACAATGATAACACGTTAGGGTCTACTTAATGTTGCGGACCATCACCCTGCACCAACCCATATAGCGCCAATTGACTTACCCCGTGATCCACCGGCAGAGTAGTGCCGACGTGGCAGCCAGCTCTGGTTGACAGTTGATGCGGCTGAGTTATATCAGTGATTCCGAAACTCACAAAACGGTGTAAATAATAAACGGTGTAATAGGAAGTCATTTCCAGCGGAGCTGTTAAGGTACCTCTTCTCTCACTGTCTAGATGTTCATTTATACGTGCCAGCGAAACACGACCGCTCTCACCGAAGTACTTGCCGTTGCAAGCACTACATGCAGTCTCATATACCACACCTAATTTCTGCAATTTAGATTTTTCAAGTTTGTCAAAATGCTAGTGATGATTCGGCGGTTGGTCGAACACACCAAGTATAAGCAGTTTCGAATCACTTTCTAGAACTCTGGCGACGACGAGAAGGTCTAAACGTCAGGCCATTAATAAACTGATCCACCCACTAACCTCGTTCGGCACAGCAGCACACGATAATTCTAACGTCTTGGTGAGCTTTGAAGAAGAGAGAATTTGGAAAATTCTTCAGAAGCAGTGTTATAATTGCGAGCAGAACTGTTATTCCCCCCATAATGAAGAACTTTCGTGCACATTCAGGTGTCTTTCTATAGTAGTTTGTTAGGTTCGTCAGCGTTGTTCGACTTCTCAACGTGATGCTATAGCAAGTTAGCTTTTCTCGCTAATTGGTTGATGTAGATGTCAGCGGGAATTTGTCACATAGAGCTGACACAATGCCCAGCAATTTGAACCTTTTATCGGAAATTACGCATCTACTATTGACTGCATGCCTTTCTTTCATTGCCACCCGCAACACTCCCACTTATCCGCTAGTTATTTAGGAAAGCCAGAGCTGCAGTTGAAAGAAGACGAACTACCAGCTGATGAGGATGATTTGAAGAAAGATGAGGAAGTCCGTCTGAAGATTTTAGCCTGGATTGACACCGACCATCCACAGCTTGTTACACTAGCCGAGGGTATGTGTTTTGCAAATTCCTTTCGTTGTTCCTATCTTCAGATTTGTGTTCGCTCGAGAGCTTGGTAACCCGCGTTGGTATTCACCAACCCGGTAGATTTCTTTACTATCCAGGTGCTTTAGATTGTTCTGGGGCCGTATGCTCGTCTCTCCCGGCCGGGCCACGGGCGCCCATCGCCCTGCCCCGCCCACTTTCGAGCGAGCGCCGTTCAAATGTGGGCGGGTTCGGGCGATGGGCGCCCGTCGCCCGAACCCGCCCACATTTGAACGGCGCTCGCTTTTTTCTCATATTTTACGCAATCAAATGCTCTTGCCAAATCAAGTGCGAAAAGTTCACAATTTCCAGATGGAGAGCTCTCGGACAAGGAAGCTAAGGACGCTAAGGTGCGTTGCTGTTCATGCAGTGACGTGAAAGTGATTCATGTTGTTATATTTTTAGAAAGAAAAAGAGAAGCAAAAGGAAGAGAAGAAACGGGATTCAGGTGGTGAATCGAAGAAGGTGAGCAATAATTGGTTGCTAACCCCCACATCTAACAGTTTTCCGTCGTAACTGCTTCAATTTGAAAGATTTCTATGGAATTTTACTTTCTTCCTTGGCGCATCCTGTGCTGCTGGTTTGATAATAACTTTGCAAATATTGCCGCATCACAATGCTCACCTCCAGTGACCGTCGAACAGGTCTCCTCTAAGACAGACACTGGATTTTCGTTCTGACAGTGCATTTTGTGCTGTTTTTTGTTAGTGGACGGAAGTAGACCTGACCTTATGATTACTTGTAATGTTTCTTGGTATTTGTGGTTTAGTCATTCGCGCGAGCTGTTATATCTATAGGTGGCATGACGGATTGCCCTATGCGAAGGTAAGTTTCCCTATTCGAATCTCCTTTGTTTACCATAATATTTGACCTACTGCTACTGCTACTATTGTCATTACTGATATCTGTCGTCCGTGCTATATCTCACACATAAGGCGCACAAGCGAGACGCTCTTTAGCGAGAGAGATAATATCCTGTCTCCTTGTTTGTCTATTCCTCAGTCCCACGCTTATTACCGTATGAGGTCGTGTTCCGTTGCTGTTTTACAACGGGAAGTATCACGCTCGACCGTGGTTTCTGCCGTATTTTGCATGTTGACTGTGTGGCTTGGTTTTGTGTGGAGTGATTAGTTCCTCTTATTTTATAATCTATTTCGAATTTAGGTTAAATGTCGCCCAATGCGATCTCCCATAAATGGTATGTGATGTGCTTAGTTTGCGACTGTTGTGTGCCAGCCATATTAAGCCATTTTCTTATGCTACAAAAATCCGTCTACTTTTCATTAGATTGGCTAGTATGAACGCTCTGTTAGTTTCGCAAATTAGAGCGACCTCTCTGTTTTATTGAACATTTTTTTTACTTTCGGTACATTCTTTCCATCTTGATCTGCCCGTTTCTCATGTAGATCCGAAGTTTCGGTGTATATTGACTCGTAATGTCGATCAGAGATAGATTAGTTTCGTCTTATTTTTGAGCTAATTTCTAATCTTTCATTTCCTTTTTTGAGTTCTTCCTTAGCCGAAGTGCCATGAAGTTGTTGCTTCTCATTCAATATTTGGGTTATGTGTTATTAATTCGCTAGGATTCCTTTCGGTTAGAGCAGAAATAGGGCGCTACGTTCCACTTTTTGATTATAAAATTGAAATTCGTTCAATATCGCAGTTCCCAAATAGCGACGATTTCTGGCACGATTAGGTCCTTTCCGAATTTCGACTGGACGAAGTAGAGCTGTCATAGTAGCCAATTGAAAACTGTCTGTAGAGCAGATCCACCCAGATACACAGTAGTAACCCAGCTGGCTGCAACTCGATACGATCACTGTCACGATAACCACTGGCTCATACACCAATAGATTTACACTCACACATACACAACTCGCACGAAATCATCCCACTCACGCATGCTTCTTCTGCTGCAGCTTGCTGCACCATACTAACACTCTCGTTCTCATACAACTAAATCTACACGTACTCTACGCTCAACACTTTCAGATACCAAACGCAACGTTTGTTACGATAGCAGGTCGGTGTGAGTGCACAAAGTTTCATATTTGCGAATCTGTATTCAAGTTCACGTCCTAGTTTTTTGATATCAACGTTGTCAGAGATGTTTTCTTGTCATTTGTTGTATTCACCTTTGATCTCTGAGTGATCAAAGGGGAAGGGAATGTGAATTTTGAAATTGCTGAAGTCTTTTAGACAGTCGATCGTAGTTTTTCGAAGCTGTGCTTCTTCTTTTTTTCGCACACCGTACCCGATCTGCATGCAATCCTAACATTTTTCCTGATTTTTATACTCTGCGTGTATGCATCAAGCATTCCGTTTCAGGGTTGCTGAACGCGTAAATTTGAACAGGCTGGTTTAAACAAATAACGTACTTGTTGGTCTAGGCAATGGTGTCTCTTTGCATCGCGCGCTCAGCGTTGCGTACAATTTGTCGTCGTGGGTCAAGTTGGATGAGCTCTAATTTCATGTGAGCTTCAGGAATCTGAACGAGAGAGGCGACGGCGGAGGTCACGCTCAGAGTCCCGCTCACGGTCGCGAAATGAGAAGAGGTCATCTCGTCGAAGCAGTTCGCCAAAGCACAAGTGAGTTTCGAGGTGTAGGAGAACCAGCAGTGGCATTTGGGTGAAAATATTTCTAGTAGATTTATCCTGATTGGCTCAGATCTTGAAAGCAAAATATTCCTCATTCTATTTGATAATTAATATCAAACATCGGTAAGGAAAGTCTGATTCATCGTTTCCGGCCATCTTGGCCAGATTATCAAACTGAATAAGTTTTGTAAGGCTTTTATAAGGCTAAAACTCCACAGGCCATTCGATCTTTGTGTGAAGCACTAGGGCGAAATCGGAAATGTAATGCTTGAGCTATTTGATGCATGCTAACAGGCCTTCGTCAGAGTCAACAACGAAACGTTAGCCGAATAGAGCAGTTGTATATCGATCTCAGGTGTCGTTGATAAAACTTGAATAGGGAAGATAAAGAAGTGCCGAGGATCCTATTTGTAGTGGCGATCCTGGAGTGGAAATGCTAACGATTTCACTGGCGAAGCAATGTGCCCTTAAATGCTTTTTCTAGACGCCGCCGGCGTTCCACTTCATACTCTCGGTCTTCGGAGAGCAGCAGCTCAAGCGACTCCTCTGAATCTCGCAGCAGATCACGTTCGCGCGAAAGAACACCACCAAAGAAGCGAAGAGAAAGAGAACGGTCATTAAGCAGGTATTCTTCATTCCGTGTTCCAACTAGCAGCTTTTCAAATCGCTCATATTCAGAAGTTCGGAGGACAGCGAAGATGCTCGTGAGAGACGAAATTTGAAGAAGCAGATCAAAGAAAAGGAACAAGCGTATGTTGCGCGTCTGACGAAGTGGGAGGCACGAGAGCGTCAGAAGGCAAAACAATATGAGAGAGAAGAACGTCGTGAAAAAGATAGGTATGCTTATTTTAGGGTCCGTGTCTCATGCCAAGGCTTTCGAAAATTCTTTTTTTTTTCAAGACGTCGTGATATACTCAAAGAAGCTAAAAAGCTGAAACACTTTCTGGAGGACTATGATGATGAAAAGGATGATCCAAAATACTACAAGTATGCAGTTTTTCTGACTAAAATTTCTATTTTCTCGATTGCTCAAGTGATATTGATTTGCAGGAGTTCCTCGTTGTTCCAAAGAAAGCGTGATTTTGAACGTGAACGGGAGGCAGACTCCAAAGATCGTCTCCGAGAACAGCAGGAAATTGAGGAGCTTCGCAAGCAAATTCTTGCAGAAAATAAAGACGTGCAGGATGTGGACGAAGAGGCTCGAAGAAGGCATTTTGAAAAGGTGAGGTGTATATAATTACGTATGAGAATTCTTTTATTGTGGTTTGTCTCAGGAGGAAGCCGCAATGCGCCGCCTCCGAGAAGACAGTGGTAGCCCGAATCCTCATCAACCTCTGGGTCAAAGGGATGGCGATGCAGACAGCTCAAGCAGTAGTGCAGATAGTGACGATGAAGACGAAGGGAAATCGATTGATGGAAGGTCCATTGGCGACGACGAGGAGGATACGAAAACACAAAAGAGTGACGCTCCGCCTTCGAATACCACGCAGGAGGATCGTTGGAAGAGCGGTAACGTTCAGTTACGATTCCAATTGAAAGAAGGCGTTGGTAGTCTAAGCTGAGCTGCCGACGAAACAATAGCTTGGATTAACGCAGAGTCGTTGCTGGTGACAGGAAACTAACAATCAGAGTGATTTCACTGACCTGTGATCTTGCAGATCATTCCCTGCAGCGTTACTGGCCCACAGCATATTTTAGTGTTTCCACGCAGTTAGATTGGACAAGATTTGCCATGTAAGATATTGTAGCAGATAAAGAGTAATCTGGATCTCACTACCCAAGTAGGTGCACATAGTGTAAAGTGAGCGAATGTAAGCACTTCATCCAGTATATCAATTTCGCTTTTTGTTGAAATCATCAAAACGGGCTTAGTCCCAATTTTGAACAAGTTCAGCATCTCTCATTTGTTAATTTAATGGTGTGGAAGTCATGCTGACTTGACATTGCAGGTAATGATAGTGATAATTATAAGAAACAAATACATGAAATACATCAAGGCATTTGCTGTAGCTTCCACCTGACGACATTAATAGGGGGACATTTTGTACATTCTTCGTTTTGAAATCATTAATTCATTCTTTATTCAAAGGCCCTCGAACTATGCTATTAATTGCATATGTGGAAATGCAGAGAATGGGTATGGTTTATAAGTCCGTTCATTTTCGTTCTACAAGTATATTTAGTGCAGCTCCACTGAATATCTGAGGCATTTCTATTCTGTTGATTTATTTTAGTTGATGTCACTTCTCAGTCTACTCCCATCAGTGTCTCCTCACCTGTTACGCTGAAAGGAGCCTCGTCCAGTACATCACTGCCGGCCATTCAACGACCAGAGCTGAATACGAGGCTCAATGGAGTGTTCGGTAAGTTCGTAACGTTGTCTGTTACAAGTAACGGGTACGGTATTTCGCCCACCTTATGGACGCTTCTCAGGCGTGGACGACGAAGATGAGGAAGGTGGACGAAAACATTTGCGGCCGTTTGAAATAACGCAAGAAGAGAGAATGGAGACGTTGACGACTGATGAAAAGAAGCGACTGGTTAAAGATCTCATAAACAACATACCAACTACGAAAGGTATGCAACTGCCGAAGTAGATAAGAAGTTAGTGTCTCGAGTACGATGAAGCATGATGTTGAACCTAGACAAATGAAGAAATTCATGTCGGTGGAATGCGCCTATACCTACCTAAATATCACAAAACGCTATCGAATTTCAAAGTGGTTTTCGTGCTTGTGGAGATGTGGATTGCATTTCAGAGGAGCTATTTGCACATACAATTGACTGGCGATATGTTGACCGAACCCTTATTGAGCAACGTGTTCGTCCATGGGTAGCTAAGAAAATACTAGAGTTTCTCGGTAAGTCGTATAATAATTTAAGGAGGGAGTTTCCTCTGTGGTCTTGTTTTTTTGTAGAATCCAGTTTCATTTCAGGTGAAGAAGAAGTGGCTTTGGTAAATTTCGTCTGTGAAAAAGTAGCTTCCAAAACATCTCCTGATCGCATTCTGAGTGACATTGCTATGGTGAGTTGTCATTTTCGGAACTTTCAATTCCTTGAGCCATAGTCGCGAAGAGGTAAAAATTGTCGATGTAAGTTCTGAAAGCAGTGAAGCTCAATTCGTTTCTAATGCGGTGCAAAGAATTCTTGTTGTTTTCGAGTCTCTACTTGGCCGTGTATCTGTCCACCCATGGTGGCGTATGGTTTTTTGCCTATTTCGTTGTTTCAGTGTCATTCTTATTTGTGTATATCCTTTTAGATTCTTGATGAGGACGCAGAAGTATTTGTCGTGAAGATGTGGAGACTCTTAATTTATGAGAGCGAAGCGAAGAAGTTGGGTCTTGTCGTTCCGAGAAGTAATCAGTAGCGCAGCTTCCACCGGTATCCTAGTGTTTGTTTCTAGTTGTTACCAACGCTATTATATTGTTGAAATTGAATTGCAGGTACCTTTGGTCATTAGTCATAGCGAATTCGATTCATTTCTTTGTACTCTTTTCGGTTATTTTTCTTTCTCACTTCCCAGAAGCCAAATTTCGTTTTGTTCTCCTACTTGTGTTTTTCATTTTAATTCGTGAAGTTATTTGACGCAGTGGTGACCTCTACTCGTTGTATATTCGTGTTCAGTTCCGCTTCGTTTCTCTGAATGATAGAGGAGGTTGAGTGTTGAATTGGCGTTGTTCTCGCGTAATCAAGCTAATTAGGGGTTGTTGTAGTCGTCAATGACAGGGCCGCGATGTTGCTAATGTGCAGTGTTTTCGCTGTTCCTATTTTCTGTGTCCGTTTTGTTTTCTCCCCTCTGTATGATGAAAATGCCTGTATCAGCTATCAAAAAAGAATAAATACCTATAGTATACTGCAAATTCAAGTTGTTGAAACTGTGTATATTCACAGTTAGAACAGTTAGTTCGAATACGAGCGTCTGTCACGAAGCGGTTAGATTCGTTACCCTGAACTAGTACTTCTTTTACATGATTTGCTATCGGTCGCAGAAAGAAGGGCAGTTGTGGCCATTGCTATCTGTCATCGATGGTCTCGGATTTGACCGGTATATCTGGTTACTACCATTTTTGCGAATTAGGTATTTTTGCTTGTTTCACAACTGGGTCATCAGCCAAAGACAACTCCCCAAAAAGGTTTTCGCGAGAACCAAGCCAGGTTAATGCACCTTTGCTATTGCAATTTGCATGTGGTTTCGCAGCACTTGTCAAAAGCACGGGCTTCGGTATTGGGTCAGAACTTTTTCCTTGAAACTTCGCGGGGTCTTCTGGGGTTCTGATCTCGAATGTGATATGCGTTTTCCGTTTTCGGTGAAGGACCACCCATATCGCTATGGTTAACCATTCACAATGCCGAATTGGATTAACTGGTCAAAATTGAAGACTGACTGAAACTCCGTTTAGGTAAGTTATTTGAGTGATGGTTGCGAATCTGAGGTTTAGCTGCCATCATCCTTCTCCACTCATCCCAAGTAACACCTATAATCGTGATCAGCACGCAAAATAACCTACCTGGACGAAGGTTAAGTCTGAATTCTTGATCTGACAACCCTTATGGACGTCTTGTGCGGTCCTCTGCTAAAAATCAGACAACCAGGAGGAGTATCAGATTCGTGAACCGCACTTTAAATAACCCCTTTATATGAAGTTTGGGGAAGATCAGTTCAAGAAATTTTTATATGAAATGCAATAAGCGGAACAACGGCAAGATTTTCACTTTATTAGGGTCGACCGGTAGACTGCTAAACGGCTGGCAAATGAAGTGTGGAGGTGTATTGTAGAGTGTAATATAATAGTCAAAATAATTTCATTGGTAAACATCTATACAACCACCTCCAATCGCTCTTACCTGGAAAATGAAATTGACATCCATCCACCCATCCATCCGAATAAACAACTTGGTTTCGCTTAATATATAGAAATGGTCGGCCGAAGACCACCCATTTAACTAAATTTGGTGATCGGGATATGATCACTGGTTCGACAAAAATTTCATCGATCAGTAACTGTCGATGTCGGCCAAAACTTGGAAAACCCCAAATCATGATCGTATTCAGCATGCAACATAAACTATCTGCGCGAGGTTCGAGCCAAATCTGAAGTTTTGACCCAAATGGACTCTACAGGCGATCCGTGGCCGAATTTCGGAAAACGGATGGCAGATTTGTGTTCCGCGCCAAGTAACCCCATAGGCGAAGTTTCAACGAAAGTTAATTTTGCGACCCAGTCTCGGTCGGTGGAGTCGAAACTTTCAGCAATTACCGGTTTTCTTCTACCGTAGTGGAGAGAGAAACTCTTCACCAGATGCTTATCAAGTCATCTTGTGATGATGAAAAGTGGTTGGCACATGAAATTGAGATGTTTTCTGTGTCGTTCGAAGCTGTTCAGTTGATTTGAAGTTTTCCGTTTTCGTTTTGGAATTTTTCCATGAATCAGACCTTCTTTGCAGCTCGCCTCTGGGAAGCGAAATAGCAAGCTGACGTTGAATGGGTTCTCTTCGTTGGGCTGTTTCCCTTGCCGAGGTTTTTTCTCTTTTCGACGTCTTTTTAGTTTAGAAGTATCCACGCCTACATTAACCGAAGTCAAGTATAGAAATATCGGTATGGTTTTATAGACTGAATCGTTGGGATCGTTTGAATCACTCTTCCGTCGTGGGCTCCAGTGTTTGACGTCCGAGGACGTGGATAAGCAACGACGCTTCCACTACCGAGACGATAGTCTTGCCTGTATTATAGGACGGCTGCTTATAAGGTTAGCTGCCCTTCTGTTAGTGGCGTAACTGTCTGATTAACACAGAACGAATACGAGTAACGTCATTATAATTGAATACAAATAACACATAAAACGTACAAAGACATCAATGGTGAGTATGTATGTACGCGAATAATTGCTCATTAAGAGATCCACCTTCAATCCTTGAATTGCAGCAATAGGTGGGTGGAGGTAATGGAATAGCGAAACTGTCTCTGAATAACGCGAGTTATCGACGAACCAAGACACGAAAGGTGGAAGCGCGAGGATAGCTTTTATAGTGTTGGATGGTGTAAGTGCACATTCTAATAGCTCGCACAGTCTTCATCCGCGGAGGGTGTCTTCTGCGTGGTGTCGACGATGCTGTTGCTGCATCTCGGAAGAGTTACTAGTAAAAAGACGAAGGTGGAGTGGTCTTACTTGATCCTTCCTCTTGGATGCCTCACGCATTTGTAATCCACACAGAAGCGTGGAAGAATTAGGCCTACACATTGAATGAACGTGGAATTGAAATGGCAGTGGAAAGGGATGCACCTAGCACAATTCTGGTCAATCGTAGAATCCTATTCGTAGGGTACTACAATAATAGTATGAATAATTGCCTTTTTGATCCGTATTCTCATTTCCCTGAGCAAGGCAGTTATCAGGGCATGTATTCACTTGTGATGCGTAGAATATTTAGGGACGTTTGCGCTGTTTTCAAAATGCTCACAGGGAGAATAGGTTGTACGGTTTCAGATTGCTATTCAGGTGTGCCTTCCAGAACTCGTGGGGGCTCCGTTAAGTTGGGTTACGCTAGGGCTACATGTAATCTTATCGTTAGAGAACTTCTTCACTTGTCGAGCGGCATCCGCCAATATAGCGCTCAAGTGTGGTTTTCCTTCCTACTGCTGTTCATTTGATGCGTTTAAACGTCTGTCCAAGAATAAGCTTCTAAAACACTAGTATGTTTCCATTTGTTTGACTGTGTGTGTTTTTTAGCTCTCTCACATGTGTCTTATACCCCTGTAAATAAATAGAAATAAGTAAAATAAAATAAATGGAAAACCATGGAGATCGTCCGTGAAATAGTCTGCATTGCTTAGCAGGTGGTCCTCAGAGTCCGTTCAAACTTTGGAGGCAAAGAAGTGTCGCAAATGGAAGGGTCCTTCGTCAAAACCCTGCTTTTCTCTAGCCCAGATTTCCGGTGCTTGCTTTTTGCTAAAATGAAAAATGTCTAAAAATGTGTTCATCGGCACCTCTTGCTATCCTTCGCTCTTTGCATCTATCCCCCCTACTCTATCACTACTGGCGCACCTTGCTGCAGAGTATGAACAAGCCTTTGTGTAAAACCCTGTAGTCGCAACTGACCCTTCATTTTGTGTACTAAGTAACCGGCCTACTGCACGGTCTTGGGGAAAAGGTAAACTAGGTAGTCACTCTGGCATTTGTGGAAGGGGACGCGAACGTGCAGCATGTATGGGACAGCTCACCTACTTAGTTTTTCGTCGATGTTGAGGGGTTACCGTAATCGCAAACGTTAACTATATTACTTTGCGTTTCTTTTGATTGCCCTCGCCTATGCCGAAGTTAGTGCACTGCCATAAAAGCTCCGCCGCTGAGTCGCCTGGGACTAATTTGATTATCTGACACCATTTTTCTGATGGAAAAGAGTCGTTCGTTGGTTCTCAATCTTGTCTTAGCTGAATAATTTCTATGCCTGTCAGAGAACTCCATTTACTGGTGGAGTCGATCTAAGTCGGGGAATTCATGTTAAGCTGTAGCTGCAAAATGTCCGCAATCCAGTGGTGTAGGGAAAGGCAAATAGAGATTCTTTAAAAAAGCGAACATCAAAAGAAGTAAACTGAATTTAACCAAAATTTAGACGCAAAGCAACATTTGCATGGTTAACAACACAGTCTACCGTATGGACAGACAACATCGCAGGTAAAGGTAAAAAGGGAAAACGGCCGTCGATTCGTCTCTCTGAGGACGCACCACACACTCGTCTTATATTCAGTATCATAGAGACGTGGTGAATGCGTGTTTGGCCAATATGGTGACTCGGGGGGTTAGATGCTATATCTAGTCAATTCACCTTCCCAGGCGACTCTCGCACCAATTTACCCTATCACGGAGGGATGCAAAGCTTAGTCAGCAGGCAGAGATACAACAATTTTCAAAACCTTGAGCTCCGCTGCTTTCGAGCGCATCAATTCACCGATAATTATTGTGAACGTTTGAGTCACATTTTGCAGACAGGCTGTGCACACAACCTGCAGGTTACCTTGGCATGCGATTCAAATTGAACGCTCCGCTCGAGGGAAGCCGCATTTGGCAACGTCAGACGCTCAGCTGAATTTCAACGTCTCCCATCAGGGTGACCTAGTGGTGCTGGCAACCAGCAGAGATGAAGAGATAGGTGACGCATTCATTTTTCTTTCTTTTGTTTGCTCACTTGTTTTCGCTTTGTTCTTTTCAAAAGCCTGATTTTACGTTTCATTCTTTATAGCTCTATTCTCCACATTTTAAGCCCTTTTTTGTTGCGCATACTGATGACATGCATTCTTCTATCAGCTTTGTTTATGCAGATCTAGCGACTTCCACACGAAAGCGAAACCTTGCCCATCATTTTATTCATTTGTTTATTTTTCAAGACGTCGGCCGAGGCCGCAAGTGAGGTACAACATATAGTTACAGGAAGTAGTCGGTGAAAGTGAAAAAATACGTTATAGCAAAGCTAAAATCAATTGTATGTTGAATTCAGAATAAATGAGATAGTAAGTGACGGAAACCACGCAGGGAGAGACCAAAGATCTCTTGATTTGATTCCAAAATACGATTGGAATCTGTAAGGCTCCTTTTTTGTACTTAAATAGCGGTAGACTGTGCAGAATTGGATATGTTTAATTGTCCAGTCAGAAATATTCATGCCAAACCTCATTTCCATTCTATATTGACTACAGGAGTCTCTTTTTCCTCCACGTTTTAATGACAAACAAAATGTCGAAACGGACACCTTTCCAGCTCTCTTTAATGACTCTAAGCTCTATGCGTAAGGAATTTTGATAGATTCAAAAAATTGTGGAGCAGATCTTTCCGTTCCAGAACGTTTCGAAGTGTTCTTCGGGTATACATATGAGTTATGTCGCATTTATTATGCTTATTTCAAATTAACTTTCTGTTAGAAACATTTTTGTTTTGCTTGCTTGGAATGACAAAATACCGGCAACCGCGTAGGCGTCCCGCGCGATTCCCATGGAAAGATCACTTGAGGCAAGAAATCTCGATAGGAAAAGCAGAATTAGCCCATTCGAGAAGGTTTTTGCGCTGATCGTTGAAGTTGAGGGGAGCAGTCGACAATTAGGTCACTGCGGGTACCTAAAAAACAGTTAAGATTTTCGGCAACTGAAACGAATGAATGTCCTACAGCATGCAGGGCAGAAGCGCTCGGTTGCCCACTATTGGAAGTTTTCCGAAAAAAAAAACAAAAAAAAGTAAAAGGGAATTTAATTATGTACCTGATTTGGCTGTTCTATTGATCATCTAAGCTTTTCTCTTAGTTTCGTGTTCGTTACTGCTCCCTTAGTTCTCTGTCGTACTAAACTCTTTCAGTTTTACTTGCACTTATAGTGCGCCTATATGGATAGTAAATAGTTTGATGTATAAACATGAGTAAGAAACGAAATTCCAACATCGTAATTTTTGCACGATAAAAGGAAGATTATTGGACGAGTGACTCTTTTGTGCAGGTTCTCAAGTTATTCAGTAATGCTTCTATGCGATTTGCTCTTCTTTGACTGAACAGCTATTCTTTCTGAATAGCATGAATAATAATGCAAATGCCATTCATGATAGATAACATCTGTTCGAAAAGAAGAACGTCGGCAGTCGGTAGATTTTTTTAAAAAGTGAAACACTAGATGGCCCATTGGGTTCAGTGGAATACAACAAATATACGAATTCAATTTCCTGTTCACCAACAACATTGTAATATTAGCCGGCCGTCGTTTTTCTGGGAAAAGAGAAACTTCAATAGTTTCAGGTGTGGACGTGATGCGTATAGATGAAAGTCGATCCAAATCAGCTCTTGAGCATATTGATCGGATGGCGAAGCTCTTCTCCCCGGGAGAGTTGTTGAAGATGAGAAGTGCCGCCACAGAGAGAGCGAGGTTCTGTTTTCCAGAAAAGCTCGAAATTAAAGCTGTCCATTGATCCAGAACCGACGTTTTTTTGGGACCGCTCGAAAACTAACCTGTCCAGAGAGAACCCTTATGGTGGCATACGAGGCTAAAATGGTGTCGCTGTAAAAGATAACGGTGCTGCGTTCTGAATAACAAATCTTTGAGAACAAAGGAAAACAAAGGAAAATTCATTATATACGCAGCTGGTGAAGAATTTGTTCAGATGGACCGTTTTCTACCGAATTTGGTGTCTCAAAGAAGCTGTACTTAAAGCAACAGGGACTGGACTAGTGAATGACTTACGAGTATTCGATTTCCACACTGGTGAGGAAGATCATGTGCCAGGTGAGAATTCGTCGTTTATTCGTCCATCTCCCAGCGAACGACGTAGTGTATTGTAGCCTGCCATTCGGTAAAGTAATGCTGCCCTTGACAGTTAGGGACGAAATAATATCCCTAGCTAATACTCCCAAGCTCTTACTGCACCCTGCGCATTGCGGGAATGCCTTTTTACCTATGTTTTTCCTTAAACGATTAAGTTGAGTCATAAGTAACAGAACAATTAGAGCACAAGCAGGGTAAGCTGAGATTACCTGCGCCAGGCGTAGTGATTTGTCCTTTTCTCAATAGTGTCTTATTCAGTGCTGAATTTCGACAACCAAGAGCGACTGCGCATCGAACGACAGCATTTTCCTTACAGACCTCATTTTTAAGCGTTCAAAAGATTGATTGGCATTGTGGCCACAAAGGAAGAGGAAAATCATGATGTTTTGGAGCCATTGTAACAGCTAGCAACTTTACCAATGTGTAGGCGGTGAAATTTAATTTGGCGGGAATTCAATTTCGAATCCGAGCACATGAGGATATCATATGACTCATGTCTCAACCCATTTAATATGTACATACGACGATTATGTGTTTTTCCCAATTTTTCTTAGTTTAGTCTTCATTATCATTGATTGTCACTAGTTTTCTACGAAATCGTTTCTGCATAGCTATTAATGACCGAGGATCAGTGGTTGGTGGTCTGTGTAACCAAGTCACAGCATTTGCTATGCTAAGCCCTGGAATTCCGATTTCATTTCTCCATATACATTGTTGACCTTGACGTGAAACGAACCTGCATGCCCTGTGCGACCGGAAATAGACATAGATTTCCAACGGAGCAGCTTCAAAAAAGTTAGAAATTCATTCGAAGAAAACTATGTTTGGGTGGAACTTGAACGACAACCTTGTATCACCTGTATGCAAAGCTAAGCGGTCGCTGTTAGTCAAATTGATGAGAAGCTACAATGCGTAGGTCCATGTCTGCGTCCTAAATAAATAACGAATAAACAAATAATAAATGTAACAGTAAAATAAAGGGACACTTCAGGCTGCTTCATCACGTCGACAACATGGTATGAGCATGGTATAAAACAACGAAACTGGACGTTCGAGGAAAGCTTTATCGGCGACGATCACTGCGTTGCTGTTGGAAGGTAATGTTCTCTCCGTAGCTAGGACGACATTCATTCATTTTATAAAGAAATAAATTGCTGTTGATCAGTGCATTATGATTGGGACCAATGGATCGCTACAACTGCCTTGTCGGTAATTCGACATCGGCTGTGGATTTTTGCGATATTTGGGCATGCCATCAGGGTAGCTGTTGCATGGCTACCACACATCAGCTAAGTTGGACGGAAGAGTGTCGTTTGTTGGCAATGTCGGCTCGACCAAGGTACGGCGTCAGTTCCTGTGGATACAATTAGTGGCGACTCGCCCAGCGACGCATCCATCGCAGTCGCCGCGTGGACGGCGATTCCTTGTCGCTCCACGGCGACCGTGAGCTAACTACGACGACCCGATCGTCTATGGTGTTCCCGAGGTCGACCGAATTCGGAGGCGCCTGCCCTCGATTAATGAAACTCATCACAAAAGGGTTCGAATAGGCACTGACTGGATTCGAAAACATGGAAACCCATGCATTTTCTGAATCAGAATTTTATCTTCTAGTGAGCTAGAAAAGAACGCTGTTTCAGCAACACTAACGGAACTTATTAATAATTTGTGGAAGAAAAAAAACGAAGGTAGAAATTTTATGAGAAGCTAAGTTCTCCTTCTGGAGCGAAAATCCGGTTTATGAAAAGTTTAAATGAAAAGCGTGAAGCAACCATCGGAATATGGGACGCGTCTATTGTTTGATAAATGTGACCCGAACAGGACGAGCTACACTCACATTTATCAATTGATAACACCTTCGAAATTTTTCATGAACTGGAGTCTTTGTTTCGATGAACAGTAGTCTTTCTGGGACGAATGGTGGTTTAAAATTAAAGAATGTCGATGAGGTTTAGAATTTAGAGAAAAGGTTAGGACCTACAGCCGTTACGGTTACTGAAAGAGTGTTCTTGCCTAGCTCATTTGATAGAGAGTGAAATTCTGAAGCGACGAGGAGTCACCGTCCACGCGGCCATAGTGGTCGGTGCGCCACTGGGCGAGTCGGTCGAGCCGACGTTGCGAACAAACGTCCCTCACCAAAGTTGGACGAGCCATCGACTTGTTGTAATGTAAAAATTTGAACTGCTCCAAAGGGGGTAAATTGGTACGAATTTACCATCGACCTCGTGCTTGGAGCTGCCTTCACATCTTGTAAGAACTGTAAAAACAGACTCAGGCGGTAGACGTTGGTCAGTTTCCTAAGGATGCTCCGCCGCACATCCGTCTTCCCTTTAACGTCGTAGAGGTATGGTGCATGCGCATTTGGCCGCTACAGTCACTTAGAACCGCCGATATACACATCAGTGTATCCATTTCCCTAGATTGCTCTGGTACAAGTTCACACTACTTTGGAAGGATGAAAATCTTTTTAAGTCTGGGCTAAGACCTATCGCTCGGTACCGCGTCTCAGGGCTCGTTTAGTGTGCACGCGACGCGCGGCGCGATAGGTGGCCGACGTCATTTTGCAGGCATTGCCGCAGCCGCACGGCAGACACCGCAGCTTACGCGCGATGCTGCGGTGCGGCTGCCAATAGCCGGAATGAGGTCCCATGATCTTCTATCAGCTCACACCCTGACAAAGGAAGTCCCTCAGGAAGGATTTTGCGGTAAGAACAATTTGAACCCATCATATAGCCTCGGTACATAAAAACAAATTCCGCCCTAGATTTGGCGGCTTATAAACCTTACACCTTTAGAGAAGATAAATGATATGTACCCTGTAGCTAAATGAGGTTCCCGGATTCTGATTCTCAAGCTTTTTTGCAGGTTTATCTAGGGTCCAATCGAGAACTTCTACGTTTAAAACGCAGATGACGATCTCATATTTGATTTTTTTCATTTCTGAGATTTGGATCACTCATTGAACCCTATAATGCATCAACGTCACTCCATTTTACTTTTGTCTGTGTTTGGATTCAAAGAGTTCATTACCTTACAGCCCTCTCACACTCGGGCGGCGCCTTGCGCGGCGTCGCCGGGGCTATGATGAAAGATAGGGCGCGGCCGACCCAACGGCGTCGTCAGCGACGTCGCCACCGCCGCCGCCGGAGGGGGGTTCTCATACTTCGGTGGCGGCGTCGCGGGGCGCGACGTCGCCGGCGAAGCCGCGTCCGGCGCCGCCGAGGGAATGGCGCCGGGCATTTCTTGCTGGCGGCGGCCGCGATGGCGCGCCCCGCGAGCACCGGCAGCGACAGTTGGTGGGCGGAGCGCCGGTCCTACCCCAACCTGCCGCCGACGACGTCGCGCAAGGCGCCGCCCGAGTGTGAGAGGGCTGTAAGTGCTAGAAAAGTACCTTGTTCCACCTTGTTTGGATCAATTGATATCGTCAGAAATGCTAAATATTGGCAGAGGTAATTCTTGGAGACAAACTTGAGAAGATATCAATTTTGTATGTATCAAGCAACGCAAAAGCCAGGGGGAGCAAGGGAGCATCAATCATTCCTAAATCTACTATGTGCAATGACAAGCGATGGGGTTGGATTGACGTCTACAATACGGTCCGCGCGACGCACACTAAACACGGTGCGACGCGAATTCGCGGCGCGAATTGTTGGCATGCATTGGCTTTGAGATGTCCGATCTCAATAAGGATTCTATGTCTCCTCCACTTTCTTGCTGTTCAGAATCCACCGTCCTGGCCATCTTCAATTTGAGCAGCATTTGGAAGAGAGGCGATTTTCTACTGTCACGCTCGAGCACCTCCTGAAAGGAAGCACAGTGATAAACCCGTTCGAAGACGGAGCAGCAGAGGAGTTCGAGCAATTTTCGAAGAAACCCATAAAACCGTTCTAGTTCTCTGACTACATTCCATATGTCTTGGTGACTAATTTGCTACCTTTACAGATTTTTTCCCGAAAATAGTGTAAGTAGGCGTCCTGCCTTGTTGTTATTGTTGTTATTTTTCACGGATTGTTGCTTTCACTGCCACCCATCGTCTCGTGATCACTGCTTAATTGTAATGGTGTGTGTTATAGAGATGGAAAAACGATCACATTTGAGTAAAGTTTGCAAAAAAAAATTAAAAAAGCGTCCGTAGTTTCAGGAACGAGAGGGGAATTTGGGAGATCGCAAATATTGATTTAGTAATAATAATCAGACGACTGTTTGAGCGTCGCAGAAATCATCCTCACGCGTGCATGTGAATCATGGATTGAGGTGCGGCACAGGCTAGAACCGGTTTGGATTGCGGTCAGGTCTACTGGAATCAACGAAGGGAAATACGAGTGTGTAGCTGTGATCCAGAATCTCACGCCGTTTCCTGATGTGTGGTCTTGCCTACTTACGAGATAGTGACCGAGAAGTTCTTTGCGAGAGTGGTCCCTAGACGTGGAACATCAGTCTGTCTCATATGAATGCTCATTATATAGGACTATATTATGCATCGCAAAGCCACAAATTCAGTAGCAAAATTTTTAAAAAACTAGCACAAAACATGCAATATGAAAGCGAAGGGAATGAGGTAACGAAAGAGATGCGCATTTTATCGCATTATCACATCATTATATTATCGCATTATTATGAGAGATGTACTGAGCTCTTCTAGGGCAAGTATTATATAGTTTTTTTTTGAAGCCTAGTCACTTTTAAGTGTAGTTACGAGCATAATTTGATTGGTCAGTAAAAAACGAAATTCGTATCGGTATAGTTTAGGTGAAATCGAAAGGTTGGAGATACCGCTGCCGTTTGGGCGAATATAATACACTCTCTAGATCTACAGTAATTATCATACAATCTACTTCTCGCCAATTTGATCGACGGTACTGTTTGGGATGTTAGCAACTGTAACCACGTTTCGCAGTTGCACACGAGTAACACATGGTTCTACTGCGGACTAGAATTTGTCCGATATAAAGCTATGCATAGAGGAACTTTATCGTTATGGTGTTCAAGTCTTCTGCGACCAGAATGAACTCGAGTATGACGATAGTCTTCGGGGTAACCGTATTGTTTGGATAGTTCGAAAGCTAATGGTAAAGATTCTCGTCGTTCAACCACACTCGTGCACACCGCGGCTGCGATTTGGAACATATTGTTTGTTAGAGCACGTTCCATGGTCACAAGGTATGCAGAATTCCCATGAGTCAAGGTATTCTTTGACCTTTCCTCACGATACCACTTGACATTGATAACGCAATTCGGCACATTCACCTGCGTGTTGAGAAAGGGTAACCAACCATTTTTCGAGGTTTCTCGTGTGAGCAGTGACTAATCGGTCAAAAGAATCAATATTTGTGCCCTTGTCAGTCCGGAGGTTGTTAGTCTACTACTACGGTACGTTACTTAATCATTTTTGTCAAATCAAGCAAAGCCTGATCATTTTGAACGTTAGCATACAACGACGATACGTCAAACGACTCAATTACAGTCAGTTGTAGTTCGAAGTATTGCGAAGGAGTTCGAGCAACATATGTAGTACTGTTTGTTAAGTACGAGGGTATTGGATCTAACCTTTGACCTTCACATTGATGCTATTATTCGAAAAGCTTTCACCGTTTTGTTTGTAATTTTGAGATCTATCAAATCTGCTGACGCCACATTATTGCTGAAACTCTATAAAGCATACGTTGTACCAATTCTAGAATATGCTTCACAAGTTTGGAGCCCTAATACCAGAAAGATGCAGTCCAAAATAGAGAAAGTTCAAAGAGTATTCACCAGAATTCTCTATAGGAGGATAACCCAAGATCGAAATAACAGTATTCCGACTTACTCTGAGAGGTTAAAAATTTTCAATCTGAACAGCTTGTTGCACCGTAGAGTGTTAAATGATTTGACTTTTTGTTTCAAAGTATTAAAAGGTGAATCAAAGTTGAGACCGAGTAAATACTGGATATTCAGACCCACAAATGGAAGAGTTAGAGAAATGTCATTTGAGAGTATTCGCTTAGTGCGAATAAATGATAAGGCCTTGAATTCCCTCTTCTTTAGAGGTGCAAAATGGCTTCAGGCACTTCCATCTGATGTGCTTACTACAAAAAATGTCAACTCCTTCAAAAGCAGACTGAAGAAGATGGATGTTCTGACTTTGTTGCAAATACCAAATATGTAAATCATAATGGTGCAGTGAAATCTGCTTCTGACCACATACTAATTGGTTCGGTGCGTCAATAACTTCTGCAGACACGGGTGGGTTGAGTGCTTTTTGACTCCTTCCCACTGCCCTTTCTTTGTTTCTATTATTTTTCCAGCGAACAATCAACGACATATGAAGGGAAGTGTTCAATTACAGTGACCAGTATTGCACATGCCGTGTCGCCAATGAGATATTTTCTCCTCCAGCTATGATCAAAAACAGTTACCCGGCTTTGTTCTGTTTTGCTTTGTTCTGTTTTGTTTGTTTTGTTTTGCTTTGTTTTGTTTTGCTCTCCAATTTTCACCCTAGTACATTCAGTGTTTATGATAAGTGTTTTCCCTCCGACAATCTTCCTAGGCATCATGTCACTCAAAAAAAAAATACGGTATGACTACGGCACGTGTGCTCGTGCGCTCCTAGATGACCATGAATTCAATAGCACTATAGTTCGACATATTTCTGCAAATTAGTTCTCAACGATGATCCTTGGATGGGAGCTTGCTCCAAATGAAACCATATTACTAGCTATTTCAAGTTAATTCGGTCTCTTATACAAAGATCATTATATTAAACATTTTCTCAGTTATTGATTATTTTATCTTCATTTAGATCACCTTTTTCAAAAAAAAAACCTCTCCCTTTTGCTACATCATTGGTCAAACCTTGCCCTGTGCCAGGCCAACACTTCCTGAGCCATCCTAGGTGCGTACCAGTATAATGAGGTTCTCAAAAATGAACCCGCCTAGCGTATGCGTGCTCAGGTAGTAACGAAAAAAAAACCACATGTAGATGTACACTTTTAGATTGACAAATGTTTTGGTAGATTTTGGGCCTCTAAAAAGAAATAACTCAGGGACAAAGTGTCATTATCATTATGACAACACATCTTTGATTTATCACTACTCATATATCTATATATATGTGTTTTTTTTTAATTCTTACTGAATATCTCTTTCCCCCTGTTTTCTGACTGACAAAGTCAAATTGTCTTCCTCTAGGTTGTTGATTACTAATTTGAACAGATGATGTCGAACCAATTGGAACCCATAACTGCACCGTAATTTAGATAAAGTTAAAGTAGTTTGTCAAGTTGGTTGTTCTGTGTTGTGCTGATTTCGTCGTGTCGTTGCCTTGTCTTGTTGTTTTTTTCCATATGCTTTCATCGTAATATGTACTACATTGGTCAGCACGTCTCTGAGCAGACGTAGATATAAATATAAATAAATATAAATATTGCAGGCAGTAACAGACTCACGATCGCACACAGAAACCATGAAATTCTATCCGTAGGCCTTTAATGCAACGTTTTGGCTGATGGAGGAAAACTGGTAGCACCTCCAGGCCGTCCGCGTATACTAACTTCAAGTCATCAGTCGGCAGCTTGTGAGTATTTGATAGACTATAAAGACAGGGCATAGGCCGGATGGTTGAGAGGCTGAGAGCCGGACTAATGCCCTCGATGATCTAGGTTCTGTCCCGTCTCAGGGAGAAACCCTTGTCTAGCTTAGATATGGCTGAAAAGTGGTGTCGGTGGCTGCAACGTCCTCATGCAGTTAGGAAGGTAATTCTCTCATACTACATAGAGGGCTAGCTATGGGACAGCGACATGCGTCTACTCTTGCCATCGCTTTTATGGCTAATATCGATAGCCCTATAATAGGTGGCGAGGTGCGCTCCTCCTAGTTTGTGCCACTGGAAATTCCCTAGCTGGTCTGGGGTGAGCTGATAGCGGACCAACGGGTTCAAGCGAGAGGCCCTTCTTGAGGAGCCCGCCGATGGACACAGGCCCTTGAAGGTGAGGGCATAGCCTGCTCGATGCAAAAAGGAAACATCGAGAGGTAGGCAGGCTAGTCTGAAGATGCCAGGTGTTGGCAAGTGGTCAGGTCGCTCGAGCGAGTTTGCTGGCGCTCTGGAGCATCGCGAAGTAGATCTGTGTGACACACTGAGGCAAAACTCCATGCCGTTCAAGAACAGCAAAAATGGCAACGAGCGTCAGGTTAAGCATATAACACAAATAATCAAAATATGCTTCCAAAACAATAATAGAAAATATATTGCAATCAATGGTTATAATAGAAACGTTTTCTACACTGACTATAACACTAAAGACAGGTATAGATATTTCACTAAAGAAGACCTTATTTACTATACCCATTTCCTTATTAATAATAGCTACTGCCAGTTTGGTGGTCTACTTTTTAAACAAAGTATCGGTGTTCCTCAAGGGGGTGATTTCGGTCCACTTCTAGCAAATTTAACTATGATGTTTTACGAATACAAATACTCCAAAACCAAATTTATACATAACAGAACATTTGTACTATAGTCTTGTCCTTGGGAAATTTTTTCGAATGAACGAATAAATTCGATTCTTAAAATTTCGAATGAACGAATGAACGAATAAATTCGATTCCTAAAATTTCGAATGAACGAATGAACGAATATATTCGATTTTAAAAACTTCGGATGAACAAATAAATTCGATTCTTAGAATTTCGAATGAACAAATGAACGAATACGTTCGAATGTTTAGATTTCGAATGAACGAATAATCGAATAAGTAGGTTGCAGTGTGTGATCGATATACAGTGTGCGGCAAAAGTCCTTCAACACTGATACTTGACCGTGTGAACGACAGATCTCAGGCAAATGAGATGAAATCTATACCATTTATTGCCTTTGACCACACACATATAACGAAGCATCTAAGCTTCGAAATAACCTCCTTTCGCACGAATACAGGCCCTAAGTATCTTGAGAAACAAATCCTGGAAGACATTTTGAAGAAGTGCTTCCGTGGGCTTTTCAGCACTTCGGAAACACCAGTCAGACCTATCAGCAGGACTCTACACCTGCCCATAACGCCGAAGTCGTACAGAAGTGGTGCGCCGACAATTTTCCTGATTTCATCTCAGCAAAAAAGTGGCCACCGAATAGCCCGGACCTTAATCCGAAGGATTATTCAATGTGGTCCATATTGAAGAACAAAGCCTGCGCAACATCCCACGCGAGCACCGATACTCTTAAAGAAGACTTGAAGAAAGCCTGGGAGGAAATTGATGAAGATGTCCTGCGTGTCACCGTATACGCGTTCCCCAAGAGACTTAGGGTCTGTATCAGGGTCAAGCGTGGGGTGCGGAAATCGCAGGGGGGTCGTACCGAGAGCTCCGTAGCGGGGGGGGGGGGGGTCGTACAATCACCTGCGTTCTACTACATAAGTTACCTATTTATATGCGTTTGAATTTAGTTTATATACGAATATTATTAATTAATTGACTATTTATCATTTATTCGAATACATTTATTTGAGGTAATTTTTTTTAGATTCCCCTTGCAGCGTGACACTCAAGAGTTTGAGTATGGAATGGAATACCAAGATGTTGAACTGAGTTACACAGTATAGTCAGATCCTTCATTCTCGGTTATTTCATAAATGATGTATGCGTGGAAGAATAAAAATATGTAAATAAAGATGTTCTGAAAGGATATAGAATAGCAACATGGAATTTCGAGTAAAGCGGAGAAAACACGATGCTTTTGCATGAATAGCCCAACATCCTCGCCCTTCTTTGAAAGTGAGGTGGAAGATTCACGCATAATTTTTTCAGAAGTCTAGTCTGAACGTTCTGAATCGTCTATACAGGATCCACAGCAGCACCAGCACCACCAGCAGCTCGCTTTTCCTGAATCAAAAATAGCCAAAGTTATTACAAAAGTTTCTGTACAACGGAGCGGCTTGATTTTCACACGCTGAACAGTTATAATTCGAATGGATAGTACTCGGTAAGTCTTTTCAGTTACTGAGAAATGTGTATGGGATTAGAAACTAGAGACGAAGTAGATTTCGACAGTATAAAAACATTCGTTCACAAGTCCATTTCTACGAGACACGGAGTGCATGGAAAAAAAGCAAAGTTTCTGCCATTAAATAAAAATAACTCACGGATTTCACGGTCCTAAAAAAAGCTGAACACATTTTTAGATTCCCTAGAAAACGGACATTCTTACGGTATATCAAACGATACACAAAAAATTAGTTTTGTTAGAGAGCGGGAAGGCTGAATGGAACCACCTGTTCTTGAAAAGTGGCCGATCAAAAATCGCACCCCCCCCCCCGCCCCGCATGAAGATCCTTTTTTCAAACTTTCTTTTTGCAATAGGAAGATGGCAAATATCGTCTAGTTTTTGAATCGGTTGAATCGTTTACTCAAATCCCACTTTGAACTGAATTATGTTAATTTAAGTGAAAATCTTTTTTTCGTGACCTGCTTCAAGGAAGCAGAAGCTCCTCACTTAAACGGCCATATCTCAGCTCAAAATGCGATTTGGATAAACGCATCAACCGATTCGAAAACTAGACGATATTTGCCATCTTACTATCGCAAAACAAAAGTTTGAAAAGAAGGATCTTCATGCGGGGCGGGGGGGAGTGCGATTTTTGTGTGACTTTTTTCAAAAATTGAGCGAAAAATTCAACGTTGCCGCCCCGCTTTATTTTTTTATTCTTTTATTTATTTTTTAAAGTTTATTTAAATATTAATTTAGCATATATCAGTGAATTATTAGCCTCCACAAGTGAGCGGAGGACGAAGGGGGAGGGTCGTACTGTACCGGCCGTAGAGGGGGTGATCGTGGTATTTTTACGAAAATCGCACCCCATGCTTGACCCTGGTCTGTATTCGTGCGAAAGGAGAACACTTCGAAACTTATATGCTTTCCTTATATTCCGAATATTCGAATAACGAATATTCGAATTTTCGAATTTCATTCGAACATTCGTTCGAAATTATTCGATTCGGTCCGAACTATAATTTGTACCATATCGATATATGGATGATTTACTCATAGTACATAATATGCGACAAGAGAAAATACTTGAAATCATAGATAAAGTATATGATAAATCACTTAAGATAGAAGTTACTAACGAAAGCCATGATAGATGTAATTATCTAGACCTAAGTATCTGGATTTCAGATAACCAAATATATACAGCGCTGTATAATAAAACAGATAATTTCAAATTTAAGGTCATAAGAATGCCTCATGCATACTTTTTCATAAGTAGTAACAACAAAATGGCAACTATTTATACGGAAGTCCTCAGAACTGCACATACGTGTACTTTATTTGAAGATTTTGAAGACAGAGTGCATAAACTTATTTTACATCTTGAGAATAATGAATATGATAAAGACATAATCAAATGTGCACTATTTAAATGTTTGAATAAGAATAAATTCATCATGTATAAATTTGACATACGTATCAAAAGAAAATTTTGTTTAGATAAGCTTGAACATATTTTCAACTAATAGTATTCACTTATTATACGATTTCAATACAATTACATGCATCAATTACAATTTCATTACAATGACATACAACAATACAATTTCATACATATGCGCTAAGATCTTCTATTTGTTATTGAATATATTGTACCGGCCGTAGAGGGGGAGATCGTGGTATTTTTACGAAAATCGCACCCCGTGCTTGACCCTGGTCTGTATTCGTGCGAAAGGAGAACACTTCGAAACTTATATGCTTTCCTTATATTCCGAATATTCGAATAACGAATATTCGAATTTTCGAATTTCATTCGAACATTCGTTCGAAATTATTCGATTCGGTCCGAACTATAATTTGTACCATATCGATATATGGATGATTTACTCATAGTACATAATATGCGACAAGAGAAAATACTTGAAATCATAGATAAAGTATATGATAAATCACTTAAGATAGAAGTTACTAACGAAAGCCATGATAGATGTAATTATCTAGACCTAAGTATCTGGATTTCAGATAACCAAATATATACAGCGCTGTATAATAAAACAGATAATTTCAAATTTAAGGTCATAAGAATGCCTCATGCATACTTTTTCATAAGTAGTAACAACAAAATGGCAACTATTTATACGGAAGTCCTCAGAACTGCACATACGTGTACTTTATTTGAAGATTTTGAAGACAGAGTGCATAAACTTATTTTACATCTTGATAATAATGGATATAATAAAGACATTATACTATCGCAACAATAACATATTCGCGAATATAAACACCGTTGAAATCAGAATGAAGACTAAGTGAATTTCAAACAAAGATGAGGGGGATGAGTAGTGGATTTAAACAAAGTTAAATCAAATGAGACTAAGTGTGAAACAAGTGGTGGTGTAAATGAAAGAGTATGAGTAGACGTATAATCAGAAGTAGCGTATGTAATCACCAAATGATCCTACGAACCATACACTCTACGAATACACAACTTGTGAACAGTGTTTGAAGAAGCAAAACCAAAACGAACAGTGTTTGAAGATGCAGTATAATTCGCTAATAAAGTAAACACAAAAATATTCAATAACAAATAGAAGATCTTAGCGCATATGTATGAAATTGTATTGTTGTATGTCATTGTAATGAAATTGTAATTTATGCATGTAATTGTATTGAAATCGTATAATAAGTGAATACTATTAGTTGAAAATATGTTCAAGCTTATCTAAACAAAATTTTCTTTTGATACGTATGTCAAATTTATACATGATGAATTTATTCTTATTCAAACATTTAAATAGTGCACATTTGATTATGTCTTTATCATATTCATTATTCTCAAGATGTAAAATAAGTTTATGCACTCTGTCTTCAAAATCTTCAAATAAAGAACACGTAAGGGCAGTTCCGAGGACATCCGTATGAATAAATGCCATTTTGTTGTTACTACTTATGAAAGAGTATGCATGAGACATTCTTATGACCTTAAATTTGAAATTATCTGTTTTATTATTCAGCGCTGTATATATTTGGTTATCTGTAATCCAGATACTTAGGTCTAGATAATTACATCTATCATCGCTTTCATTAGTAACTTCTATCTTAAGTGATTTATCATATACTTAATTTCAAGTATTTTCTCTTGTCGCATATTATGTACTATGAGTAAATCATCCATATATCGATATGGTACAAATTATAGTTCGGACCGAATCGAATAATTTCGAACGAATGTTCGTTCGAATATTCGTTATTCGAATATTCGGAATATAAGGAAAGCATATAAGTTTCGAAGTGTTCTCCTTTCGCACGAATACAGACCAGGGTCAAGCATGGTGTGCGATTTTCGTAAAAATACCACGATCCCCCCCTCTACGGCCGGTACAGTACGACCCTCCCCCTTCGTCCTCCGCTCACTTGTGGAGGCTAATAATTCACTGATATATGCTAAATTAATATTTAAATAAACTTTAAAAAATAAATAAAAGAATAAAAAAATAAAGCGGGGCGGCAACGTTGAATTTTTCGCTCAATTTTTGAAAAAAGTCACACAAAAATCGCACTCCCCCCGCCCCGCATGAAGATCCTTTTTTCAAACTTTTGTTTTGCGATAGGAAGGTGGCAAATATCGTCTAGTTTTCGAATCGGTTGGTGCGTTTATCCAAATCGCATTTCGAGCTGAGATATGGCCGTTTAAGTGCCATTAAATAAAAATAACTCACGGATTTCATCCTAAAAAAAGCTCGATTCCCTAGAAAACGGAATGAAATTCGAAAATTCGAATATTCGTTATTCGAATATTCGGAATATAAGGAAAGCATATAAGTTTCGAAGTGTTCTCCTTTCGCACGAATACAGACCAGGGTCAAGCATGGTGTGCGATTTTCGTAAAAATACCACGATCCCCCCCTCTACGGCCGGTACAGTACGACCCTCCCCCTTCGTCCTCCGCTCACTTGTGGAGGCTAATAATTCACTGATATATGCTAAATTAATATTTAAATAAACTTTAAAAAATAAATAAAAGAATAAAAAAATAAAGCGGGGCGGCAACGTTGGATCGCACTCCCCCCCGCCCCGCATGAAGATCCTTCTTTTCAAACTTTTGTTTTGCGATAGTAAGATGGCAAATATCGTCTAGTTTTCGAATCGGTTGATGCGTTTATCCAAATCGCATTTTGAGCTGAGATATGGCCGTTTAAGTGAGGAGCTTCTGCTTCCTTGAAGCAGGTCACGAAAAAAAGATTTTCACTTAAATTAACATAATTCAGTTCAAAGTGGGATTTGAGTAAACGATTCAACCGATTCAAAAACTAGACGATATTTGCCATCTTCCTATTGCAAAAAGAAAGTTTGAAAAAAGGATCTTCATGCGGGGGGGGGGTGCGATTTTTGATCGGCCACTTTTCAAGAACAGGTGGTTCCTTTCAGCCTTCCCGCTCTCTAACAAAACTAATTTTTTGTGTATCGTTTGATATACCGTAAGAATGTCCGTTTTCTAGGGAATCTAAAAATGTGTTCAGCTTTTTTTAGGACCGTGAAATCCGTGAGTTATTTTTATTTAATGGCAGAAACTTTGCTTTTTTTCCATGCACTCCGTGTCTCGTAGAAATGGACTTGTGAACGAATGTTTTTATACTGTCGAAATCTACTTCGTCTCTAGTTTCTAATCCCATACACATTTCTCAGTAACTGAAAAGACTTACCGAGTACTATCCATTCGAATTATAACTGTTCAGCGTGTGAAAATCAAGCCGCTCCGTTGTACAGAAACTTTTGTAATAACTTTGGCTATTTTTGATTCAGGAAAAGCGAGCTGCTGGTGGTGCTGGTGCTGCTGTGGATCCTGTATAGACGATTCAGAACGTTCAGACTAGACTTCTGAAAAAATTATGCGTGAATCTTCCACCTCACTTTCAAAGAAGGGCGAGGATGTTGGGCTATTCATGCAAAAGCATCGTGTTTTCTCCTCCTGTTTTCTCCCAAAAGCATCGTGCTTTACTCGAAATTCCATGTTGCTATTCTATATCCTTTCAGAACATCTTTATTTACATATTTTTATTCTTCCACGCATACATCATTTATGAAATAACCGAGAATGAAGGATCTGACTATACTGTGTAACTCAGTTCAACATCTTGGTATTCCATTCCATACTCAAACTCTTGAGTGTCACGCTGCAAGGGGAATCTAAAAAAAATTACTTCAAATAAATGTATTCGAATAAATAATAAATAGTCAATTAATTAATAATATTCGTATATAAACTAAATTCAAACGCATATAAATAGGTAACTTATGTAGTAGAACGCAGGTGATTGTACGACCCCCCCCGCTACGGAGCTCTCGGTACGACCCCCCTGCGATTTCCGCACCCCACGCTTGACCCTGATACAGACCCTAAGTCTCTTGGGGAACGCGTATACGGTGACACGCAGGACATCTTCATCAATTTCCTCCCAGGCTTTCTTCAAGTCTTCTTTAAGAGTATCGGTGCTCGCGTGGGATGTTGCGCAGGCTTTGTTCTTCAATATGGACCACATTGAATAATCCTTCGGATTAAGGTCCGGGCTATTCGGTGGCCACTTTTTTGCTGAGATGAAATCAGGAAAATTGTCGGCGCACCACTTCTGTACGACTTCGGCGTTATGGGCAGGTGTAGAGTCCTGCTGATAGGTCTGACTGGTGTTTCCGAAGTGCTGAAAAGCCCACGGAAGCACTTCTTCAAAATGTCTTCCAGGATTTGTTTCTCAAGATACTTAGGGCCTGTATTCGTGCGAAAGGAGGTTATTTCGAAGCTTAGATGCTTCGTTATATGTGTGTGGTCAAAGGCAATAAATGGTATAGATTTCATCTCATTTGCCTGAGATCTGTCGTTCACACGGTCAAGTATCAGTGTTGAAGGACTTTTGCCGCACACTGTATATCGATCACACACTGCAACCTACTTATTCGATTATTCGTTCATTCGAAATCTAAACATTCGAACGTATTCGTTCATTTGTTCATTCGAAATTCTAAGAATCGAATTTATTTGTTCATCCGAAGTTTTTAAAATGGAATATATTCGTTCATTCGTTCATTCGAAATTTTAGGAATCGAATTTATTCGTTCATTCGTTCATTCGAAATTTTAAGAATCAAATTTATTCGTTCATTCGAAACTTTCAAAATCGAATATACATATTCGTTTATTCGTTCATTCGAAAAAATTTCCCAAGGACAAGACTATAGTACAAATGTTCTGTTATGTATAAATTTCGTTTTGGAGTATTTGTATTCGTAAAACATCATAGTTAAATTTGCTAGAAGTGGACCGAAATCACCCCCTTGAGGAACACCGATACTTTGTTTAAAAAGTAGACCACCAAGCTGGCAGTAGCTATTATTAATAAGGAAATGGGTATAGTAAATAAGGTCTTCTTTAGTGAAATATCTATACCTGTCTTTAGTGTTATAGTCAGTGTAGAAAACGTTTCTATTATAACCATTGATTGCAATATATTTTCTATTATTGTTTTGGAAGCATATTTTGATTATTCGTGTTATATGCTTGATGATAATATTATGTGGGATATTGGTCAACATATTAGTAAAGTCAGCGGAGAAAAGCTTGAGATTATTCCCTTCAATTCCCTTAAGTTGATAACTAAAATTAATGTTGTTAATAGACCAAAGACCAATAAAATTGTTATACCTTTTAAAGTGTAGCCTTATAAAGGAAAATATGGAATTCATTTCTACAGCTAGGGGTTTAGTTGAACTGTTATAGGCATCAGTTATGAATCTGAACTTGACCGGTTCTTTGTGTAGCTTAGGAATACAATATATATGGTATATTAGAATGGAAAATATCAAGGTTGAGGGCAGTACAAATTTTATTATGGCTATTAATTAGATTATATAAGTCTTTACTAGATATTTGATAAGTGTTAATATTGTTATCGAACTGCCGGTATCCATCCTTGAGACCCATTTCATTAAGAATTATATGCAAATAGTACTTGATACAAGTAATACCATAATTGTTACTTGCCTTATCCGAAGGTGTAATAATGAACCTATTATGAAGATGTTTAAGATAGTTGTTGTTATATTCATATGTCTTGGTATGATTAAGTTTATATAGGAACGGTTCAAATTTATTGCGTAATGTTTTTTCTAAGTAGCTGTTAATTGTCAAAATCTGTGTGTTATACAGTTTGTATTTTTTCTTAAACTTTTCCAAAATTATACAATGGTATTAATCGACTGGATAAGGGTTACCGGTCTAAGTAATCCTCAACGTCGCTCCTTCGATAACATCCTAGAAGAATTCGCATTCGACGTTATTGGGTGAGTGATGATTTGGTTGCATTTCTAAAACTAATATGTGGTAAAGTAAGCAGTTGAAGGTACTCACGAGAAAACGGAAATCCATTCTCATGGCCCACCCATGCTGGTACTCTTGGAAATAGCCCAGCAATTAGAGTGAGTTGTTGATACAAAAAGTGAATCATAAAAGGAAATACAGTTTTCAGGCAAAAATAACGTACGACTTTTGAAAGTTGGTCATAAAAACCTATTCGAGTACCACAAACGAAATGGTACGGAGATAAGATTAACAAGAGAAAAAACCATTTCTCTGCATGAGATGGATAGGCTGGGGTTAGTTTTTGGTCCAAATGTACAGTAGTTCGCGAAAAGATATGTCACCTTGCATTTTTAGGTACACATCGGTGAAAGCAAAAGGAATTTTATCCCAGTTGACAGTTTCAATAACTCTTATCGAAAATACACTAATATGTGCCCTTTTTTAAAATTCTAGATTTTTTCAAAAAATTTTAAACTCATTTCCATATGCATTTTCAAACGAATATATCTTAGGAACTACTGAGCTTCTGCTTGTTCTGTAGTGATACTCTGATAGAGCATGATTAGTTTGTTCTTATTGGCTATGAATTTTAGTTTCAAGGCATTAATAAACCATAGATTTTTTTGTGTGAGTTTTTCATGGTCAAAAAATTGTGAAATCATGGGACAATCTTTCATATAAAATTTCATATATCAGTAACCAGCGAATGAAATAACATCAAACTAAGATATGTAATAGGATAAGATTTTTCTTCCCCACGCATTTCTAACTTTGGAAAATAGCCTTCTGATTACTGAGAAAATAGCTAATGAAATTGCATTTACACAAGCGGTTGTTCTACGAATACCCGGAGGTCATTCGATTCCAGATTTATCTAGCGCATAGTAGACTTATTGCTTGTTAGGTTGTGAGGGACGGGGCCATCCCGGCAATCACTTTGTATATTGTGTAATTTGTCGTAGTGCAAGATACGCAGCCAAAGTCGTTGCGTGCGAAATGTAGATCGTTCAAACATGATTTCGCTACGTTTCCACTCGCCGTTTATCCCATTTTATCGTGTTTTATTGATTTTTTGTGTGCCATGTCCTCTCCGACGGTGATCTGAGCGTTGGCGGGGCGGATGTGACCAATAGGAGGTTTGGCGGGGACAGCCCGGTAGTCCGGGCTGGCCTAAAATTTTATTCACTCTTATTCCGCCGCTGCTGCTGACCGGCTAATCCGGTATTGGCGACTGTGCTCCCCCCTTTTCGTGAGTCCGCCGTGACGACAACCCATCCTGCGTCCACCGGAGATTACCTTGCCGCTGCCGACGCTACTGTGACGTCGCCGTCTAGGGAATACCCCTCTGGTTTGTTCGGGAAACCCGATCAGGTAGGTCTCGCTGTTCGTGTGGCGTGGCCACTTGGTGTTTCAGGCAGGGGGAGACTCTCGCGTCCACGGGGGCCCCTTGCATCATCATCTACGCTAGGTAGGGCAGTGCATGGTCTGCCTGCATAGGGTCTTACCGCCTGCTTACTTTGGTAGGACCTGGACGGTTAGCGTCCGAGTTCCGGAGCACTTCGCCGCCGCGCCTCTTTTGCCTTATAACTTTTATTCTTTGTGGTGTAGGATTGCCACTCCTAGTGGGACATCCACGCCACCAACGCACCGGTCACCGTCCTCCCGTGCTCCCTCAGGTATCTGCATCTCCAGTGCTCTCCTCCGTCATCAGGTACTCGTTGTATCGGTATTATTTACGTGTTCTATTTCGTGGTGCTAATTGTGTTACCTCCTTACTTACCTCCGAAGTGTTGCGTTGTTATTTTGTTTATTTTAGTTGTTTCGCCAGTTTAGGATAAAGTGGTTGTTTTTACCAGTTAGTCCATTAACTCTCAGAGGTTGAGCCGCCTATTTGAGTCCTTTTGGGAGTAGTCCTGTTGTTCTCCGTTTTGCTTAGAAGAAAGTTACCAGGCAGGGACATCCTTTTGTTCCACCATTAGAGAAAAACTTTGCCAAGGGCGACCTAAAGATGGAAGTAGTTGATGCTCTCATGGAAGATGATGCGCCTATCTGTCCGTCTCAACAGGGGCCACCCTTGACAAGGTACATAACAGCTAACGTAATAATCCCTGCTATTGTTCAGAAAATCATCTGTTGTTGTATGCATCACTACCCCGCCACCGTACGCTGCGCGGGTTTGTGCCCAATTTTCTACCGGTCCAACTAGAAGACGGTTTATTAATGTCTTGGAACAAAAATTCATAGCCTATGAGAACAAGGTAATCATGCTCTATCAGAATATCACTACAGGACAAGCAGAAGCTCAGTGATTCCTAAGATACATTCGTTTAAAAATGCATATGAAAATGAGTTTAACATTCAAAAAAAAAATCTAGAATTTCCAACAAGGGCACATATTAGTGTATTTTCAATGATAATTATTAAAACTGTCAAATGGAATCTAATTCCTTCTGGTTTCACCGATCTGTACCCAAAAATGCAAGGTGACATATCTTTTCGCGAACTACTGTATAATTAGTGACTAATAATTTGGTGTATTACAGACTATACATAAGAAAAAAGATACGTCAGGAATACGCAAAGTAAGGAACCGTAGGAGATATCCTTAGTTAAAGGCATGCTACGAATCGGAGACGATATAGTAAGTGCAAAATTAATTAGTATCAACATCATATAATAATCAATATAGACACTACGCCCAACGGTCGCAGCAGTAAAGCTTGGAATCAACATGGAGGAATGGACCGGGACCCCTCCAATGGATATGTTGAGTAAAACCGAGAAGGAAGGATTAGAGGTAATATTGTTACAAAAGTATACAAAAGTATTGTTACGAAAGTCAAACATGTAATATTTTGAAATTGTAGAATGGAAAACTATGTTTCGGAAGTATCGTGTTACCGGGAATAAATTTGACATCAAATAGGGATTCCACTTGTAAAGCGGATGATGAGGAAGGTGTGTACAAATATGTAAATATATACGATACATATATACAATCATATGTACAATTTATATACATAAATGCATTTAATAAGAATGTAACTGTAGTATTTATAGTGAAATTACTAGTTTTAGGTATCAGAGACTACAAACAACAGAACCACCTCGGGATCGATTAAAAGGAAAAGAACTTTGAACGACTTCGTTGTGGACCCAAAGATGAAAAAACTAACTGAATCTGAACCAAGTGCTGTGACAACAAGCAAGTAGAGAGTCGCGATTGTGATGTTAGCGTTTTACCATGTCGGTATCTTACATCATTATTGCTTTCATGAGTTTCAATTTCTAATAAAGTTGTTGATGTGAAGAGTTATTTAATCAAGTAATAAATATTTATCATGAATGATGATAAAGATGAGAGGAAAATGGGTGCAATAATGAAGATGTATAAATACAACTGTGCATACCAGAAAAGGGCAGGTGAATACTGAAAAATGAGTAAAGCAGAGTGAATCGTATAAACTTAAGCGAATGTGAGTTATAATGCAATACTTACTGTGAGCTGTAACGTCGTTTCCATGTTTTTTTTTTCCGTTCACTCATTTCGGTAGACTGGGCTGCTTGCTTCATCAACCTCGAAGATATTGATACTTGCTACCATCGTCTTATAGAAATATGTCTATATCTCATCAGTAGATTCGTTCCAAGATATCGAGCAAGTGTGGAGGCCCAAATTTTCCCCGCCTACATTAAATATCTTAGGAGCAAGGTTAATTTTTATCATTTGAAGAGAAACTCTTTTGGATACGCTAAATATTATGCCTACGCCAGGAGACTTAAACGTGCACTTGCACATCTTTCTCTGAAAGAAGAGAAGCAAATTGCGGAAAGCAACAATCCTGAGCAGTTTTATCGCTTTTGCCGCCGCAAGCTGCAATTAAATGATTCCATACCTACTATGGCTGGTCCCCTTAGAGAAGAAGTCAAATCTGACGCGCAGAAAGCTGAGCTTCTTGTCCATTATTTTGAATCCGTGTACAAGATGCCTACACATGTCGAGGCTGATGTTGAAGTCCGCTCCAATGCTTTCTCGGAATGGATTGATATCACATTAGAAGTTGTGCATGGGGCTCTTCGTAAAGTTCCAAATAGACATTCGACCTCGCCTGATGGAAATCTCTATATTTTTCTTAAGAAGGCCGCGCTTGGACTTACAGCTCCCCTCACGCTTCTTTTTACAAGATGTCTTTTGAGGGGCTAAACCCCTAGTTTATGTAGCATTGGCTGCGTACGGATATCCACAAAAAAGGGTCGAAATCCGATGCACGAAATTATAGGCCTATCTGTTTGACTAGTGCTATAAGCAAAGTGCTGGAACGTATCTTGTGTAGTCGCATCACCGATCACCTTCTTGTCCACAATCTTCTATCACCCAAACAGCATGGCTTCATGAGACAGTGGTCTACCGCGACAGCCCTTCTATCAACTGTCCCTTTATGGCATAGAGAAGTTCATAGAGGTAACTTTGTATCCGTTTGTTTCATAGACTGTAAAAAGGCTTTTGATTCTATTTCGATTCCCCTCCTTCTAGCGAAGGTGAAAGCGTTCGGCATTGGCGGATGTCTACTCCGATTCCTTCGATCCTTCCTCACGAATAGGATGCAGAGCGTTGTGGTGAACAATTCTCGTTCTCGTGTTTACCACACTGTAAGTGGGGTGCCAAGGTACCTGTATAGGTCCCCTAATGTTCCTGATGTTTATCAATGATCTCCCAGATGCGCTGGCATCAGGTTGTTTCTGCTCATTGTATGCAGACGATGCAAAGATCTTCTCGATTAATGACCGCAGCCGGCTCCAATTAGGGCTTGAGGCTTTGAGCAGGTGGTCGCTAGCGTGGGACCTTAACATATCCCTTGAAAAAACTCTTGTAGACTGTTTGGGGAAAATCATCCCGAATTCAGTTTCACTTTGAATGGTAGATCAATTACCCGTTCTACTAAGATCCGGGATCATGGAGTGACCTACAATGATAAATTAGAGTACGACGACTATATTAAAGACAGCGTTGAATACAACTGCTCAAACCAACTACATACTCCGAGTTTTCAAATCCAGAGACCCTAAGCTACTGTTCAAGCTGTTTACTACCTACGTCAGGCCGCAGCTTGAATATTGCAGTCAATTATGGTCTCCTTCCAAGAAATCCTTGATTGATACAATTGAGCAAGTCCAAAAGAGTTTCTCATATCGGTGTTTTCGGCGCAAAGGCCTTGTCAGACTGCCCTACGAGGAGCGACTCAAACTTCTTGGCGAGAATACCTTAGAATTAAGAAGAACCTTAGCTGATTTCTGATTCATGTATTACAAGTTAGCTACCGGTCGCTCCTATTTAGGGCTGTATGGCACCTTTGAAAAGCCCTTGCTTGCTGAAATCACAAGGGGCCATCCGTTTCGAATCAAGCCAGAAAGGCCCTTCACGGCCTCCTTTGCGGGGTCCTTCCTCGTCAGAGCGGTGACAAGATGGAATAAGCTGGACTCCCACATCTTCAGGTGGAAGCGATGCTGTACTTTCCAGATCCATCTGGTTAGCCACCTTCAGGGGAACCCCGCGCACCGACTCACCGACTTGCACTTGACGCGCAGCTACTTTCGTTGACTACCTATATAGACGACCATCAGTCTTCCGGAATGAGGACCGTGGACATAGCCATTAAGGAACTGTGCCTTCACCTAGCCGAATCAGATGACCTGCTTCCTATTTGCAATGTAGGCTATAGTGTTATTATCTGCTTTCCCCTTGCTTCATTGAATAGCCTCGTTTCGTCCGTTTCATTTCATTTCGTTCAATACAATGTTCATGTCTTCTTATACGATGTTAGCGTTATGCGTTATGGTTTTCTTTGTTCAATAGTTCGCTCTCTATCGCCTATCATAGCCACTCCGAATGTTCAGGCGTTTTTTTCTTTTTCTGGAGGCTCTTTATGTCTTAGCTTGTTGCTCCTCCTCAGCTTCCTCCGTGCTGCTTAGGTCTTCTTTTCTTACGTTCTCCTTCCTAGCTATTATTCTTCGTCCTCCGTGGAGTCCAGATACGACGTGAGGTGGGAGCTACTTAGCCCACACCCTTTTCTCAATGCAGTCTTCCTACACGATCCTCATACTCAGCGCTATTGAAACTCAGTCGCAATATATTGGAAGCCTCTGGCCTATGACCTCCATGTGGGGCTGCCCCTCTTCCTCTTCCCTCTGAGGGCCTTGTTTCTCGGCCTTGTTGTTCTTCTCTTAGGCACCTCATGCAGTGGTATCCTAGGCCCATGCTTTATTTGCGTCTGGTCACTCGTCTTGAGTTTGCCTTTCAGGAAGGCACGTTATAGTCGACTAAAGTGCTGGATTAAGTTACTACCGCCTTACTAGTATCTTCGACCCCGTTGCTGTGTCCTACTCACTTTTTTTACTGCTTATGACTGGCGTTTTTTCTTTTTATTCAGTCCTCATCTCCTCCACCTTTCGCCTCGGACACAGCAACATCTCTTTTTTCTTCTCCCCAAGCAGCACATCCCCTGTTCTCTCCTTTTTTCCCTACATTCTCCTGTTTCTAAAATTTTACGAAATTTTCCTTTCGTTTTCTTTGTTGTTGTTCTTGTACTTCCTCGTCCAAATACATTCCGTGCGTTTTTATCACTCGCATATCATGTCATGCATACCCGATCGTTTTGAAGAATAGGATAGAATAATGTACTTACTTTGAGTTGCAGACATACAGGGTGCGCCATCTAAATCCGGACAACGCGACTCGGATTTTTCAAACAACCTTACGAACGCCAAATACAATTCAAATCCAGAAACCTTCGCACATTAGTAGAGGGGTGTATTGTTATTACAATGGCTTAATGTAGACTCTGTCAGCAGCAATAATCGCCTCCATATTCGACCTGAAACGTTCGCAAGCCCTCTTCAAAAAAGCTCGGTCCAAATTTGCAAATACTGATTAGCTGGCGATTCGCAGAAATGTGATGCTAGGGTGCCCCGTCTCGTTAGCAACCCTCTCAACAACGCTCCAAACGTAGTAGCTCATGAGGTTCAAATCCGGGTTTTTCTTGGACCAGAACACCGTGGACCAAAGCATGTGCAAGTTATCGGACAGCCAGTTCTGAACCAAATGGCTCGTGCGCCGTCTTGTTGAAACACATATGACCTTTCTGAAGACACAGCCGCTATCCAGGGGACTACTACAGTCACTGAACTTTCGCTAACTCCAACACTGTCGCCAACCTCCTCAGCGGTTGTATCGGGTCCTTCAAGATCCGCTCCTGAGCACGTTCTACGGCTTCTGCGGTTCTTGAAACACGTTCTCGCGAATGGGTTCTCTTCGCCTGAGTTGCAGAACTCTCTCCGGAAGCCTTGTAATGTAATTGTAATGTAAATCGCCAAAACATCGTAAACTGTCGATCTCGAGTATTCGAAGAATCGAATGATGTGCGTTCAGCGCGAACGCTTTCGATGATTGCGGCTCTTCTGTTGTACTACTCACTTATGGGAAACTATTATGCAGATATGAGGGCATCACTACAAACTAGATGGTTTTTACTTACTCTGTACCAATCGGGACCTCTGACGAAGTTACGGTATGGCGGGAGATTTGAATTGAAATTTGTACGGATTTAGCTGGCGCACCCTGTATACTGGAACAATGGTTATATATCTATTGTCTTGTCGTAGATACAGTTCAACCAAGTGAACTTTATTAGCAGACGACCACCAGACAAATAAGTAGAAGAACAACAACAACTGATGCCTACTCCGAAATGCTCCTTTGATAGAGCCATAGTTGTCAACTGTATCATACAATCACAAATCAACATTCATGTTGTGCTTAATCGCGCGGTCGCGATACTCCGGGCGACGACATCTTCTTCCCAGCTTCGCTTCGGAATAACCGCTTCCTTAAGTTGTATCCGTGTTGCTCCTGTTGGGGTGCCTCCGAGGTTGTGCCCACTTCATCTTGACTGTCTTCAATCTCAAAGGGGATAAGGAGAGTAAGTGAGGCGGTGGTACACGATCGAACACTAACATTTATCTGGCAAGCTGAATACGACAGGTGACTGTTGGGATCGTGGGTCCGGATTGCGGGTCCTCGGAGCTGCCCATTTGGTGGTGCTCGTCCTCGGTTGGCTCGGTTGTGGGAATATCGTTGCTGCCGATACACGGCACGTTGAACTCGGTCGACCGCTCAGCAGTCGTCCTCGCACTCGTCTCCTCGATCCAGCTCGCTCGTCGGCCGCGCCTCCGTTCGCTGAAAGCTCGCTTATCAGATTTATACATAACACAGAACGACCAATCTACATCACTTACACCTTCCCCCTTTTTCTAAAAAGAATTTGGCCCTACTTTGTTAAAACATGGACGAATTATTCATACCGGTAGCTATTCCAATCACCTTCCCCTTTTTTCTAAAAAGAATTTGTGGGGCCGTGTCAATATCAAAGCCCGCCGTCGATAACAGCTTCAACGGATGAGTTAAAGAGGACGCTTCCTGGCATTAAGGCAAGCTCTGGTTAAACGATTGTGCCGGTATGTTGAACGCCTTTTCTTGTGCCCATAACAGCACCCAGATGCAGGTGAGAACGTGTCTACGAACGCGCTCATGACGAAGCACGAAATGGTCGTACCTGCACGGCGACAAGGAGACGCTCATACATTGAAAATCGTCGAGGAACTCTCCCGAACTAGCTGTTCAGTGTGCAGAAAGCGAGACCACCTTTTCGGCGGGAACAGAATCCGACAGAAACACATACCGGAATATCCGTCCTTTTAAAATATGTGAGTGTGAAGCTTAGGAAGGTCGCTAAGAATTAACTCGACACGAAGTTTGGCAACGATACATAAGCTGACGAAACACCGCTGGGATGAGAAAGCAGCTCTTGCAGTGTGCGAAGCGCTCTAACGACAAGGCGAAAGCGCCATCCGAGTGGTTATGAGGGATATACTGAAACGAATATGTTGCTAATCGGAAAAACCGCGGCAAGGAAAGGTGCAAGCATCCGCAGGTGTCCGAAAGGGTGAATGTTTGGACTTTACGTCCACGTGGTTCCGCAGAGAGGAATTTAGAGACGGCAACCAGAAACGTAGAGGAGAGAGGTAAGAGGACCGCAGAAAAACGTCATTATGATGAATCACTCTTGGGAAACAAGTATCGACTGTGGTCAAGTCCAAATTACCCGAAAGTGAAAGGAATAAATAGGACACACCTGGGAGTGCGAATCGGAATCCCGTTGGAAGAGGGATTCCTTGAACATCGTGGCATCCCTAAGGGTTGTGCATATTTGCCACATCTTGGCACGGTGGATTTCCTGGGGAGGCACAAAAGAATATCGGTACTGCCACTTCATGGCACGAGGTGCCTTATTATCAGGACCGGAGGCAGGTACTGCCGCTTCCAGGCAGGAAGGGCCCACTGTGTCCAAATTTGAGAATATCGGTGCTGCCATTTCCTGGCACGGGGAAAGAACCTTGTACGAGGACATACATGGGGGCGGAGAATCGGTCTCCATGCCCGGTAGTCCTCGAAGAGGGGAGCGCGAGAATCAGTCAGGTGCGAATGTAAGCTTTCTGAAAAAGCAAGTCAGATGAGCGTCGTGACGGGCTTACGACAACGGACGGAGCGATAACGATACAGTGGAACGACGACGGAACACAAGGAAGGACCGGTGAAGGAGAAACGACTGAGAAGCAAAAAGGGGTTTGGAGAGAGAGAAAAGAACTCCTACACTCACCGAAGATGATTATACGCATGAACAGAAATGCAACGCAGAAATGCAAGACCGATCTTCGGCGAGAAGTCTCGAAGGAAAACCCTGTCCCCAATGCGAGCCGGCAGGGGGGAGAGGTGGTGATCCTAAATCGTACGATGAGTGGGAAAAGCGATCCTGAAATTCTTCAAAAGGTCCAAAAAGCGTTGTTTCTCGGCGTCAGTAAGCGCCGTCTTGGACAAGTCGAACGCTGGACGATCTTGATCGAGAATTATGCGGTCTGGCACGGAGTTTTGAGAACGCTCCCGTGCCACAGAGTCGAGGGGAGAGCCGTCAGGATAAGGCACGGCGCATACGGGATACGCCCACCCTACCTTCTGGCCCCTGTAGAGAACCACCGGTTGGTGCGTAGGAACGATCTGTAAGTCTTGCCTCCAGGTCGAACATTGCAACGTCGCCAAGATACGGAGGGTTTAGCGTGCGGCGGTAGAACCGCCGTGCCCACGAACCGAACCTGAGTGGGACCATGAGGGCGTAACGGAGCGCCTTCCAGTGAAACCGGCTTGATGGCGAATGGAATGACGGCACCACCGACGTGAAGCGTGCTGACGTCGTAGTCGATCGACCACTTTGGCAAGCGACGGAGTAGGTCATTGCCCAAAATGATGTTGTACGACCGAGCCGACGTAGGAACTGTTGCAGCCCGAGTGAAATGAATGGGATGTGTGAGAGAACACGTCCCAATATGGAACTGAGCCTCCGAAACTCCCAGGAGCGGGATGGGCTCCCCCGAGATGCCCACTGCGCACGGGGTACGACTCGGTTGGAAGGAGGAACATCCGAGGAGAGGGGCCAGGCTCCCACTGGCAATGGTAATGGCCGCCCCGGTGTCGATCAGTGCTAACAATTGTACCCTATTTACTCTAATAGGTATCTGGGCGACAAACAACTCCGAGCGAAGAGCTAAAACGTTAATAACGACGGGACTAGCCACAGTTTGTGGAGGCCACGAAGACGGTGCGTCTAGCTGAAGCCGATTGAAACGAATTGCCGGAGAAAGACGCGAAGACGATCGGGGAGGCTCCGGAGAAGTCTCCACCAGTTCAATCGCAGGAGGTCGCCGAGCAAAGAGAGGCCGCAGGCCCGGGAAGTTCCAGGTTACATGAACGCCAATGAGCGAACGGAGGATGGAAAAGGAAACGTAGATGCAACAAAGACGTACCCACCAGTCGAGAAACGATGTCCAAATAGATGGCAATACAAAAAATGGCGAGGAGGCGGAACCCCCTTCCGCGATCCCTGTGCGGGAAGCTTGCCTGGGATGGCTCAACGCGGAGAGAAAGCGATCGTGCGATTGAGCTTCCCAGAACTCACTAAGCCGGTGTTCGGGCACTAACTCGCTGACGTTCGTGAGTACCAGATTATGAAAAATAGTGAGAGGTGACGCCGGAAGGAAGAAGTTAGCCAGAGTCGGATAGTCTACCATAGGGACGTCCCCTGCCATGACGGGCAAAATGGTGCCCGCACCCCCGTCTATCCGGAAGAGGCCCCGAGTCGAAGCCGAGAAGAAGGGGTGACTCGTACGACAGGGAGTGGCATCTGCCGAAGGGACCAGGATCATAGTAGTGGGCTCCAAAAATAGTCGAGGGGTCTCACCGCTCGGAAGGGACACAATTACGGCCGGACGAGAAAAACACGTACCGTTGAAAGGAAGAAGCCGATAATTTGCCGGTGGGATAGCGACACACCGGTGTACCCGAACAACCCCTGCTCCGAGGTGGGTAACTGAGATATCGTCTCGACGAAGCAAGGCCCTCATCAAGACGACGGGGTCTGCAGCCAAGGAAGAGTGCAGAGAGAGCGCAAGGGAATTCACACGATCACAAAGAGAATGTAAAGCACGAAGAAACAGCGCCGTAGAGCCCCCTTGCGTGACGCCTTCCAGCGCTAAGAGCTGCGCGGCCAATTGGTTAGAGGTGACCAACCCTTCCGCAGGAGAAGACGAGATGGAGCGGGGAACCCGCTGTAGCACACTTACCGCATAATCCTGATCCGTGACGGCCATGGTGCGGCCGCATTCCGTGACGGTGGGGCTGGAAGTAGACCAGGAGAGAGCGAATTCCTTGGAGTCACTCTGCCAAATATCCCCGAGCATTTGACCTCGCATCTTGGTAAGGGGGGTGTATTGGCAAGATTCTTCCGGAGCCGGTGACCAAAGGACCACGGAACCGTCCCGAAGCACGCAGAACCCATCCTTGTAAACACAATGCCGGGTGTCGCCGACGGGCGTCTCGGGAGCGGTAACTCCATGCCGGCCATGAACTGTGGTGAGGACCATATAGCAGTTAGTGTCCGAGACGCGGTGCTCGGCGCAACAACCGAAAGGAGCCGACGGCCATTCAAACGTCCACTCGTTCGACGTTTTGAACACGTTGTCCGCCCCGTTAGGATCCCGAACTCACAAACGCGGTGCTGCTGCATTTGTCGGCATTGCTCGACGGAGACAGTCTGATAGGTCTCGGAATGCGACTCGGATCGGGCCCCGAAGAAGTTAACAGAATAGTGCTGTATGATCTGTATGATGTGTACTGTATGATCTACCACCTTACACCAGGTACCTTGAGAGTCATAGAGACGAGTGTTCGGGCGGAACAGGTGAAGAGAGACGTTGTGCTGAATTGACGAGGAAGCCGAGACGTTCGGAAAGAGAGCCGAGCAATTGAAAGATGACGGCAATCGTACGATAGAGTCGTGCTGTTCCCGGGGGATATCCACACTGACTGGGCCGAGGCGCCCGAGAGCAAGCAACAAGCGACTACGGTACAGATCATCAACGTGTTAAAATACTGGGGTTCACTGCCGTGCGCTGTTGCTCGAGGAGAAGGGGGGTCGGGCATAGTCCCAAACGCCATACGAAAGAGTTGGTCGTTGCGCTCCAATAAAGCGGCGAACTGAGCGTTGGCGTCCTCTAGACCGTCCCAAGGATCCCTACGTCCTGTCGAGGCGGGGCCAGGGCGTCCTTGCCCGCGGGTCCCCCCCCCTCGAAAACGGCGTTCCGAGGTGTTAGGGAACGCGACATCCTACTCCCACGGCTGATAGTTGCAAATCGAACCTGCGTACCTGTGCGGGGCGGCGGGCCCTGATGGAATTCCGGAGGCGTTGGGCATTGGCGAGCGAAGTGTCCCCGTCCACCGCAGATGTAACAGAGCGTTGACGGCGTTGCTGTCTGGTTTCGGCGAGCCGGCGGTGACCTGAAAGAACCACGATTAGAAACCGAGCTGAAATCGCCGGTCGAGTCTACTTCCCTAAAGTATGGCGTGCTCAAAGCGCTAACATCCGCCCCAGCGGGTCGCCCTGAGGGGTACATCAAGCGGTCCGCCGTGGCTTCAGCCAACAGTTGCTCGACTGCTTGTGCCCTAATAACGGCCTGCTCAAAGGATGTCGGGCGCTCCAGCTTGACAAAATACCGAATGTCGGGACGAAGTCGCGACGTAAATTCCTCAAGCATACGATCCATCTGGGCGGCCAAGTCCAACCCAGCAGTAGATGCACGGACTACGCTTAACAGACGGTTTGCAAAACGTTGGAAGCCTCGGCGGGTTCCTGGCGCCACGAAGCCAAGGCCTGCCGAGCTAAGTCCTGCTGGTGTGGTCTTTCAAAGTAGGCGCACAAGTGGGATACAATTGCCTGATATGACTTACGGTCGTCGACGGATAGCTCTTCGATTTTCTCTCTAGCGACCTCCTCCAGGAAAGCCACAAGGAGGTTAGCCTTTTGTTCGTCCGTGAGAGGAGGTGTACGCATACGCGCCACATCCTCGAACCGACGAAGCCATCCAGAGAAGGTTACCATATCACCTACCCCCGAAAAGGAAGGGAGGCGAGGAGTCCCGCTGTCAGGCATAAGAGTAGCCACTGTAGGAAGGGCTCTAATATGTGCGTCGACGGCCTCAAAGGAAGCATTCAAGTCCGTTAAAAGCGATAGGTTATTGTCGTGAATCCCTTAAGCCAAACGATCATACGTACTCTGAGTCTCATGACGAGTAGTTTCGAGGGAAACAACCGTCGTATCGCGAAAGCTTTTGTCCTCACGGCCATGCACGGCCGCTGAAACCTCAACTTCGTGAAGAAGAGTGGAAAGGGAGTCGAGAGTGGTGTCGACTTCGCGGATATATAGAGCGAAGAACAAATGTGAAAATGCGTCGTGCATGAAATGAGAAAAATTCAAAAAGAGAGAAAAATGGGTTCGCTTCATGTTCAGGAAGTGTTATTAAAGATATTATAAGGAGAAGCGAACGGGCAGAGAATTAGAAACCTGCTCGAGTCCGAGCACAAGGAGGGGAATTAAACAGAGAAAAGTGAAGGGAGGCGAGAAGAGAAAATTCAACCACAGAACCAAACGCGACAGAAATAAAGCCAAGAAATGATCCAAATGAGAGGGAAAGAAGGAAGAATACAAGCAATGTTAGAACGAATAGACTGGAAAAAAAAGAAAAGGAAAGGGCGCGAAAGCAGCGAACCAACTGATCCAGAGCTAAAAGGAAGAGGGAAATGAAAACCGAGCGTTCATGATGGGAAGGAAAGGGGAGAAACTCCTCAGCACAAGACAGAACCTGACTAATTACACTAAACAACCCAAGCAAGCGGGTGCACGACTAATCGCTGAAAGTGTCCTTGGTCTGCGAGAAACGTAGTAATGTTTTTATTTTTCTGTGTTTTTGTCGCAGATCAAGAAGAAGAACAAAATAGGACAAACACAATTGGAAAGAAACGATAAATAGGTATACGAAAAATACACTTACTTGTTCCAAGAAAGGAGGGGGAGCGACCCCACAAAATCCGGTGTACTTCAACGTCGTTAGACAACGAACCATCGCGATATCGCCCACACTCAAAAGAAGAACTCTGCTCCATAAGCTTCTGGTGACCGGTCACATCAACACCTCGCCGCCACACAACTGCTCAACTTCTCCAATTCATCAGCGCTGGAACCTTTGAAACTTCGTCGACATTAGCAACACTTCGACCGCATTGTAGTTAGACTACGGAAAACTGCACATAACTCCACTCACAGGTACCGGGACCCTGAACTCTATGTAATACTCCACATTTAGTGTCATGACATGAGAATCAGACGTCTGGTTCTTCGAACCACCCGCGGGTATCACAAAACACAAGAAAAAATGCAAGCATACGAACACTTCACGGAAGCGAAATAGAAGGACCAAATTAAAAGGAGTACTCATCGTCGCGACGAGAGGAAAACGACGCTACGCAGAAACGGACAAAATCTCTACCCAAATCGAGAACCGAGTGCAAACGGTAAAGAGCACGCACCGAGGAACTCACCTCTCCGCCCACGTCACTCGCTGCTACCAGTAAGTGAGGCGGTGGTACACGATCGAACACTAACATTTATCTGGCAAGCTGAATACGACAGGTGACTGTTGGGATCGTGGGTCCGGATTGCGGGTCCTCGGAGCTGCCCATTTGGTGTTGCTCGTCCTCGGTTGGCTCGGTTGTGGGAATATCGTTGCTGCCGATACACGGCACGTTGAACTCGGTCGACCGCTCAGCAGTCGTCCTCGCACTCGTCTCCTCGATCCAGCTCGCTCGTCGGCCGCGCCTCCGTTCGCTGAAAGCTCGCTTATCAGATTTATACATAACACAGAACGACCAATCTACATCACTTACAGGAGGTTAATTGGCCTTTTCAGATTATGGTTTCTTGATCGCACTTCCACTTCTGTTTTTGAATTTATCGCCACTATTCTTCCTGTATTCCAGGCGTTTCTTGGCAGGTTTGAGTCCATAAGGAGTACGAGCTGACCAACTTTCGGTACTGCAGGGGTCGACCGACCTTGATTGATCTTCCTTTGATGGACTTCTCTCAGACTGGTTAGGAAATTTGCTCGCCAGTTGTCGCAGAACCTTCTTGTCAGTCCGTAAGAGCTTTCCAGTGCTTTGATTATCTCGTCTCTCGTTCTTAGGAGAACGAGATCTCCCGGGGGTGGTAATCGGGATCGAACCTTCTGTCCTGCGTATTTACTTCTAGCGGCACTGTCAGGCATATGTCCTTCTGGATAAAGTCTATCGGCCTGACTGTTGCTTGGTCCTCCTTGTTAGATTCTTCGTAAGTTAATGGACGGCTATTGAGACAAGCTTCTATCTCGACCAGTAGGGTTTTCATGGTTTCGTAGTTGACACTTCTATTCCCGATTGCCTTGTACATGGCTCTTTTACCGGATTGTATGAGTCTTTCGTAGAAGCCTCCTTTCCAAGGAGAGTAAGGCGTGATAAAGTTCCACTCAATGTTGTTTGTAGCAAAGTATGCTAGGCCAGCTCACTCTATATTATATAAAGGATCGTTCTTGAGAATTACGGCCATTTTGATACCGATTGTGACTGCTGATTAAGTGGTATTCGATGACTTCCTAAAAACCCCAGGTTCGAGCGGCCTAGGACCTCCTAACAAATCTGCCAAGTTCAACCAGTTCCAAAGAACCCTTAACAACAGGTTCTAACTAGGCTCCTTGTTTGCAGTAGCATGCTAGGCCTGCTCACTCTATATTGCATCAATGATCGTTCTTGATATTCACGCATTACACTGCACTCACACCCTCGAGTACGTTGACTTCCAGAACTCCTAGTGTTCCGACTGGCCCTACTTCTCATATACTCAGGTTTTATTGATTACTTATTTATTTTTTTTTTCAATACGATCCCATGGAATCAAGAATTATTATGAGCCACATTTTGATCCTATTTTGATTTTTTTATGTTCATATTAATGCCGTCATGTCCAATAGTCTATGTTGTATAAGTGTTCTTTTACATTCTGCTACATTTTGTTGATTGGATAATCGTGAATAAAGAATAAAGAAAGTAATGCTGAATATCGTTAATTTCCTTCGAAGTCTCATTTGCTTGATCAAGCAGACCTTGTGCAAGTTTGAATGCTGGTGCATTGTCGCACGTTATGCTGGCGGGTTTACCGCGTCTTGCTACAAATCTTCTTAATGCGTTTATGACTGAACTTGTGCTTGCGTCCTGAAGCAAGTCTAAGTACATTTGTCTTGTTACTGCACATGTGAAAATTATGCCATAAGCCTTTTCAGTTTATTCGGTTCCTTGTTTAGTCTCCTTCAGATATAAGGGTCCAAACATGTCCATGCCTACGTTCAGAAACGGCCCTGTTTCGACAACTCTTCTCTGGGGTAGATCTTTTGATTCAGGATATCGAAATGGTAAACTATTGTATCGTTGACATGGAACGCACCTTCGTATTACCATTTTCACTTGTTTGCGTAGTCGTGGAATCCAGAATTGCTGGCGAACGTTTGACATAGTATGAGCAACGGCACAGTGGTACTGCCCATGAGCTCTTTGTACGATGAGTTTAGCTAAGTGAGTATCTGGGGCAATTATGACTGGAAGACGTGCACTCTTCTTCAGCTGACTGTTTCCAAGTCTACCATAGCATCTGTAGATTCCTTCGCTATCTTTCTTGATGTTCAGCCTGTTGTTAGTTGACGTTAAGATGGCGCTCTTTTACTGCTCTTGATGGAGTTTCCAAATAGTTTTCCTTGCTTGCTGGAGATGACTCGACTTCAGGGAACTTGCTCCTGCTTGGTCAGTTATTTCGGGTAAATCTTACTCTATTCTTTGTTTTATCTGTGCATTAAAATTTCTCATTGAGTTGGCGATAAATCGTAGTACATAAACCGAAGTTCTCTCCAGTTTTTCCAGCGTAGAAAATCTCGACATATCGAACACTGCCGGACTGGAATTATTCTGTTTCACTGCTAGTATTGCTTTCCCAAGAAATTCTCCTTCGTCTTTTAAATTAGATAGGTTGTTCTCGTGTTCATTGGAAGGTAGGGGTAATGGTATATGTGGGCCATGCCACCATATACTGGTTGAGAATTCTGCTGCTGATAATCCTCTCGTTCCAATGTCCGCTGGATTTTCTTCTGTTCTGATATGACCGAATTGAGTGACAATTTTCTGCGTTCGTATGCGATCTACAATAGCTGCGATTTCCTTTAGTCGGTTAGAAATAAACTGTCCTGCATTCTTGCGGTGTTCTTTATTTTTGACCCATTTCAAAACAATTTCCGAGTCCGTGAAGATCTGTACCGAGTTGATACTGATGGCATCCTTGAGTTCCTCCACAGCTGTAAGTGCCAAACTGAATGCCATCGTGAAGGCATTGAGCTCCAGTTTAGGTATAGTGGTAGAATCATTCGTCTTCGGTAGTCTAGACTTTGCTGCTAGTAGGTTGACGTTGTTGCCGTGACGAAGATACGCTACTGCGCACATTGCTTTGCTGCTCGCATCTGCGAATACTAGAAGGTCATGGTATTTTGCTCCTTTATCGGCGATTCTTCTGGGAACTTCTTTCAAAAATCCTTTAGTTTCTATCAATATCTTGTTCCATATTTGCGCATCCTCTTTCGTTAGTTCAGAATCCCAATCGTAGGCCTTTGCCCACAGATAGTGGAAAACAACTTGGTCTTAAGCATGAGAGGGGTTAGCCATCCCATTGGATCATACACTGAAGCAAGAGCTTTGAGTATAGTTCTTTTCGTCGGCTTGGTTGCATCGAACTTATGGTTGTCAAGGACAAGATCATCCATCGCTGACTTCCACCGTATTCCGAGTACCTTTGGGTTTTCTTCGCTAGACCTGTCCTTTGAACTAAGCTGAGCATTAACGCTGGCATCATTGAACATAAATTCCCTAAGGTTCATGTTGAGTTCGCCAAAGATAGTCTTTGTTGCTTTGTACTTGCTTATGGCTTCTATGGAGGACTCAGCCGCAAAGAAAAGGTTGTCGACGTAAAGGTTATCGTTGATTTCCTTTCCCAGTGATTGAGGTTGATCCACTGAACTCAGATGGAATCTTATGGTAGCCGCGAGCAAAAAAGGCGAACAGTTGATCCCAAAAGTGACTCTTGTGAATCGATATGTTACGATGTTGTTTCCGACGGGTGGTTTCGTGATATCTTTGAGCCAGAGGCATCGCGTCACATCACGATCTTGCTCCTGGAGACGTACTTGCGAGAAAGCTTTCTCAACATCGGATGACATTGCGATTTTTCCCGTTCGGAATCTCAATAGCATTCCTAGTATCTTCCGGAGTATGACAGGCCCTTGGTGAAGCATGTCGTTCAAGCATGGCTTATTCCTATAATGGGCGGATGCATCGAATACTATTCACTTCGATGTTGTTTTCTTCTCAGCCGTCACCACCGCATGATGAGAGAGGTAATGAATTCTTCTTGCATTAGTGTCAGCATATTCATGAGCTTCTTCGAGGATTCCTTTTGCCAGTTGGTCCTTGAAAATCTCATCATATACTTGAAGGAATCGAGGATTGTTATGATACGCCTTGTAAATGGATCGAAGTCTGGCTTCTGCAATACCTTTATTATCCGGCAGAGGTTCGTGGTCTTCCTTCCATGGCAATTGAACGTAATATCCATCTGGTTTTTTGACGATTGTTTCATTGAACCGTTTCAACACCTGCTCGTTGATGTGTTGCTTTTCCTGATGCTGTGGACCCATATATTCTTGGGTTCCTGATGATTCGAACGCGAAGAAATCTTTCCATTGTTTTTCTTCGTCTTCGCTTGTTGGTTGGTCTTCGCTTGCTGATGTCATCAGAATCTTGTTGTTGTTATGTGGTCTATCGGACTCTCTTCCGTCCAAAAGAGGTTGAGATAAGATGAAGTCCTGAGGGCAGCTTGAAGATCTGTGGCTTCATTACTGTCCATAGTTGGTCGCATCCGAGTAAGATTTCTGGATCAGATAAATGAATGGAAGTGTCTGCTAATTTGATTCTGTTCTGTTTGATAAACTTGAGATCTTCATCGGTGTGGCGGGTGGGTAAGATGCAGTTTGTGATGACGTCGGTTTTGTACATTGTGAATTCCATGACTTTGCCCTGTTCGACTTTTAGCTTGACAAGGATGATGTCGTAAATTTGTTCCTTTGCTTCGACTGATCCGAAGTTAGATAGGTGAAGAGTTTGTTGTCCGACACAGGATAGTTGTAGTTTTTCGACTATGTGTGACTGTATGAAGGATAGTTCTGATCCGGTGTCTAAAAGAATCCTTACAGTCTTTGTTCCGTGGGGGCCAATGATTTCTGTATTCCCAGTGAGGAGCTGAGCTTTTGGCGCAGATTGCTCGTTGATCTGCATTGTAGCTTGTCTGTCCTCCACTGGTTGAACTTCGGCGCCATTTTTCTGACGAGAGACGAAGTTTTGCGGGGCGATTCTTCTTCGGTTGGAGTCTGCTTTTGGCGTGGTGGTTAGGGGGCGAGCCTGCTGGCTGCTGTGAACATCTGTTGGAACGAGGGGTTGGAGTCATGGAGTGAAGTGTGGTGTTTAAGTCCGCAGATTCTGCATCCTCGCTTGTTGCAGTCTCTTACTCGATGATTTGAGTGTCCGCAATTTGTGCACAATTGATGTCGAATGAAATGAGCAAATCGCTCTTGGAGGGAATGGCCTGACAGCCGGTAGAGCTGTGGGTAATTTGCTTACAATACAGGCACTCTAGTTTTCTTTGTGTATTGCGATGGGGTTTGGTGGGGTTAGTTTCCGTGTTCATCGTGAATTTCGAAGCTTGACCTCGCGTGGCTAGTTCTTGGGTTTCCTCTATGTAGCGTTTCTTCGAAATATTACCGTCGAGTTCTGCTTAGAGACAAGTCCAGTTCCAGGCTCTCGGGTCGCCGTGTTCAGCCTTCTTTTCAAGAACCTTCAATTGAATTTCAGTACTGAATTTCCTCGATATCTGCGTGAGAAGTTGCCGATGATTAACGTCTTCTTGCTTCGTCTCCAGCTGGGCGATTATCATCGCAATCTGGTCGAGAAGTTTCCTTTGGTGATATGTGGAAAGGCTGTCCGCTTCTACCTGTTCAAGTCTTCGGTATAGCTGATCAATGATTTGCTCGTTGTTGTCGTATCGTTTCTGTAGCCATTGTATTGCTTCACCATAGTTTGCTTCGGTGACTTGAAATCGCATGATAGCCTCCTTGGCGTCTCCTCTTAGAGCTCTCAGCAAGTAGTTGAACTTCAGCATTCCTGAGATTGGCTAATCATGGATATTGCACATAAATAGCTGCCAGAAGTTTTCCCATTTCCAGCTATTGCCTGAGAAAGTGGGAAGCTCGAGTGGTGGAAGGGAAAGGTGAAATTGATAGTGTGTTTCCATGATGTGCTGTTGTGAAGAGCGTTGAGGGATGGGTGGGTTTGAACATTCGTCTGATTGTGATAAGGCTGCGTTGAGGAGGGAACGTTGAATGGGCATTGTGGTGGCAGATCGGTGGTTCATATGCATGCTGTTGTTCGTGATGAGTGGTTGTATTTCTGGAAGCCTTGCTTGACGGGTTTCACTGATGATGTTCCACTCAATTCTTCCTAGGGTCCTGCACAAACGCTTAGCCTGTTTGAGAAGTTTATCTGATTCTGTAAGATATCGGTCTTCTGCATTGGATTCTTCTTCATGTCGTTCACTGTTGAGGTTTTCTACTGCGTCGCAGTACCTTTGAAGAGCAGTTTCGACTACTTCCGAAGACTTCTGTAGTTCGTCGATTGCTCGCTGTGTTTTCTTCAAGATGACGTCTGCTCTGTCGATTCCTTCTTGCTCTATGTTGTCCAGTGCGCTTGCAAGTTGTGTATGTTCCTCTAGTAGCTCTTTGAGGTCATTGTTCGCTCTTCCAATCCTTGACTTGAGCACCGTCAATGCCATAGATATCTGTCGTTTTCCTGAAGTCGGAGGTGTGCAGTACATACCTTGTAGTAGATCGTCGAAGCAGTAGATCCAATATAGTTGGCGGCTGGCAGGTTCTTCTAATATAAGCCGATGCACCAATTGTCTTGTCGTAGATACAGTTCAACCAAGTGAACTTTATTAGCAGACGACCAGCAGACAAATAAGTAGAAGAGCAGCAACAACAACTGATGCCTACTCCGAAATGCTCCTTTTATAGAGCCATAGTTGTCAACAGTATCATACAATCACAAATCAACATTCATGTTGTGCTTAATCGCGCGGTCGCGATATCTATCTACATTATGAGGTCTACTCTACTTTTGGGGAAGATATCCAATTATACAGGTACGTTTCTCATTGAATTAAATATGCTCTAAGATCATCCTTCCTTACTGAGGAGTTCAGGGGATGATCATATTCTTTGCTAATATCCGTCTAAGGGTAGGAACGAAACGGATATTAAGTTTCCTATTTGTTTTGTTTGTTTGTTTGTTTGGTTCGAGGAACATCTAACGAATGGAATGAAAAGAAGAGAAATCTCAACACAGCAAAAATTTAAAGCTTTAAATGGAGGATTGTGCCTCCTCGACACAATATCATCTACGTTAGCAATTTCCCATTGGTCATCTGAGCTGTTCATCTAAAGTTCGCTTGCACTCACAAGCAGCTGTGTGCAGAACTTCCTATTCCGTGTTTCGGGTTCCGGTTTCCACCGTTTTTGGTCCCTCCGTTCCGTTTCCGTAATCTTTTTTTTTCTGTGGAATACGGAAGCGGAAGAGAAGATCGAAGAACTCCACTGTGTAAGGCTGACAGAAGTGAGACTGAAGTAATTGTGCTAACGTTGACACGATTCTTGATGACCCCTCTCTACTTGAACCAATATTCAGGGGTTAGTGCCTCAAGTTAACAAAATATAAGCAGCTCTGCAGATGACTGAGCACTTAGCTATGGAAAGTAGCAATGCAGGAGTGAGACGTCGAAGCGATTGCGAAGAGCACAACGATGGTGAAAATTGGCTAGGAAACCGTGTTTCGCATATGATCCATTAGAATTCTGGAAGAATGCATCCAGTGCAGCGAAGTACCCCTCCTAAGAAAACCAAAAAACCTTTACCGTACCTGTGTTGGCTTTGGTTAACAATGAAGTTCATAAAGAAGAATGGAATTGATATGTTTTTTTTTCCTTTCTATCAACAGCTGGATCATGAATCCATTTTCTGCAATCGTAAATTGGAACCAACACTCCATAAAGCGAGGCTTGGCAGCAATGCGGGGTAAAAAACTTCAAATCGACAATTAGTCGGCTGTGTTGTGATGAAAAAGGAACGTGTATCGGGCGCTAACGAAGGTCAGATTTGCTCGCCAAAGCCTTACTCCTAGGCAAGACATCTTCCCTCGCATATGATTGTCGAAGAGAAATGTAGTGATAGGAAGAAGCGGAAATGAGAAGAAGAACAAAACGACATTCACAGAAGAGAAATTGGAATGACGCCTGAAAAGCTACGACAATCCTAACCTATGGGTCAACTTGGAAAGTCTGGTACTTGAAGCCAAAAACCAAGATTGATATGTGGAATGTCCTAACCTATAGGGTCGGACGTGGAATGTCCTAACCTATAGGATTTCCCATGTCTGCTGGAGATTGGAGAATTTTATTACTGGTTGTTGATAAATACAGTACAGCAACAGATTGATCAAGGACGCCGGCAGGCAGTGTGGGAGTATCTTCAGGGTGCACGATAAAAACGATAGAGCAAACTTGAAAACACTCATTGAAAAGAAATTCATTCTACCACCTAGGTAATGTATGCCATGGATACGATGCAGTTCGAGACACGTTCACGACGTACGGTGTTAGGACAACCTCTGAAAAGGAACAACGCTTATGAGCGGGAGTCGTCCGCAGGCGCATAATTCGTGTCGAGACCTCCATGGTATCCCGTAAACAGTTGCAGAACAACTGCTAGCAATGTTCCCACGCCCTCAAGCGGAGATATTCCAGGATTTTGACTGGTTGTCACTGGCATTTCCTGAGGAGCTACGATAAATCGAAGGAATTCGACGACAATATTTTCGAATGCATTTAACTTTGTTGTCGTGTCCGTAGTAGTACCGAAATTCACTAGTTCTCCATCATTTTGTGTCTTTGGGCAACATCTTCAAGGTGCTGTACACTCCTTTTTCATTAGGCTTCGCAACCATTTTTGTAACAAGCTATGAGAGTGCTGGTCTATATACGTCTAGAACAAACGCAACGTTCACCAACTTTGGGTCGCTCTCACGACTGGCCCTTTATTGGATGTTCCTCATATTCCAAATAAATCAATGCATCTTTTTAGGCACCGTTGTCACATGAATTTACCTACAGGCCTCTGAGCTCCCACTGCTAACCTTTTAAGGTAGCTGCCCTTCAATACTGTGCCCTACTCTGTTCAGCTCTTGGAAAAACTATTTAATAGGCGTACAAATAGATTTTAGTATTTCGAACGCTTCTGATACCACTTGTAACCGGCTGCGTACTATTTCGTAGCGTCCGCAAAGTTGGCCCACTCAGATGCCTTGTAGTTTTCTCTCTTTGCCACGACCATTTCCACAATTCCACAATCGGCCACAGCTCCACAATTCAGACCCTCCACAGTCTATCTAGACTTGTACCAAAGATCACATGGCAGCTGCAAACTCCTCTTCATGTCCAGGTGCTCAGCATTTTGTTCTCACAGCAGGGTAGAAGTCCTCCTTCTATTCCTGTCGATGGACTTGAATTGCATGACACTAGTAAAATTGACGATGATTGAAGGAACGAAAGACTAGATGACCATCCTTCAATTTTGTCTGTGACTAGATACATATTATCATTTTCTCTGAAGCGTCATCGACCTTGACATGATCTGTAAGGAGCACTGCTCCAGGGCTCAGAAGTGTAGTCATCGAATTTGAGGATGATTTTGGCTGCTACAGGCTGCTGCTGATGGGAGCTGAGCTTGTACCGCAGGTTCGTGAAGGAGTAAAGGGAGGTGCTTACATCCTGATCATTACAGTAATATTACTTCTCAAATTTTGGTCCATTTCGAAGATATTGGTATGTAGAGCCAGGCAAGTGTGTGAAGCTGAGGCACCGAATCGATTTGCCTGCATCTTGATAATGGAAAGCTATTTGCGATCATTATTTATGCTTCACCTATCAGTATCTGCCCAAATCGAATTTTGTTTTAAAAACTGGTATTAGACTGCAACCCAATCAACTCTTAATTTGGCAAAATTCGAAAAGTTATTCTGGGTTCAAAGAGACCATATACTGCTTGGTGTGAGATATACACCCGTTTGTTGCACTTCCCCGTACCTACTGCTACTGATTTCATGAGGACACATGTACAGCGTTACAGCAATAACATTGTTCAGGCAACATTGTGACAAATTGAAATGCTTGTTAATATAATAATTGCACAATGATTAGCATGATCGCGTCGAACAATACCATTTCTGAAGTTAGTTGCGATGTGCTTCGTCGTGTTCTACTACTTGCCGGGTCTTAATCCATCTCCTCGACCGATTGCAATATTCCGCTTTAGCATTGGACCGAGGCTCCTCAACGATGGCTGAAAACAGACAATAGAATAGCACGAATTCGGTGGAGCACTCTCCATTTTGGTCCTTTTATTTCTTTTGCAAGTAATAATTAAGGGTAGTAAAAGTATCAAATGATGAGAACTAACCCTCTTTTCTCTTTTTTCATTACTTACTCCCTTCTTCGCCATTTCCTCCGTTTCCCTAGTTTCCAGCTCCTCTGCGATTACTCAGGGGTTCGCTTCCTCATTGTGGTTAGCATACACTCCCGCTCGATACAATGAACTGCATTGATGTTATTGACACCCTCCCAAAACTCTCCAAAACGATAGAATCTTTCTGGGACGTTCGAACCAAACGCAGCTACTCAAACCTTGAGGGTCTCCTTCTCTCAACAAGCTTTCCAGGTACGCTCGCCGATAGCAAAACTAATCGCTCCATCAAGAGGGGTGTTAGGCATAGGTCCAATAAAAGGTTAAACGATTGAGGAGAGTGAACAGCTTTATAATGAATTGGTTATTCTATGCTTCGTATCATTGCATATTCTTTCATTCTTTGCCTGATACACGTCGAAAATCAATATGGACTTTTCCAAAGAATCGGATTAGGACATTGATTCATGCATATGTCCACGTTTCGTCTTTCCAATGGTCACTCGCCCATCGGAAGCATCGTGAAGCGCGCAAAGATAACCTTTTACTGGTTTAGGGTTAGATGGCTGAGCGTCTGAAGCTTCGTTGATTACGTAGCAGTTTATGGGGTATTTCCAAACATGTATTCAAATTGTCGTTCTCAATGAAACAACGAAATCTGTGAATCCAATGCTTTCCTAATTAGATCCCGCAGAAGAGTCGTAAACGCTGAGCAGTTACACTGACCTAATATTAAAAAATTCGTTCAAGGCGCAGGAAGTATCGAACCTTGGAACAAGCAAAGGTCATCTTCGATAAACAAGGAACAGTTATAGTGGAATCGACAGTAAAGGTAAAGTTAAAGGTGCCGGTGTTGCTCCATTCAAATTGCGAAGGCATGGTGAATGTGTATTCTGCCTGTACAATGAGGGGCCAGCCGCTATACCAAGGCAGTGTTTCTAGATTAAAAGTTATCATGTTCAACATCCATGCTGAAAATGAACAATCTGATGAGAATATGGTCAAGGAAGTAGTTTCCTCCGAGCTGCCGTTGCAGCCGGGTCTTCTATGGAGGTTTCCTTATCTTTTCTGGACAGTCGAGGATTAGCTTCACCCGTTCCCATTTCCTAAACTTTTTGACGGATGTCGTCGTAATGCTTGAGCCAGATGCTCTTCGCGGTGTTGATTTTTATACCGATTTGGAATTCACTCTTGAATTGAGCGGCAGAAGGAATTGAGGTTGTTCCAGTATTTTCTGGACATAGAGTGTACGGCTTACGTGAGCGTGACTTTTACGACTGCTAGTCTTATGCGCGATTCCCATTCAGCACTCCTACGATTAGGATAAATAAAAAGGATAGAAAAGGGTAAAAAATGATAAAAACTGGTAATTCATTAGGTTAAGCAGGGTGACTCGATTTATTCTGCAATTTCCCTATCTGTTTTCGTCAGATCACCGACAGGTGCACAACTGAATAGATAAGGAGACAGGTACAGGTGTTGGCACAATTAGATCGAACATCAGCAAATGAACTTATACGAAGAGCCTCATAATCAAGTATTTGCGAAGCCGACTATTTGGATTTCACTGGTAAATTTTATTAAGATAGTAAGTTTCAATTTTTTGATCACAGCTTACCTTTCACTATGTCACAAGGAAAATGATAGTTGAAAACGTACCATCAATTGTGGTTGGAAATCATCTTCACTCTCGACGTCGTACCAGAATATTGGCAGAGCGAAGGAAAGACCCACTAATATGAACAACAAAAGTGATCGGAAGTAGTTGGTCATGATGCTCATCCGCACTTTGTTCTGAACCTGAATTATATTCAGAATTTCGGTTCACTCCGGAACCATAATAAGGCTCGACGATATCAATAAGCGTAACATGAATAGGCATAGTATCAACAAGCACAAAACGAAGGACATCAAGGCGCAGTATGTCGAGGTTGTAAGGAGTGGACAATTAGACTTAGCAATTTGTAGCCGAAAAAAGTATTTATTCACTTCCGTGAAATTAACGTGCGCCGTACAATATCAATGTAAATACAAGAAATAAAGGGGACAGCAAAAATGAGGAATTTGTACGAAAACTTGCCAAATTGTAGCCAGCAACCAAACGGAATTTATGACTAGGATGACGATACTCTTCGTGAGTTTCACTCTATATACTTCGTTACAAGGCTGATTAATGCTAATTAGCGGGATATTGAACACATTTATCAGCCAGCTGACAAGAAGAATGCAATAGAATGCAGCAGTACAACGATGGTGTGTTATATAGAGATCCACGCAGGACGTAGGATCACCTGATTGGTTACTAAGTGGTAAGATAGTTATCACTGACCAATGGTCTTTCCTCAACACCTCCCTCCTCAAGATCGACGTCCGTCGTGGCGGACGCCCAATGCGTTGGGATCGTTGCTCGCTCGTGTTGTCGCTTCCGGTTTCGGTCCACTTCCTTCTTGCACTGTCAATTGTTGTGCTGGCCTTGTCGAGGGAGGAGATGGGGATGGATATGTGTGGATATCCAGTATTAGGTCGTATGTAGGTGTAGGTGGGTGGTTCCCGACTGCTTTCGTGGACACGGTGACGTAGTTGGTTCGCACGACGTCTTTGTATAGTTCCGCTGACAATCAAACACGGCGTATCCATGCCGGCAGATAATCCCTTTTTGAATTGCTCTTCCGTGGAGTGGTTTCTCATTTTGTTCCGCGTCCTTGATGTGGTCAGCAGAGACAACGGTGATCGGATCTTCCCCTGCAGGAAGTTCTCTGCTTGAGATAGCACAACCGGCGATGGTGAGCATGATGTTCTCAGATAAACAGCCAAGTACTTCTGAAGAGCATCCGAACCCTTTTCCTGGCTTTCTTGGCATTGTCCTCTCGAAAATGTAAACAAAGCGATCGGCCTGTCCGTTTGATTGAGGATGGAACGGCTGTGATCGGACGTGTTCAATGCCGTTTGTCTAGCAGAAATTAACGAACTATAGAGGTGAACTGAGTTCCTTGTCAGACACAAGCGTTCTCGGTTTTCCAAACTGAGCAAAGAGACGCGCAAGTTGGCAAATTGTGGCCCTTGCAGTTGTCGAAGACATTTCGAATACCTCCAGCCATTTCAAAAACACATCCACAACTACGAGGAACATTTTTCTTTCACAGGTCCAGCGAAGTCGATATGAATTCTTGCCCAGGATTCCGTTCCTCTGGCCGAGGGAACAGTGTTATCTTTATTGGTTCTATTGCTTCTTTTTGGCAACTTTGACATTTTCTCACGTAGTCTTCAACGTCCTTCGTTATGTTTGTCCAGTAAACGCACGATCTCTCAAGCGTCTTCGACCTGGTGGTTCCGGGATATCCGTCGCGCAGGAGGTCCTATGCTCGTCGATTGAGATTCTTCAGAATGACGATGCAGGGCCAAAGAAGAGGCAGTTGCGTTCCAAGAATGTGGCGAAAACTGGCACAACGTGCGATTTCCCGTGGAGGTTTCGACGACCAAGAATGTGCTCGAACGAAGTTCATCACTTCACGAAGACCGTCATCTTTTATACATTCTTCCGTAACCTTGTCCATATCTACAGGCGGGTCGCGCGCTGTGCTGTTTTATTTCATATTTGGACTGTTTTCGACTGCACCGTCGAATTCTACCCTCCGCTGCCGTCGTACCACCGCTGTATTGGTATCCACTATGCCTAGTTCTACTTCTGTGGCTCGACCTAATGGCGCTGTTAAGCGCTTCTGTCCTGATACTCCCCTTCGTTGTCGTCCCGTTCCAATCCGATACTACTAGCCGACGCACTGCGAGAGGTTAAAGATTTGTCGGTGGTACCTTTGCGCATTAAAATACTTTCAACAGTATTCTGGAAGAATTGACATCTGTGAGACAAGAACGCGACACTCCGTCCAGGGAGAATTTTATTTTTAGCAAGAGAATCGGTATTCCGCTTGATGCACCTGTGGACGATTTGGGTGGAGATCGCGATCATTTGACGTCAATCCTGCTCAATCGATGCCCACATATAGTTGTGCTCTCCCAAAAATTTCGAATAATCGAATACATTCGAATATCGACGATTTTCGAACGTTCGAATTCGAATGTCATTCGAAAATCGCGATTTTTCGAGCATTCGAATTCGAGTACATTCGAAAATCGCGATTTTTCGAGCACTCGAATTCGAATACGTTCGAAAATCGCGATTTTTCGAGCATTCGAATTCGAATACATTCGAAAATCGCGATTTTTCGAGCATTCGAATTCGAATATTCGATTTCGAATAGAATTATTCGAATTCGAACGTTCGAATATTCATTCGAGCACAACTATAGTTCGAACACGAATGTTTCGAGCATTCGAACTCGAATACATTCGAAAATCGCGTTTTTTCGAGCATTCGAATTCGAATACATTCGAAAATCGCGATTTTTCGAGCATTCGAATTCGAATACATTCGAAAATCGCGATTTTTCGAGCATTAGAATTCGAATACATTCGAAAATCGCGATTTTTCGAGCATTCGAATTCGAATACATTCGAAAATCGCGATTTTTCGAGCATTCGAATTCGAGTATTCGATTTCGAATAGAATTATTCGAATTCGAACGTTCGAATATTCATTCGAGCACAACTATATGCCCACACAGCCATCTCAAGAGGTCTCAACCGAACGCGAAGGCGAGCGACTCCGTTCGATCATCATTAGTGGAGTCCCTGAATTAAGTTCTGCTCCAGTTGGCGAAAGGGTACGCATCGATATTCTCAGTGTTTGTAATATACTCTTTCATATTGGTAGTGATTGCCTGCCTGTCTGCATTTACGGGTACTAAAAGTTTTGTTTCCTTGTACTCGCTTCCAACGTCTTGCTACAAGGTTTGCATCTAGACCTCGCTTGTTTCCCAAAAACGGTGTATTTAATCGTCGTTCCTCGAATTGGCTGACAATGGATATGAAGTACTTATTGTGAACGTTCTCATCGTCAATAAAACAACTAGGCTCATATTGATTCATAGAACCGATTTATAGAACCCTCCGTTGCGACTTCTCATCTACGGATACGCCCGTGGTTTGCTTGGGTGAATTCAACCTGTCATGTGCTGACTGGCGTTATTTTGTTCCCCTGCGGACATCACAAATTTCTACAGCTTTCCATAGATATCCCTCGTCTTATATGACGTGCCCATTATATTGTTATATTTATAAAGCGGACACTACACCTCGTAGTTTTTCCATTAGATATATATTCAATCTTTCTTTTGCAACAGGCATGGTGCCGGACAGATGGAAATACTCATTTGTGGTTCCAGTTCTCAAAAAGGCACATTATAATCTAGCTGAAAACTATAGATCCATTGGCATCACTTCTATTATTCTACCAGTTTAAAGAGACCTGAAAGGGCACGCCCCGGAATAGATCGTCCAGTTGCGTGCTTTTCAGGCGGTAGGCAACATGTGGGGACTGCAAGCAATCTGTTATCAGGGGACAGTAAAAGGCTCACGACCATACTCATCGGCCTCGCACCTGTGATCGTAGTATCTCAATCCTTTGGCCCATCCTTATATTGCCTTACTAGTCGCTTCCAGAGTATGACTTGTTGCCACATCGTGTTAAATTCCCCCTTTCTCAAAAAATCCATTCCACCGTAATTATCGAGCTGGAACATTCTTCTCCACTTTTGTTGCCGGATTAGATAAATATGAAATGTGAAATATTGCAAGGGGGTTTGAAAAGCATCTGAGAAGACAAATTTAGAAACATTTAGACGATAATGACATTGTACAGTACTTTCAACATGGATTTTCTGAGGGAAAGTCGTGTGAAACGACACTATTGGCTGCTATGAACGATTGAAATAAGGCAGTGGACCTGAAAGAACCAGTGCATGTCATTTTTTTCGACATTTCGAAGGAATTTGACAGAGCGCCTTGTAATAGACTGACAAAAAAGGTGGAGGCCATAGATATTCATTCGGAAATAGCCCAGTGGGTTACTGACTCGGACGAATGGAACGTATCAGGTCTTGGTGGGCGAAAGTTTCCTAGTAGCTCTCCTAGTCATTGTGGGGTTCCACGAGGTGGAGTATTGTCCCCTTTATTGTTCTTAATTTGTGCTGCAAATCTTCGCTGACAAGTAGTATCGGGTTATATCAAATTTCAGATCATCTAAAAGCGTATACCGTTATCAGAAACTTTACACCTTCAGTCCGCGGTCAACTACATACATGCTTGGTCATCCTTGAACGGATTACCTATTGCTCCGCGTGAGGCGAACGTACTCTACTTGGGCAAACGATCTCCGCGTGCACGTTACTGTATACGTGATATTGAATTAATAGCTGTCGTTCAAATCCGCGATCTGGGCTTTATCTATGACAGACAGTTTTCATTTTTCCCCACCTCAGGCAAGTCTATGTGCTTAGTGTTGTCTCGCACATTTAATCTGTTTCGTGCACTAAAGACCAGTGACCCTGTTTCTCTAATTCGGGCTTATAGAACTTATTGTTAGATTCGCCCCACTGCTGAAAATGGATCCTCGTTCTGCTCCCTACAATTAAAGAAAGATATTCGGCTCATTGAAAGCATTCAAAATAACTTCACTAAGAAGCTCGTTATTAGATGCTCTGGCATTAATTATCGTTCCCTACCCAATGGAACACAGCGAAATAAATTGTTCAATTTATTCAGTTTTGTAAGTAGAAGAAAGAAGTATGACTTAATCCTGGCGTACAAAATTCTTTCGTGCAATACAGTTCTTCACTAAGCTACGGTCACAGTTTTCGCAGCGCATTATTCCCATCCTCACTCCATTCTTGACCAAAGGTAAGCTGTAATTAAATCTCAGGTCGTTCAAAAATCTGGTTTCCCGTGATGTGCTCAGTACTGCAGTAGAGAAGCGCCAGTTGTAACATGTAACGCTCTGTATAGTATTTTACATCCGTCTTCTTCTTAGTACTCTTTTTTCGAATTCCCCCTTTTCGTATTTTTCTCCTTTCTTTTCGACTGGTGACAGCACTTTTTCAGCGAGAAGTCTGTCAACATTAGGTTGAGATTCGAATGGTATAGGTCGCCTCCGAGTGTAGATGTGTTGTGTGTTCGGTTTTGCGAATAGTTTTGCTTTCCTTTTATGCAGTGCCCGAGGCAGAAAAACCTCGGCGAAGTTGCGCATATGAAAGCGACCGTTTCATCTGGGGTGCCTGCCGTAGCTAGTCGACAGTGAAATTGCTCCTTAAGCTGACGATACTGTGCCATTTCAACCCACCATTCGAGTCCAAGTTGGTTGGTTGACTCGGTGACGTAGTTTCCTTGTCCTGTTGTGGTTTTGCTGTGACGATCGAGTATGATGAAGTTGTACTTAAAGATTCCTATGATTGGGGATCCGTCAGCAGTTCGATCAACATCGTGGTACAGCTGAGGGGTGGAAATCCTATTTGACTCCATGTTTGACGCGAAATAATGGTTATGTCGGGTCCGGTATCCACCTGAAGCCTAGTGGAAAATCCGTTTATTTACATTTTTAGGTAGGTACAGGCATCCACTGCAGCTGCTTCAGTATTATTGCAACGGTAGTTTTGTTTTTCATCTCGAGTCGATCTCTATCTTGCTGCTCTTGTGACGTCAATCGGTGTCGGAAAGTCACGCCTCAAGATTATCGCCTCTGGTTTCTACTTGACTTGATGTGATGAGCCACATTCACATCCTTTGATTCCATCGTGCGGTTGTTGGACCTGAAGGTGACAAAGATTTCGCAGTCGCTCCCGCAGTCGTCCAGGAGGGGGACGGATCGTGTTCTTAAGGCAGTTGAGGCGATACTAAGCATTTCAGAAAACCGCTGTCGACGTCTTCCATCGCAGCAACTTCGAGCTTCTTCATTAACTTGGTACTGAAGTATGAGATGTATGCCGTAGTCAGCAGCTCGCACGTGGACTGTAGGAACTCGAACCGGCGACGGATGAGGGTTCGTTTCGACCCAAAAGCTTTGACAGTTTCTATACCGTATTCGTCAGATCAATCCGTCGAGCTCCGAGCGGAAGGACACAACCGGAATACGTTTTATAAGCTCGCTAGTCGAACTTGTCCAGGAGCAGGTTCCGTTTGCGCTCATCAGAAAGCGTCGATCCTCGATACTGGGTCGCTGGCCCGTATCTTCCGAACCAGTCCTTTAAGATGGAATCGTCGTCGGCGTCATAACTGAAGTACGCAGGTCTCTAACGAGATCTCCGTACGGGTCAGGCGTGGGGAGGGCATCGGGGTAGGGCCGGTCGCACCTACGTGGCTTTCATTCACTCATGATTTTCCGATCAGCAGAATTTGAACAAAGGAAGACAGTCATATAACATGTGACTATTGGACTTGGGTGATGATAAGAATAGTAAAAGTACACTATCAAACAAACTAAAAAGGTGACTCGTAATAATTTGATCACTTTATGAGGTTACGCTGAAAAAAATTGAAAAACTGCAAAAAATCAAATAGAAATGTGTATGTGAGAAGGAGGGGCGGTATGTTCACCGTTGAGCACACTATCTCAAACTCTAATGAGCACTAAGGCGTTAACGCATACTGTAACGTAGCGAATACTGTGGACTAAAGTTAAGTGAAGAAAGGATATCCAACTTTTCTCTGGGCCACTTCTTCCTCGTAGGAATGCAACGAGACAGCGGATGATAGTGAATTTACTGGGTGACGTACGAAAACAATTTGACCCATTGACGACCGCGTGGCTTGATGGCAAGCCACGCCTTGTTGACCGCGTGGGACCGTGTGGCTTGATGTCAAGCCACAGCTTAATATTTCTATTTTCTAGATGGTGTCGGAGGGTTCGGGCAATCTTTCCTATGCGATACATTGTTCACCTTTAAGCATTGCTTCGGAAGGAGTGGTCCATGAAAACAGTTATCAGTTGCTGATTTATACATCAAAAAATACAAGTAATCAAGTAGATCAAAATATGTACAGGTCTTCTTCGATACTCTAAAGAAATGTTGATCGCTAGAAACGTTTTTTGGTGTCTGACATTAGACACAAATGAACCGCAGATATCAACGATACTACTAAAATATGGGTCACTGGAAACACTTTCTGTGTTTAGAAAGGAAACAATCGAAACCATTTCAAAAAAGCTGATCTTCTAGCAAAATTAGGAAGAATTCTGAGAAAATTCTGTAATTGAGAAAGGTGCTATTACATAAGGATATCGCTAAGACTAAAGATCCCGATTTCTCATTTTTTGCCCTTTTTCTTTGCAGTTTTACCACGCCCTGAGCGAGAAATCGATTGGTCCCACGCGCCAGACACGCAGAAATGGCGCGGTCGTCAATGGGTTAAATTTGGATGGAATTGGCTCGTCATTTCCATCTCACAAGCTTCGTCGAGTACTGATGAAGCAGAATTGAGGTCAAACGTTTAGTCTTGTATTAAAAACATCAAGCTTTCCGTTTTGGAAGTGAATTTATGGCTTGCTTGGAACCGCTACAGCTTGCGGATACTGCTCCTTAAGTCACTGTTCATTTTCGTCAAAATGCCAGTCCGTATGTCGTGTCTCACATTTGACGGTGGCTATGAACTGAACTGTTCCATACTGAAAAATAGAAAACTACGACATGCCTTGTCAATATTAGATTTCAAAGAACGCAGTTCAACATCAGAGATAATTGAAACGAGGAATGCAGAGCAAGTGTTCCTCCATAACCACCAGAGAACAATGGAAAATGAGTAATGAATTTAGCGCCGATACGTCTTCTAGAACAATCCACACAGACAATATCAAATCAGAATTGTAAATGTGTAATGAACGAGTACAAAGGTAAGGTCAAATGGCCGGCCGTTCATTCATCATTCATTCACAACCGTAGAAGCACTGGTCATATTTAGCGTACACATCAAATTGCTGGGGCCAATCACTACACTAAGTCAGTGCCTTGTCCTTCCCAGACAACCTGGTGCCAAATTGACCCCGTAGGTATGGAAGGCTTGTTATACCCGGGCGATGATCGATTGCTTTAGGATGAAGTGTCATTCGCAATGACATGGGTCTAGAACATCGTTCAACTCTCTTCACAGAAATTGGTGCCAATGTAGACGATCCTATGGAAGGCGAATGCCTAGTTTTGACTAGAACAGATTGAAGCACCGTTGTGTGGGTGTAAATCAATCTTTGCACTTCCTCTTGCAAAATGATAAACCAAGGGACAAGCTGTCAGTGGATAAACATTCTTTGGTCTCACGTATTTCAAAGCGTTAAAGATGACTTCCATTTTGACATAGGAACGGTCAGAGTTTGTAAGAAAGAAATCCGTTTTCTAAAAAATCATGGGAGACTACAGCTGGAACAGCGGAGACGACAGGAAGGCGTCGATAAGGGTGGATTTTAGACATGCCGAGGCTGGCTGACATCTCTTACGAGAATTTCGTGTTTGTTTGTGACTTTACTCAATCGGTAATCAGTGTTTGTGTCTGCTAAATATAGAGCTTAGAAAATGGACAGTAATTTCAACTGCCTGCGTTGCAGCGGTGTGAATAACGGCGAAGATTACGATCTGAGACAAGCACCATAATAAAAGATCTGTGCTGACCTTCAAGCAACTGATACGAAAGACGTTTCGCCGAGATTAAAACGCAAAGGGCTTCTGGTGGGTGTAATCGCACCGCGGCTAAGTTGAGGTTTCTGTGGAAAGTCCAAAGGGCAGTATATTTAGAGGATATCGGCAGAAGCGTGAGCATCGCTTCTATCTAGGACTGGAAAATGAAGAGCACGGGAATAAGAAGATTTGAATTTGCAAACGATAAATACAATTGTTCTAGTAATCTCGCGTTATTGAGAGCTCTTTACTTATAACTTTTCAGAACAGTTATAATATGCTCTTTGCTTATAACTTTTCAGAACAGTTATATATACAAATTTAACAACTTGTTCATCCAGGTCGTTGCGGATAGTCAGAAAATAGAAAGCTGAAAACGCATCTCAGAAAACGAAACTTCCGTAAGTGGCAAAGGTGAGGGGCTTCGGTTGGATACTATCTACCATATACTATCTTGGACTAATTTCGATTCCGTTGACTTTGGAACAGTTGGACGAAGATCAAAGAATTGTCGCCATGAACGGCATACCAAATACTTCGAGGGTGTGCATTCATTTACTAATTTGCCATGCAAATTCCTGTCTAATTGTTGTAGTAAGGAGTATTTGTTGGAGTTCTTGTTGAATTTCCCGTTCACGGGAGAGGGAAATACTTTACATTTTAGCAGATAAAATTCGAACTTGAATGTCGACATATACATTAATATTAAAAGCCTTTGGCAGGTACGCGTGAAAACATCTTTTTTCCTCGTCAAATGAAAACACATTTTTTCCTCGTCTCTCATATTCAGTTTTTTCGTAAAGTTCCTCGGAAACCAAAACATATTATTCTCTGCAAAACTCTTGAAGAAGAAAGTCAGGAGACGCTTCTTTTCTCGAATGGATTTAGCTGTTATCGAGAGTGGTAGAGGCGGATCACACATAAAACTCTGAGTCTAATCAGTTAGCATACTCGTATCGTTGCAAGTAATCTACGAATCAGTGGGTGGCTTCGGAAGTTCAGATGTCTGGAACTAATCCGCAACGAAGATCAATGCGACCTACCCGGCTAATGAGAGCTTTGCGATGCAAGCCATCACAAGCCGCTATGGGAAAATTTTCTGCACAACCTAAAACAATATCACTGGAACTATGTATATAGTAGACTCGTCGTGGAGTCGTTGAATGAGACTTGGAACAGCTAAATATACCTCACAATCAGAAATATTAGTAAAGCGTTTGTTTACGTTACGCAGTGGGTAACGCTACTCAGTATCATGCAAAAATAGGTATATAAGGTACTGTTAATCTGTGAAAGATGTAACAACTCCATGGAAACACAAATTTGAACAACAATTCCACCTCACTAATTTTTCATAGCTGAGGAAGAATACTCAAGAAGAGTTTTCAAATGGTGGACAAGACAAATTTTGTCTTTGACCAGAAAGCTGAAAAAATATGCAGGCAAACTACTCCTTTAGACAAGCACTTCATAGGAGCCCTTAGAAAAATGTTTCATTTTGTACGTATTCAAGACGCGACCTTCTGCAGGTGCTTGTTCTTGTTTAGGTTGAATAGCTTTTGGCCACATGTTCTGGGGTCTGCCCTTTGATCGAGAACATTTGCCGATCTGACTCTACAAGTTCAATCATTCTTATAATTTGAATTCACTGATTAATTCACTGATTCACTGATTATTTCATCTTTCAGAATCGCAACCAATTTTTTGCTCATCTACAGTACGCTACATCTACCGTACAGTGTATCTATTAAGCTGTGGTCCAAATCATAGTATCAACCAATGTTGTAGTCCCAAATTTATAAAAAAATCTTTCTAAAATCGAGTCTTTTGGGCTTCTGCTTTCTTTTTATGCTATTGTATTCAACGATTGCGATGGGCTTTCGTAGAGTTCCAGTCAAAAATGGTAAAAGATTACAAAGTTCTACGTATCCCTTTGGATACCGGACAGAATCGAAATAAAGGTGCTCTGGCCGGCGTTGACCAGCTCTCTAATTGTAAGCGGCGCAATGTCATCGTCTCCCTTGTGGTTGTGGTAGAGTGAATACGTAGTTGGCCCATGCCAGTCACTTACAGAGGTGCTCGCCTTCGCCGGCAAGCCTGATACAAGCTTACCCAGGATGAATCAGAACGTAAGTTGACTTAAGAGATGGACCGCTCGAGAATGGGGTTTGTTAGCCACTGCATCACCTGCGGCAAGATCCCATGAGACGAATAGCTTCAAAAGTTATTATGAAAATTTTGACATTTCTCTCCTTGTTACAATTCAGAGATACGTGATGAGAGCGTTGTTCGAGTCAAATAGGTAAGAAATAGGAGGTCTCTATTTTCCTCGTTTGTCCTTTTGTTGACACGTATTCCTGTTGCTAATTAATTATTCAGAGTTGCTTCTCGACCAATGCTCTCTCATGTTCGCTTTTTGCATTACATAGAAGTTGTCCAAGAATAGGTATTTTTCATAAACAATTAACAAGTCGGGTCACAAAAGTCTTTTTGCTGATAGGAGTAGCAAAGTATGAGCGCGATAGAATGTGGTGTTCGTAAGGGCATCATGGGGAGAATTTTTTCCTTATACCAAGGGCGAGCTCAGTTTGATAGCGATGAGATCTATCGCTGAAATACATCTCATGATATCTTCTCTCCCGGCAAGAAGCTGAAAATGGAGAGGTTCATTCATCTCAGAACGTTTTTGACTGGTTAGAGAGCAAGGCGGTTACAGAACACGAACACAATTGAAACTGGTGCGACCTACTTATTATGTGAGCACTGCAGTTTTGCGTTTCATCCGATTCACTTTCTGATGCCAAACAGCATAATATCATAAAGGAAGTGGAGCCCCAAATTGAAAATTGAGACTACGCGAATAGATATTGTATATGTTGACCTAATGAAAGCAAATGCAGGGACGCAACACTGCAGAACTGCAACCTACCTCTTTTACCGGAACTGCCAGCATTGCATTCAAAGGATGGGATCACTGAGATGTACAACAATCTGAATGAATCTGGCGCGTCTATCGTCTGCACCGCGACATTTTCGATGCAAAAATCTTCTTTTGTTAAGTAAAATCTGTGTTGACAGGAAAGAATCGTTGCTTATCCAGAACAAGGCAGCTTTCCTGGAAGACGTAAATGGAAAAAACGTGTTAATCTTCAAGTGAGGATTTCAGTTTCCGAGTATGTTACAGTTTTTTTATCAGCGTTTTGGCAATTTTTTGATTTTTGATAGCTTCGGTGTAACCAGTCATCCTCTTTGACCAGACAAGCTTGGAAATAGTTGCTTTAAAGTTGTTCCCTAGAAGGAAGGAAATAGGAAAACATCAGAAAATCTTCAGCACTATCATGCTCCGCCCGTTTCTGTTTGAAAGTAAGTATCCTACCAGAGCCATGTTAAAACCGTCGTTCGTTCAATGTCAACTTCCTCCATTCCCAGTATCCATTCTTCGCAATCGTTTTCAATAGAAAAAAATTGCACATCCCTGTTTTCATTCCCTTCTTCTTGATAAAATAGTTAATACAACAAACTGATGATTCCTGGACAAACTCGCAAGTTTTGTTCGGTTCGTTCCCGTAAAACCATGTAGAACACAAGCCTTCTTCCATTCAGAACCACTGATTTCTTTGCTGTGATCTTTGAATTCGGAACTTTTTCATTTCAGTAGTTCCTCTACAGTTTGGCTGCTCCAAAGACAAGTTTTCGTGGCAGTGTGTTTTCAGGTGTCTAGAAAATTAAGTTGAAAATATTGTCTTGATGGCCTAGGTAAGTTTCCAAAAAAGATCTACCGCTGATCAGTTGAAAGGATTTGTAGGGGTACTTTGTAACAAAAAGGATGTGGATCAGAAGACAGGATATATAAGGACATCTTGTGATCTATCAATTGACTATAAAAAAGAATTGATAGGAGAGAACCTATTGGCTACAAGGAACTCTTCAGTACTGAAATGAAAAACAGTGCGATTCGGTGGAGCGCGTAGCAGAAACTCCCTACTGCTAGCAACAATGATTTCATGATTGATATGGAATGGAATTGAATCCTTTAGCTTCCGTCAGATTTATTACTCTTCAATATTACGCGTTAATCAACGACCTTTGAAGGCTAATTATAGCAACCACCCGTGTTTTGATTATGAATAGTCCTGATTTCCACCACTCTGTGAAAGTGCTAATCACTCCCTCGGCTTTCGGAAACGCAGATGCTTCTCGGGAGTCGCTCAAATAACTCTGAAAGTTCAACCGCACTCTTTTTCCATCTTAAGGGATGAATCCAGGGAAATTAGGAGCGGATAACACGCTTAAGCGTATTTACTTTACCTTTGGAGAAATGACTGCATGTAAAGTGCGTTTACCACTAGCAGTTGGCCGCCAAGAAATGGGCGCTCATTAATATGACCAAATGTTCCCTTTTGCAATTGATCGGGATAAAACCAAAGATTCAATGATCTCTGCCAAACGATATTTAACGCTGTCATTGACAACCCTCTGTACATTACGAAACGAACAGTGAATGCCGTCCTAGAGAGTCATGCCGAAGAAATTCTATTAAATAAATAAATGTAACGAATGCAATAAATACACACAAACGATGATTTGATAGGAGTTTCCGAGCATGTTATTCTACCAAGAGTGCTCAAGTGAAAGAATTAGTGTTCTGCGGAAGATCTATGCTATATAGAGCCACGGTTTTTTTTACACCTGCGTGGAGGCTCCAAAGATTAATTTATGAAATAGGTCTTTCTCATGAATTAAATATAATAAGCGTTGAAAAACTTTTCTCCTGAAAACATCCCTCGTAATGTCCAAGTTCTCTCGTCTTTGAATGAATTCCCACGTGACAGAAGCATTTCCACGATTAATGAAGTTAATACTGTAAACTAATCACTGCCATCATAGTTGAATTTTTTCCTTCGTTCCACAAAGATGTGAATTTCAGGAAAACGTGACATTCAGGTAATGGTGAGTTTCCACGTCAATTACTCATCCATTTGTATCTATTAATTTATTCAAAACGTTGAAATGAATCCAAGTAAATGAATCCAAGTGGAAAAGCACTTGCACGGATAAAAATAAAAACTTATCGACGAACATCTATTCGAGAATTATTAGGAGAAGCAAGGGATCGAAGAGGCGAAGGAATCCTGAACTACCTAAAACACCGGACGCGCCATATCAAGCTCAAATTGAGCTTAGCCCCACTTAAGGCGCCACTCGCATATGACTGTACAAATATTAACGAAAAAGATAAAGGTGAAACCGTCGGCGTTGATCGGTTCATTGAGGAAGCGCGGCTGCACTCATGTTCCATGGATTGTAGAGGTATGGTGAATGCGTATTAGGCCTATAGAGTGACCTGTGAGGACCAGCAGCTATAGTAGGTAAGTGTCTCTACCTTCTCAGACAAGACAGTACCAATTCACGCAACCCCGCCAGGATGGAAGGCACAGTGGGCCCTGGCGTGGATCGATCACTCAACCATGAGAATGCAGTGGCGCCTCTTATCACTACACCACGCGCACCTGTTCAAATATTACGATCCCAAAGACCGCAGAAACGTGGTCGTATTCTAGCGCCACCTGTCGGCATCCTTTACACCGTCAATAATTCAGCTTATTGTTAGTTGTGGTGAGTGATGCTATTCATCTTAACTTCCTGATTATTAGATGATGCATGAATTGTTAACGAATTTCAGCGTCAATGATTTGCAATAGATGGCCGTTGGCCAATGATCTCTGAAGGCATCACTCTGAATAACGCTAGAAAACATTCGGCCCGTCTCCAACACAGGACAAACCCTAGTGAACGACTTTCTGAAGTTGAAGCAGATGAACAGGTTTTGAGCAGAGAATATCGGAGGGCAGCAGAAGATCTGTAGTGGTAAACAAGAGTCGAAAACCTCTGCCTATTTAAAAAAAAGCTACATATACCTGCACAGATGAAGAGGTGAAGGGTGAAGCGTTGGTCGGCCCTGTAAGGTGAAGCGTTGGTCGGCCCTGTAAGGACGTGTGTTCATTCAGAATAGCCACGGTAGATGCGCATTTCGCCTACGCAGTGACTTGCTAGGGTCAGCAGCTAAAGTCTGTGTCTTCACCTCCTTAGACAAGTCCGTTACCAGTTTACCCCACCCTCAGAGAGATGGAAAGCTTGAATAGCTTGAAGGGGATTCGATCGTGCGGAAGTCAGTAGCGCCTCTTACAACTGTACCACTAACGTCCTCAAAGATCTGAATCTTTTGATTGGGCCGCGTAGAGCACCCCTTTTAGACTTTTCGGAAGCTATTGTATCAATCCTTCGTTTCGATTGTGATCGACTAACTTCTAGCAGTGAAACTCGTCTTAGCGAACACAAGCTATGAAGAATCGAAGTTGCTGCAGTCAATGCCAACATTTGGCAAGCCCTTTATGTGAACATTAGCAAAAACACCGCCTGATATTAGACTTGAAGCTCCGTAAAGGTGATTTCCCAACGCCACAGTCGAGTGAAGAATGTGCGTTATGGTTCTACCCTCGATTTCTCATAAAAGAACTGGGTAAGGTAAAGACGAAATGTTAGGCGTTGATCAATCCTTCAAGGAGCAGTTGTGTTTAACTCATAGAGGCAAGGTAAAGGCATATTTAGCCCAGACAATGATTTTCGGGGGCCTACCGTGTGTCAGGTCGGTTTCTCCATTTTCCAAGATAAGTCTCATAAAGCCCAGATTGCTGGAGGTCTTTGTTAGTTGAAGTAACGTGTTGATCGCTTGACCGTAGACGTCGGTCGCTCCTCTCGCAATTGCACCAAACCCTCTGTACCGTCGGCAAGTGCATTACATTAAATTGATCAGAAAGCTGCTTTAAATTTACATAATTTTGAGGGTTCATTAAAAGACAACCACTTAATAAGGTAACACAACATTTCTATTATTTATAAAAAACGAATGTATCAAAGGTTACACTTTTCTCGTCATTCGTGCAGCAACATTAATCGTCTACAACTGATTGTTTAGACTGGTATAGACGATAGACTTTCATTAGAAGACCGAGCGCTGATTCAGCTCTAATCACCTTGTGCTGGAGAATGCTTGGTATGCACGCTCTTAATTGAGTAATTGCACTTCAGAAGAATATTGTCGCCCCGGAGATTTGATCCCAGAAAAATTGGAGCAGTGTTAACAGACTATGGGAATCAGAGGTGTATGGGTGTAGAGGTAGCTGAGTACAAACAGTACAAAATCCAGTGTAGCGTTCTGAGAGCTGTTATAGGTGTGTTCTTGCAAAACAACTGAGATTGTTGAAGTACGTTAGCAGATGTTTTTTCTTCAGTAGCAATCTAATCACTATATAAAAAACACAAATGCGTCCAAGGTCTGATAGTGCACAATCCAAATAGTGTAGTACGCAGTACTCTTTTTTCTATGGGAAGGTTAGGCTATCGGTATTTGTCACACCAAGTCAGTGTATGGGTTAAATACGCACTTGCCTCTGATATTCCAGGGTTGCCTTGCGCGTCGTTAGGTAAACAATAAGCGCTGAACCTTTGCCTTCTACCTTTCACATATCCGCTATAACCTGACGATTACACTGACTTAACCAAGTGGCTACAAGTCATTGAAAAAGACGTTAGTGGATAGTATTTTTGATTACATTTTGGAAGCATTTTTAACTGTACTAGAACAAAGCCGTTAAGGAAGCGAACTCTTCCTGACCAAATTACCGAGAACAAATGCTTCGGAAACGGAGACCTTCTAAAACTGTTATTCGGTGTGCAGCGTTGAGCTAGAGCACTTGTGGACGAATAAACAATCAAAATGTGGAGGTGAGGTCAACAAAATAAAGAAATGAACTATATAACTGAATTTAAGATTAGGTGAAGGTGTTCATTGTAACAGACAAACATTGGATGAGGAGACGTGACAACGAATGGAAATGAAATGCGTTATTTCTTCTACTCCATGACACTGTGAGACTGGAAAGCAAGCTACTAAACTTGATCCATAATTGGCCTGTTGTATGTTAATTTATGTGCTCCGTGATCAAGCGCCGAAGGGGTTGTATTGACCTACTCGATCAGGTAGACCTCCGCTTTATTCACCACTGCGAGTCCATCCACCATTATACCTTTGCTATAAATATCGATGGAGGCTCAGACTTGAATGGGTCTTTCCTAAAAACTGATGCCATTAATTATTAAATGGTTGGAGAATTGGTGCCGTGCATCCCGCTGGCTACCATAAATCAGCGTTGTTCATCTTGATAGGCTCAAAATTAGGAGAGCACATGCAAAATAATTAATTGAAGAGATTGTCCCTTCTAGAAATCTTTCATATTTCCGAATGTTCGACGCAAGCAAATGCTCAGGAAGCAAATAAATACAAGCTCACAAAAAAAGGAATCAGTACGAGTATAGGTATCCGCACTCCGCCTTGGGTAGATGTATGTAGCGCATCTTTACAAGAACATCGGAACCCGCGACGACGGGGGACTAAGCGCTAACGAGAAGAAAAAGATAATATAGGTATTCACGAGAACGGACGACTATGTTTCCTCCTGGTTCCTACGACTTTCCGGGTTGTGGTTGGTGATGCATCAGATTGTCTGCCATATCAAGCCTAGCCTTTGTGGTGAATTGTATAAGCTTCGAAAAGATTTATTCAAGCCCTTGTAAGAGAAAATTCAAAGGTCTGGTTAGTGCTCTCTAGAACTTGCCGAAGGAGAGGTCTATGGATTTTGTCGGGTTGACTTGGGCTTGGGCCTCTCAAGACCAGGTTGAAACGACAGGTCGTGCTACAATATTCACCTAACATCCTCGAATTCATCAATAACTAAAAGAGAAACAACTGCATCAATACCAAGGATACGGGACTTATTGCAGGACAAACTGCTGAAGCGAAAACCCAGGAAAAGATAATTCTCAGGAAATGTATCACTAAAACAAATATAAGCGGCTCCAAATGTGCTTTCGGTTTACATGGACTTTGTTCCACTAGCGACACAAAAATTTGCTCATAAAACGCTTGGCACGAGTGCCGCTACAGTGTTTTTCAGGACTTTGAACAACAAACGATTTTAACATTGCTTTCGCTATCAACGATGGTCATGATTCGTTGGATGATCAACGTTGGATGATCATATATAGTTTAGAAATGATCGCTATCAATGGAAACTGTCGAGTAAAGGATAACGGGTACATGAAATCTCCATCGGAAGGTCTACTTGGAAAATCAGGTTCCGTACTTTTTCCCGATCTTTCTAACCTCTTTGAGCTCGGAGAAATTTATTGTGTGGAAAAACACAGTAGTAATGTGAATGGGAAGCCAGCAGTGACCGGTAGCAAGCAGCGGCGACTAGCGGCTTGACTACCTTATACGTTGGACCGTGCAGGAATTCAAAGAGCCGTGGATTCCTCGCTGCGGCCACGCCCATGCTCCGCCTCTCCGGACGAGAGCAAAAAAAAACAGGACTTATAATTAATGGAGAAAGTGAATTGCAATCACATGCAGACTTAGGTGATAAATTTTTGATCACTCCTCTCAAGGTAAGCAATTAATCAATGTAACTGAGTTTGGACGGAAGTCCTCGGAAATTACCAATAAAACGCTTCCCTTTAAAAAACCATTTTTGATGCTTTTTTCAAACCTGAATTCTTTTGAAAGGCTACGACTTGTCATGTCTATGATGTAGTGTATAATAGCAGCGAAAATAGACTACATGTTTCCGAGGTACACAACTATTTTATTTCATTTCATTTATTTCAATCCAACACAGAACAAAAACAATCAATCACCAATAACGAAAACAACTGTTGGACAATTAGAAACTGCAAACGAACACTAACGAGCACTAACGTACTAGGAAAAAAATTTACACACATTACGACAAACCGGATCCCCCTTAGTACTTAAGACCCATCAGAGAACCACTGACATAAGATAAGATAAAGTTAAAGGAGGTAAACTAAAAGAGAAAGAAAAAATATAAAAAATTATAACTTCTTGACGAGATGTGAATCGACAGTAGATAGCCAGCAGACAATATAGCAGCCGCTTGAAGCTTCTTGTCCACGAATTATGAAAACTAAACTTTCCGTTCCTTGCGCAAACCTCTCGTATCCTCCGTTATTTGCAAGCCCTTGTTTGAGTAACACGGTTGGGTACTGCTCATGGTTAACGTGCCATCATTTTCCTAGAAGGGCCAAGGAACTGCCCATCCTATCCTATTCTACTATATCATATCCTACTATATAATAAGTCCTAATTTATAATAAGCGTAACCCAAGCGATGTTTGTCATGGGTGGCTTACACGGGTTCCGCTGCGATTGCCCGTTACCGTACTCTCTGGGACGCATTTCATCAGTTGCTGCATGCTATTTGTTCATCGTTTTATTTGAAGTCCTTTTTGTTTTATTTCGAAACTTCATTTCAGTTCATGTATTTTTGTTTTTAGTGTGTATAGTGTATTTGTGTATTTAGCAGCCGTTTGTCGGCCGGCAGGCCGCTCAATGGCTGGTAATATCATGCGGACACGATCTGTCGAAAATGTCAGGCAGAGAATAACAAGCAGAAAGATTCTACCAAAAGGTCCACCTGGTAACACGGGCAGTACCTTTTAGGTAAGTTCGCCTAAGGAGGACGAAAATGCTTTGAGTCTTTCGTTTTGATTTTCTAAGTATTTTCCTTCCCGTGTAGTTGTGGCTCCCGAAATTACATAAAACCCTAAAGATCCAACCGTTCCTACTGAAAAGCCAAAGGCACGACGCAGTAGCCCCTCTGTATCCACTTAATTCAGAGCGTTGAAACGCTATCATTTCCTTCTTTTGTTTTTGCTTGTTCTTCGGTATGATTTGTTTTTGTCAGGGGTGCCGTTCTAATTTATTAGTCTCCTAGCCTACACCGCGCGTCATCGGATACTTTCGCATCTTCAGCTGAAGCCGTCGGTCCACTTCGTGTACTGCTCACTTTGTGAACTTTTGCTAATAATCTACCCACTTCCGGCCTCTGGCATTCTTTTTCGATATCCGAGTTTCGAGTAGGCTCAGAGTTTCTAGACGATCCCGTCTGAAATTGCCTCCACAGAAGACTTAGGAGTTCGCTAGGTGTTCTCGTTTTACACTTGACTCTGAATACCACGTTAGATTTACCTCCTTTCCTTACCTCTACAAGCAATTCTCCCAGAACTTCCACCCGCCTTAATGAGGTTCTTCGCCTTTCTTTAGTATTGAGTCAAAACGTATCACTGTCATGTTAGTGGCAATACTATTCCCACTACAGTAGCGTTGCATGACCGACAAATTAGAGAATTTCCAACCTGTTTTTCAAACAAACCTTGAATCAGGGAATCCTGAGGGAACTTCTGTTATTGTGCAATTCAGCTATTATTGTTGAACGCTAAAGGAAGATACAAACACAGCAGAAAAAAATCATGCAAGCAGTGCTGTTGGGAGATGTAGAATTGAGAGGGTTGCATATTCGCTATGAGTTCTAACAACAAACAATAAAAAATTCAGAACAACCTTCACGGGATAATTCTGCAGGATAATGGTCGCATCTTTCTTATATTGGATTTACTCCTCGTTGAATTTTTACTTTCCTTTTGCATATTGTTGCAAGAAGAGTCATGTAGGTGATTCGAAAAACTCGTGTTGTGCATTAAGGAAGCCATATGCAGCTGGTTACAAATTTGTGAAGAGCTAAATCAGCTGGAGCACCTTTGCTTAGGACGAACTTTCTGAGTTATTTTTCACACTTTGACTGTAGTAAGGTAAGGGTAGTGATCACCATACTCGATTCTTGAATTTTCACCAAAAATCATCTGTGTTAGTCAGCACTTAATCCATTCCTTCCATACCCACACCTCTCGTGATCGACAGCAGTTATCAGTTTTGATATTCCAGACCCGAAATCAGCACTTCATATTAGCTCCATACGGAGTTTGGACAGTATGAGTTATAAAAAACAATGAAAATTGTACATAACGTGTCAGGGTAATTTAATTCGTCAACGATGTCGTGTAAGAAGTCTTAATATACCACCGAACGACGGGGAAGCAGTGACCTTCGTATTCGTTGGCTCCTCAAGCCGTGCAGACGTACGTACAGTGAACAACAAGTCCGCTACAAAGACAAAAAATATAAAAAAGCTAATTCTTATTCTTAGGTCATAGCAAACCTTTACTTTTGATATCTTGAATAATATCCATCATATTCATTAGTTGTGCTTGCTGAAAAACGGTGAGTCTCCATCTTGGCACGACGTTAAGCCTTGAAAATATAAATACAAATTTGTATATTTATTTGTTTACTACGTCATTCAACAACGCGCCAAAAAACCTATAGTAGCAACGAAAGGCAAATCAAAAGCGAAAGCCAGGGTACAAATATGAAGTCATTCACATCCCAAAAGATAAGAGCTTTATTTGTTTCACTTTTTTCCTAGCTCAGCTCAATTGCCAATGAGTTTGTAAATTTCTCGCCTGGCTTTAACGGATCTGGGAGAGCTCGCATCCCGGTAAATGATCACAGGTGAAAAATCTCCTTCGGGCAAAACGACAAACAACTACCTACCAACTTATTCCTTTGTTCTTGTGATTGACTGCCGATTTCTACGCTGGGCATTGTCTTCGAAAGCTTGTTCGTGGATGCAAGTTTCACAATGTGACACGGAAGAAGCAGAAGGGGTGTTGGGACGTCGAAAATTACCTTTACCTTGCGGCCTCAAGTGTTTCAAATTGAGAACCACTCAGATTTCTAGTGAAACAAACACATGCGAAGGCCGCCTCAATGAGGCTGCGTCTGAGTTGTGTTTCTGGCAATAAGTCCTGTGCAAGGCACATTGGTTTTCCTGATAACGAATAAATAAATACGCCTGCAAATTAAAAAAAATTCGGCCGCCAAGATTTAACAAAATAGAATTGTCAAGAAGTCAAAAAACCATTCTTTTGAAAATCAAACGTCAAAAAAACTTCGACTGAAAACTCTCATTACTAAAAATTGTACTCTGACTTTAAACTCCGCAAATAGTTCATTCAGATAATAATTCTAGCATCACCAGCACCAGCAGGCTTTTCGTGAAACAGGATCGAAAGAATCAACTTATCGGAAATTTGAATTAATTTTTCACAATCCATCTAAACATTGCGTAAATTCACTCTCAATGTTGCACGAAAACGGAAATTCCTAGTAGTGGGCCAACCCTAATTGTTCTACTCATTTGTGTATGCATGCGCGTACTTTTTAAAATTATGCATCGCTTTCTATAAATGCCTTGTTCGATGAAAAAGATATACGCGACAAAAAATTTTTACGGAAAACTGAAAACCAAAAGTAATTACAAATACAATTTTGCCACCCAAAAAATCGCAAAACATTCCTGCTTCATTACTACTTTTGTTCTCAAGGCAGATAAATGTGCGATTGAAATGCTTTCACTTTTCAACTCACATAAGCTCAATTACCGCGCTAATCATATGCACGCTGTTACCTCTTTCTACCCAGAGAGGAATTGCCGAGCAGTTGTTCTCTACTAAAAAGAGCTAATAATTTATTCTTGCTCACAGATGGATTTCGCCATCTTTTCCTGCTACGTCAATTGACGATGGATGTATCATGGCGCCTACGTCTTCCTTTTTTGGAGTGGACACCCACAACCACATTTGATAAATACCGCTGCTATTTGGCCAGTTTTTCTCAGCAGTCCTTGCCTCTTTCACTGGAACTCAACCACTGATGTTGCATCAGAAATTGCTACGATCAACTGAAATGAGTTATGAGGGGAGTTCTTGTTGAGAAACGTTCATTCGCCTCGTGGCCACTTTACAAACTATTCATGTGCTTTTCGAGCAAGTGGAAACGATGGATCTGGATTAAGCAGTTCGTGGTTGAAATATAGAAATTGATGTTGAACTCGACAGTGATACTTACCAATTATCTTCTAACGGGACCAGGAAGGCTTCTTGAGAACTGGGATGCAGCATAAGTCAATAACATTTTACTTTATTATAGTTTTCAGTTGAAACTGGGCACAGTATGAGTGTTAACTGTTACTCATGTCTGTTTCACTTGGGACATGTAACAGTGTAAAATAAATAAATAAATACGTAAATAAATACGTGAACACACTTGGAGTTATCAATTGCTGCTGGGCTGGAGGATGCTGGCTGAACTCTTGGACCAGGTGTGTCTGCTGGTATGAGGTGAGGAAAAGGTACCAGTCCTTGCATTTTTCGCACGTTTGTGCTGCAATATCCAAGGTCCGGAATCATCAGTGGCATACAGGAAATGAACTGGGAAATGTGCCACAAAAGGTGCGCAAACTGTGAGTTATCAATAGCGAGGTTTCTCTGTCCGCGGTTCATCCTTCATATTTCGTTATACTTTAACAGACCATCCTGACCCAGTTTAGCTCTGGAGTCCTCAAAATAGCAACGTCCTTTCTACTCAAAATCAACCACGACTAGACAGCCGCACAATGCATTGAGCAGAGCTTTGCAAATCGGAATATCTCGAGTAAGTACCATTCACGAATGCGGGCCTTACTCGCATATTTTCCACAAATAGAAATGTGTTCAAAAATTTGAAGTCTGGTTGCGTTTTATCCAATAGTAATGTGGTGCATTGAAGTCTTGAGTGTCAAATTCCTTTAAGACAAAAAATGACGAAACTCTGACGAATTCTGCTGGCTCACGTCATTCCATTTGCGTTGTGGAACAGTACAAAAATGACACATGGAGAATGATGCCGGGTTGCAGAGCTTTCGCACAGTGATTTTTTTCAGCGAACCTATCACTTGCATCAACCGGACTCATATGGAAACTGGTTAACTTAGCACTCGAGTGTTGATGACAATATAAGGTCAGTCGCAGGGTGCTAGGGCAGAATGTGTCTTATTCGGGGAAGAAGACTCACATCTGCTAGTGACACGAACCCGCTCAAAGATGTCAGAGCCATGAACTGCTGCCCACATGATGCGCACAAGAGCCAAAGCTACAGATCAGCGCTTGACATCAGAACAGAGCTTCAAAAAATTGTCATTAGACGGACTCAGGCCCACTTTTTCATCTCCTGCGTCTGCAACACCATAGCTTTCACTCATTCTCTAACGAACGACCCACTTGAAACTACTATGTACTATTCTAAAGGTAAAAAGGTTTAGGGATTGGCGTTGATCTGATCAAGAACGCTCCGCCACGTTCGTGTTTGATTCTGAATCAGAGGGGCACGATCACTGCGTCTTTCTCCTACACAAATTGTGTGCCGTCACCTTCACGGAGAAGTCTGGTATCAATTTACCCGAGCTCGAAGGGATGGAAAAGCCCGGACAAGAAGCTAGCGCTCGACCGCGTATGGCCTCCCGTGTATTATTCAATAATACTATTAGCAAATCAGAGTGGGCGCACGTGGTGCTGTATCAAGAGGCGCTAGTGACACGCACACGGTCGAGCGACCCTCGCCCGGGCCAGCCAAGCCTTCTATCCCTCCGGGGTTGCTAAATTGGTTCCAGACTTTTCTGGTGAGGTACAAACACCGACTTGGTATAGCGACTGGCTCCCGCAAGTCATTGTATAGGCCAAACACGCATTCGCCAAGCCCCTACGACTCCTGGTTCTAGATGAACGCCGACGCCTTATACCGTTTTACCTTTTACTGGCCAATCAAGCAATTTTCTCTCGTATGGTATTCTGAGAAAAATTTTCAACCTCTCTTGAATGTCTATAACGACCACCCAGATATTTGAAGGCAAAGATCCTCGGCAATTCTTTCCTATCAGTTCTGTCTTTGCCTTGGTCATTCACCTGGGTGGTGAAGTACCCCATCTTACTCACGCAGAGACGAAGTCGACTACTCCAGCCGATCACTCCAGGTCTGCACGTGAAAATCGGACCGAATTCATGAGCTCTTCAGGGAAGAACAATTTTGCAGTGCGTAGCGGATCACTCCATGCGGTCGAGTAAAGCACTGTGTCTTGATTAGAGTTTGTTCCGCTTCAAAACAGGGTCCGCTCTGCAAACTTTCTGACGTCACAAGGATCTATGATAGGCCTGATCTGCATGAACTCCCACTGTCTTTTGATTAGCATGTATCGTATCCAGCCAACGCCCTCTCGGTCTTGTTTTTTGGTAGGTCGAGGGCGAGTCTTATCTTACACACAACGTCACCGCTTGCCTAAGCACGTACCATCTTAAACGGGTCTCACGAAGCTTTTCAGCGATTGGGACCACGCCAGATCGTCGCTTTATGTCAGCATTCGTTATGTGGTCTAGCCGTGTTACGCCAGCCATCCATTGCAGCATTTTCATTCCAGTGACGCTAAAGCGGCGCTCAACTTCTTTGGTAGCAGGCCAGCACTCAGCTCCATACAGAACAATTGGTCTCACGACTGTACGGTAGATCTTCGAATTCGGTATTTTCCGATCGAGTAAAGCACTGTGTAGTAACCTCGCAATACCTAAGCGCAAGGTGAACAGGCTTATGGAGGGCATGTAAGAAGCTATATGTCCATTCAACAAGTCCATTCTGACCACTCAATTCTGGAATGTACTGCTGCATACGAGAATGTGATGACAACGGCCTTCGAACTCGCTCAGAGCAATGACGAATGCGGATTGGTTCCTCGACGTTCCGTGTCTTTTATCTTCAAAACGAGGGACGTAAAAGTTTTGGGTAAACGAAAGCGCGCACCTTCTGGGTTAGCTGATTTGTGCGAAAATATGAAGTCCAGTGATTGTCTTCATTTGCTGTCGCGAACGAACAGTAAGAGTACAAAGCCCAATGGTGGGTCAACTGCATAGCAAATGTAGCGTGTATACACGACTTCTTCTTTTTTTTTACAGCGACGCATCATCGCTTGACAGGAGTAATATATTTTTCTGGCTTACCACTACATAATAGAATTAACCTGACATTGAATTATCAATAATTTCCAGACGCACCGTCTTTTACGGCTGTCCCTGAGCCTTGGTGTTAATTAATTCAAATACTACCGCGCAGGATATACCACAGCAGCACAACATTACTTCAGTTTATCCTTCGGCGTATCAGTTTTCGTCAGCATGTCAATAAAAAGACAACTAGTTTTCGAAAAAGTACCCGGTTAAGAGCAATGTTGAGAGAAAGCGGAGCGTCAAAGTATCAGTTGGGAGAAAAACGTAACTTGTGGTTCAGGACAATTCAAGTAGGCAAAGGTAAAAAGTAAAGGGTATAGGTCTCGGCGTTGATCAGTCCCCGCGAGGACGCCCCGCTCGATCGTGCGAGCGTCAGCAGCGCCTCTTACCACTGTTCCATGCGCGACTGTTCAAACATTACGATCCCAAAGATGGTATAAAGTGGCCAAAAGAAGTAGTGATATTCTTAGGAGACATCAAGCATGATGTCACATTAAGTTCACTCCTATTGGCAGACAATCAGACGATGACAATATCTTTCAAACTGATCTTATAATTGCTGTTGAAAGCGTCGGGTGAGGGAAAAAGGCGAGAAACAAGCAGAAGGGTCGCGTTGTCATATCGATTCCATAAAAGATTCGAGAAGGACAACCGCAACATAAGGTGACCAGTGCGGTTTGAGGGCAGTCTCCCGACTACGACTACGCCAATCCGTTCTCATTCCAGTTCCATTCTCGTATCGACACCTCTCAACAAAAGGTAGTCTCCTTCGGTAAATTATACTCTACCATCATACTAGAACTCCATCCTTCCAAGTATCATTTCGCCTTCAGCCACCAGGATTCCAGACTTGGTCCTATTTCAGCATAGCTGTCAACGATCGTCTAACTCAGTCACCATCCGTTCTCACACATTGTTGCTCTTGTTGAATTACTTTATTATCAGTGATCTTATTAATACTTAACACTTCATCATTCTTACTGTTAGCCCGAACTTTCTACCGCGTGGCATTCAAGTTTGAGGGTGGACGAGTGAAACGTATACCTTTATTCCCATCCAAGACCGCAAAGGTAAAGGAGTGGGCGAGGTAGATTTTGACTTTTCAGTCTATTTCGGTGCAATGGAAGCCGGATTAAGGCGGTATGCACTAAACTTGGCTATGCAGATGAAGTATTTCAACTAATCAATATTTGACTTCATCAAGTTCCCGTCTCGCTGAAGAAGGCATCATGAATCCAGGAAACTTTAGTCATCTGAGTTATTCCGAGAAATATATAGGACCTCCGAAGTTTTCTATTTGTGGGACTGCCTGCGTGATTGTTCGGTTTTCTGGATTCTACGGAAGCCGAATGTGGTAAGATGGCTCATTATTGCGCAAATTGGGCAGCTCCAGATCACACTGCATGAACATGAAGAGATTTAAGCGAGCAGAAGTGCTCGCATTTTCGTGAAGCAGAGAGGTTTTTTTTCCATAGGTAATGGAGCAATTTGGGATCTTTTTTTCAGCACCAGTTTGTTTTACAACACTGCTCTATTCACGCAGCGCCTTCATCTGAAGGCATCCATATAAGGTACATTACGCAAAGGGAAGCAGACATGTAACTAATTTTTGAATATCGTATCTTTCGTTCCCCTTTTATATCAGGTGGTGACATCAAAAATCTACTTCGGGGATCCAATTTCCAGCCGGTGTGTATGATGGAAAAAGCTTTTTGGATTCTCTTGCCTTTTATTCCTGAAATCTCATATTGAAATGTAGTCTATATTAGCTAAAAGGCGATCTGTTGAGCTTTTTTCTACCAACCACGCTTCCTAAAGCAATCTGGGTTGCGTATCAGTTCGGGCTCCTGAGAAATGACACCAGCCTCACTGCCGCGTCAAGGAGGCTCAGAAGCTATAGGGCTTCGAACATCTTTACGTCTTCTGCTCATCTGTCCTTGAACCAATGTGCCGTTCAATTCGACGTATTTCATTCGAGTATTGAGCAAGAACTGCGCTCAGACACACTATGGTGCATCGTTAACGCACCTCTGCACAGCTTAATGAATAAGAAAACAAATAAATAAGTAAACAAATAAAGTGTGTACCTATTTCACTTTCTCCGCCTATGAACGGACCAAGTACCCACCTGCAGTGTGTCTTGTTTAGGACGCCCACGCACCGGAATTTTTGAATCGTCATAAATACTGCAGCTGGACTGTTCCTTGTTTGGCGTGTTTGCTCTAGGAGAGGATTCTCTAAATATCCGACGCAACTACCAATTACGTTATTCCCGCAGCAGCACAATGCTCGTCACGAATTTCTACGAAATTCTATGAAGCAAATAACAGCTTGTTATTCTTTAAGTGCCGTTTTTGACGAGTTTTCGTAAAAACACCAGTTGCGTTTAGGCCGATGGTTCTAGACTATACGATTCTCGCCCTTTATGTGAGGGACTGTCGCCAAGCACACAACGAAGTTTGAGATATTGCGGAAGGAATACGCTACACGTTGTTCTCTGATAGCTGAGGGTGATTTTCACTGCCGTACAATCCGCAAGAGTTTGGAAAGTCATAATATTGTCAGTGGAAGTCCGTTGAAAACTTGTAACAGAGTGAAAAATCAAGTGAGGATGGGTGAGACCAATCATAGCGACCATGGGACTCGATTGTCTAGACCTAATTAATGGGCGAGAATAATGCATGAACCTTAATATAACGTGGGTGTCTTTGGAGATGGCTGGACTCTGGTAGTCTTGACGTCACTTCGTATTCTGTGGTGGTCGTTAATGCAAATCAGTCCAGCAAGATACTAAATCGTTATGTGGCACTCGGTGCAATAGTGAAGAAGAAGAAATGAAGCTCTCAAAGAAATCCTCGCCCGGAGCTGCAAAATCAGACGCGGTTTTGTCGTTGCTGCCAAAAATATCACTGCCCGTCATATTTATGTGACGGTCAATGTTAAACGTTCTTGGTGCCCTCGTCATAGTGATTCGAACGCTGGGAAATTTCGTCAAATATAAGTGAGGACCATGGGTTAGAAGTTTTCTCAAAAACCATTGTTGATTAATGGCTGGTAATGAATCCTTGATAAAAAATTTTTAGTGGGCTTTGCATTCTAGCCAGTTTTCTTCGCATCGATCTAGCATTCACTGCAAATCAGTGAGGTGGTGATACATATAGTACATTAAATTGAAAAATGTTGAGTCCATTGTTGAAAACATCCCTTCAATAAAGGGAATTCGGCACAATAGCTTTGTAACAGCTTTGCTCTAAGAAACCAAGTTTAGGTGTCAGCAGGAAAGTTAGCGATTCGCATATAGCTATGGTGGACTCCTCTTCACAGTAGGATAACTAGAATAGGATCGAGTTTAAAGTCCTCCTCTGCAAACACTGTTCAAGTCACTCAGAATGGTTAATAGTTCAATTATTTCCGCCTTGAGATCTGGCTACCGTAATTATGATTATTGTGATCCAAACGTGCGTCCCCGTTGCTTACGCAACGGTAGCTTCCGCACGTACGCATACATGTCACACAGTCACCTATTTTTGCTGACTTTTCTAAAAACTAGCCGGTCCGTTCAATAGCACCATCACGAGTTCGACCATCGATACACTGACCGTTCGGCTGATGCGAACGCTGTCGCCAACTTCATCAGCGATTGTTTCGGTTCCTCCAAAATCAGCCCTTGAATACGTCCCACGACTGCTGCTGCCCTGCAAACGCGTTCCGGCGAATAGGTTTTTTTTATTATTTATCATTTATTTTCAGTCCATGGTGGGCTATACGTTGAAATCCAGTGGATCACAACGTTTCAACGTATAGCCTGTTTTGTTTCCTCACCGGCGTTGAGAAGCATTCTTCGAACTCTCCGTAGCGGTGCAACTTGCCACAACGACATAAACATTCGATGTCACGTATCCGAAGAATCAACCTTTTCAACCGGTGTGAGTCCAGCGCGAACACATTCCAAGATTGACATTTCACGACTATTCGGTTGTACTCCGGCCTCTCTTGCAGCCTTTAGGTCATAATGATCAGGGGTGTGCGGAACTTCCGTTTCCGTGTCCCGAATTCCGGTTTCCGGCCGTTTTTGGTCCTTTCGTTCCGCTTCATGTTGCGCTTTGTTTTTGGGCGGAACACTGAAACGGAAGAAGAAATCGAAGACCTTCATTGTGCAAGTTAACCAAAATGGGGACTAAAGTTATTGCAGATGAAGTATTTGACGTCGATGCGATCCATTCGAATTCTGGTAGAATGAAACCAATGCAGCGAAGTGCACCCTGCTAAGAAAACTTGCAATGAAGTATTTGTCGGCACCTGCCACATCGTCCGAGTGCGAGAGACTGTTTTCTTCTGCTAGTTTCATTGTGAGCGATCTGGGAAAAGCCTCACTCCCCAAAATCATGCAAAAACTGCTGTTTCTCCACCATAACATGCTCGTTTGGCGCTTTTAATTCTATTTTGAGAGCATTCATGTCCATCACGCCAAAAAAGTCTACCTTTCTCTACGTGCTTGTCTTGGGCTTATAATGAAGTTTATAAAGATGAATTTTCACCATTTACTTTGAAGCTATCACCAAGCGTTGAACACCTTCACCAGAATAATAGACACATTCTAGTGGAAACAAAACGAGCCCTCTACGGAGTGCCTTTAGAAACAGAAATGAAAATTTCTTGTGGTCCAGTTTTGGCTGATTTCCAGTAATTTAGTGATTTTTGCACTATTTCCGGCTTCCGTGTTCCGCATTCCGGTTTCCGGCCATTTCCGTTCCGTCTTCCGCCTTCCGCTTTTTTGAAAAAAATTTCCGCACACACCTGATAATGATGTTACCAGTGTACGAAAGAGGCCTTTGGCATTCGAATCGGGACCTAAAAAATTAAATTACGGTATGGTGGGAAATTAAAATTGAAGTTTGTCCGGATTTACATACCGCACGCTGCGTTCATGGGATCCCTCACCCTAATATTCGAGCAAGCCCTTCGCGCACTCCCCGTTCTACACGCTATTCCCCTTCTCTATAACCGTCGCCCTCCTCAACGGCGAAGCACGCCGCTGTCGCGATCACTGCTATTACGCTGACTCAGGCTCTCCTCCCAGGCAACGCTATCTCGCTGGGCTCCGTCGTCGTCTAACCTCAGCAGTTGTCTGCAACATGACCGGGTTCGTACCGTTACAAATAAAATCAGACAGTCGCGGAAAAAAATCAGCAGCAAACGAAACTAACGGGAGATACTGATCGAATAGTGCTCTATACACATAGCAATAAGCTCCTTTGCATAAAAATTTCTACTCTTCGCTATTGTCTTTGTTAGGAGAAAAACCTGACTTAGGGGCTGCAAAAAATCGAGAAAAACTTCTATAAATCGTAAACGAAGGGTCCTAAAATCGCAGAAAAATTTGAAAGTACTGATCAGATGCAGCTCTACACGATGAGCTAACTCTTACATTGCATAAATATCCCTGTACTTTGGTATTGCCCTTTTTAGGAAGGGAAAATTTCAAAATCCTCGAATATAAATCCAGAATCACAGAACACTCTAAAGAGTTAAGAAAAAGGTGAAATATAGTGCACAATCAATGCACTACACAAAAAGCAGAGCATGGTTCTGCATCGGAGTCTCTACGGCTCGCTACTGCCCTCTTTCGGAGGAAGGTCTACTTTGCGAACTTTCAAAATTTCCCTAACAAATCTAACAATCACGGAGCGTTCTAAAATCGCGAAATAATTGTGGCACACTGCTCAAACATAGCACTGCACAGTGAATTAAAAGATGCTCCGCGGATACAATCCTACAGTTCGATATTGCCTTTCTTTTGGCAACATAACGGGATTCGTACTGTTCAACAGTTGGGAAAAAAATCAGACAGTTGCGGAAAAAAATCAGCAGCTTGCGAAACTAACGGGAGATATTGAACGAATAGAGCACTACACATATGGCATCGTGTTCTTTTGATTAAAAATTCCTACTGCTCGGTATTGCCTTTGTTTTTAGAAAAACATGACCTGCAAGCTTCGGAAAATTGAGAGAAACTTCTATAAATCGTAGACGAGGTTTCATAAAATCGCAGAAAAATTTGAAAGTACTGAGCAAATGCAGCTCTACACGATGAGCTAACTTCTCTATTTCATAAATCTCCCTATACTTTGGTATTGCCCTTTATAAGGAGGAGAAATTTCAAAATTCGCGAAGAGAAATTCAAAATCACAAAGCAATCCAAAAAGTTGAGAAAAAAGTGGAATATAGTGCACAAACAATGCACTCCACACGTAGCAGGGAGTTGTTGTGCAGAGGGTTCTTTACAGCTTGGTATTGCCCTTTCTCGGAGGAAGATCTATTTTCCGCGCTTACAAAATTTCCTTAACAAATCTAGCAATCACGGGACGTTCTAAAATCGCGAAATAATTGCGACACACTGCACAAATACAGCACTGCACAATTAGACTAAAGCTGTTTTGCGGACACTATCCTAGAGTTCGATATCGCCTATCTTTGCAGGCAGAAACGATATGCACGCCTTTAAAATTTGCGAGCAAACACATCCCAAATTTCCTGGAGAGGTGGAATGAACAATCTGCTGGCTGAGCATTAACTTATTTCTCGGACTTTGACTTCCACATCCACCCCACCTCCACCGTCCGCCTCTTTTGTATATTACTGATCTGAAACGGGAATTTCTAATTGGCTCGGTTGGCTTTGGCGGGGTTTTGGTGGAGTTGGCGGTGAATTTCCACTGCGATGTTCTGTGGTAGGGTAAGGTCCCCCTCGGCGAAGCCGCGCTTTGGCTGGGTGACATATATAGGGAGTAACCGATCATATGCTGAGATTTCGTGCTATGGAACACACGTGTCTTCGTCGCCGACCAACGTTGACGCGTTACTCAGAGCGTGGTGAGGTTGACTATCGGCATACAATAGCGATCAAAAAGTTATGTCACTTTTCATTTTCATTCAAAAATAGCTCAAATCGGAAAGAACCTGATACCAGATGATAGTTCTGACAGCTCTATCTAAAAATATGTCGAAACATACCGATTTTACGAATTCTGTGTTTTTTAAAAATATTTTATAGTAATTTTCATATTCTATTTTGAACAAAAATATCTCAAAAATCGCTGAGTGTAAGATAAAACTGAGACAATATTCTGATAGAGCATGTTCCACTTATTATAGTGTGCCACAAGCATTTGATTCAAATCGCCTATAAAATATAGATTTTTTGAGCAAACATTTTGGTGGTCAAAGAGTGGTCAAATTTCCATGTTTCAAACAAAATTCTATATCTTCCTAACTTTCTAAAGTAATTGCACCAATTTTGAAAGACTACTATATAAAATGATTTTCTCTTTGAGGCAATGGTTTTTGTTTTCAGTTTGGTGTCTTATTTCGGGAGAAAATTCCTTTTAAAGTTGAGATTGCATAAACTGTTATATCCAAAAAAGTTCAAGAGGAACCGACTTCATTTTTTCCAGGTTCATAGCACATTTGTGGTTTTTTCGAGACCACACGTAAGCTAGAATCAATCAAGGTTTCTCATAAAAATATACAACGGTTGTGTACGCGCCTTTGCCCGCGCAGTGCACTGTACTGTAGAGACGGCGCCTATAGCGTGTGTCAGTCAAAGCAGTATATTTTTATGCAGAACTTTGATTTAGTTTAGCTTACGTGTGGTATTGAAAGAACCAAAAATGCACTATGAACAAAGCAGTCCCACTAAGTAGAGGAATTTTGAAAGACTACTATATAAAATGATTTTCTCTTTGAGGCAATGGTTTTTGTTTTCAGTTTGGTGTCTTATTTTGGGAGAAAATTCCTTTTAAATTTGAGATTGCGTAAACTGTTATATCCAAATGGTTCAAGAAGAACCGACTTTTTTTCAGGTTCATAGCACATTTGTGGTTCTTTCGAGACCACACGTAAGTTAGAATCAATCAAGGTTTTTCATAAAAATATACAATATTTTTATGCAGAACTTTGATTTAGTTTAGCTTACGTGTGGTATTGAAAGAACCAAAAATGCACTATGAACCTGGGGAAAATGGAGTCGGTTCCTCTTGAACTTTTTTGGATATAACAGTTTACGCAATCTCAACTTTAAAAGGAATTTTCTCCCAAAATAAGAAACCATTCCTGAAACAATAGCACCTATCCTAAAGAGAAAATCATCCCTTACCACATTTTCAAATTTGGTAATGAATTTTCTGAAAGTTAGGAAGATATAGAATTATGTTTAAAACATGGTCCTAAAATTTGATCGGTTTTTGACCACCAAAATGTTTGCTCAAAAAATCTATATTTGATAGGCGATTTGAATCTAATGTTCGTAGCACATCATGATAAGTAGAACATGGTCTATCAGAATATCGTCTCAGTCTTATCTTACACTCAGCGATTTTTGAGATATTTATCTTCAAAACAGCATATGAAAATCACTATAAAATATTTTTAAAAACCACAGAATCCGTAAAAGCGGTATCTTTTGACATATTTTCAGATAGAGTTGTCAGAACTATCAAATGGTATCAGGTTCCTTTCGAATTGAGCTATTTTTGAATGAAAATGAAAAGTGACATATCTTTTTGACCGCTATTGTATGCTCGACATTACAGGCTCATGTGCCCATTAACTCCAAGAAGTGCTTAGCGCAGGTGCTTTTCCCATAATACCGTCCTTCTGCAGTCCGCATGGATCCCGTACGGCGGAGAGAGGTGTTGTGCCCCTTTGCCCAGTAAACAAGTCCCCTAACCCGAGACGTGTTTCGGTCAGGTGCTTTTTTTTCCAACACTAAGGGCCACTCCGGACTCTACTGCCGCGGTAAACCAAAGTTGTGCAGTAATAGGGGATGGCGGTGCGCGTATTTTGGTAATAGATGCACACTTTTGCGGCCATCCACTGGACTGTCGTTGGTCAAAAAACTTTAGTGCACAGTTCACGATATGGGCGGTTTCTGCAAAGAATTTCGAAAACCGATGTGAGATTCGTTATCAGCGCCCCTGATAACCTGATTAAGCCGAATTTCAGCGAAAAATTGTTTGAGCGAGACCAGATCCGACTTGCTAGGATGACCCTGAATATTCCTTGCTGCTGCGGCACTGCGGCAGCTCTGCCGCTACTGAGCAGCTGCCGCGTGCACCACCGCTCCCTATGTTTCATCATTACTGCGGCAGTAATGCAGAAAAGACTGGAGGTGCCTTAAGTCTTTCTGCAGTCTGCAATACCACCGTATCACCTTTGTCGTATAAGTCGCACATGTCAGGCAGAGGTGTTATGTTCCTTTTGCTAGGTAAACAGTTTGAAGAAGGCTAACCATCCAAGCCTAAGCCAAGTACAACCTTTTACAACCTTTCGTTGGGTTGTTTAAAAGAAAAAGCGCCTGAACAATGCTGCGGTTTATCAACTTTAAATGGATCTTTCGCATAGCTGAGTAAACCCGACTCTCCCACACCATCCGTGTAGTAGTTTGCCTGTAGTAAGGAACACTGCGAGATCACTCCTTGCCATACGGAGCGTTCTATGCTAGATGTTTGACGTTTAACTGGATCCAAATAATATGAGGAACGACCCTAAAAATTTTCGAAAGCGCCTGTTTTCTGACATAATTGCGACTGAACATATGCGTCCAAATAACATCTCTCCTCGGTTTAGAAATATAGAAGAATACTCCAAGTAGAAATCCGTATGCTGCTTTGCCGAATTGCGGATTTCTATAACATCATGCCGAGGTTTTAAGAAAAGAGAACATGGAGAATACTCTAAGTTTATTAATTGGAACCCTGAAGATAAGCATAATTTTTCAGAAACGATGGACAACACTTGGACAACGTATACTTCATCAACAACAACGAAGACGAAGCTTTGAAGAAAACTAGAGATCACACCGCTAAATGATACCAGAAAAAATAAAAATAAGAAACAAAAAGGAGTCAGAAAAGTGAAAGCGAGTTGCACCATATACCGCCTTATTGCGAATTAATTTCAGGGCCATTTCAGCTGTGGCAGTGACTGCGAGCATGAGACCATTCATAATTGAGTAATTTCACTGCATTCCGCTAGTGATATGATTCACGTGGTCTCATTAACTGTTCTGAAAACAGGTGTGTTTCGCGTAATCCTATTAACCTCACACTTCAAACAGTCCATGTTTCCTTAGATTAGGAGAAGTGATCTAATCGCATGGGTCTCGTTCGATTAAGAAAAAGAGGTTGGAGGTTCTTTCAGCGGCAGTCTGCTTAGAAGTACTTTCCTCAACAAACTGTCCTATCCTCAAAGTAAATCTTCCAGTATGACAGTGACTCATCAATTTCGATAGATCTATCCCTGCCGAAACGAGGTCTTATTTCGACCTGGGACGATTCATGATGTCCTGTTTGCAAGACCCAGCGGAATACACATGAAAGCGAAACATCAATGTGCTGGAAGTACCAATAGGACCGTTGGACCAGAAGAACGGTGGAGCGGCTGACGTGAGATTGAACGCTGTCTCGTGGAAGACCACCTTACAGACGTTCTGATGTGGGTCGTCGAATACGCTAAGAAGACGCTAAATTCCAGAACGGCTGATTTTCTCCATAGTCACAGTCGACTTCTTCCAACGAGATGGGTTATGATCGCGAGACAAGAATGGAAGTCGAATTGGAGCCTCCACGTTCAATAGAGCAGGGCCAGCTAATTTTTCAACAACACCGCCAAAAACTGGCCGAAAAGGAAATAGAACTAACACTGAGCATTAGGAAAAGTTCTCATAATAATGGCAGCACAAGCAGTTTTCCTGCGGTAACGAGAAACTGGAATAGCTTCAGGTGGTCGAAAGAAGGTCAAAACGAGAAGTGAAAGCAGCTAATGATGTCACAAAAAATAAAGCCCAACAGCTACTTCCTACCTTTTCGATGAGACAAGAACAATTCATATCGTTACCAATTCGCTTGTCATGGCGCGTCACCAATATATTAATCCTGCTGAGGAATAAAAATCTGTAGAACTGCCTCAATGAAGGGGGTTTAAAGAATGACGTACGGTCGGGGTACGTGGTAATTGGTTTCTTGGAAACTAGATGGCAGTCCTATTCTCCGATTTAGAAACGCGAATTCGTCATAGCCTGGACCTTTTTGCATAGCAAGCAAAAGCTTTGCTGTCAAGCACTCGTCCAAGCCCAGGTATCATTCGTATTGCCGTTTCTTATGATATTATATTTCCTAACTACACTATACACTATTTGAAGGGTACCTGACAATTATACTCGGAATTGCGATTCTCATCTAACTTGAGCGCTACCTACACGACTCATTCGGAACACTTCTACGCACTCCTACAGATTACGTCCCCAATGTGTTAGAACGGTCGCCAATGAAACTGTAAATACATATCATTGGTGACTGTGAAAAGGTTCACTGTGCGCTTTTAAGTGAAAAGCGGGCAGAAATATGATTCGTGATTACGTTTGAAAGCGAGAATCGTGCTCAGGGAAAGGATATGTAATTGACACAACTGAGTAAGAGAGAGCACATAATTGTGAAAGCAGATAGGTAAGAGCTAATTTGGACGTTATTTTGTCAGAAGCGTCATCGTGCGTCAAAAACCAAATGAAGACGAGCGGCAAACAACCGAGGGCTGAGAAGAGGCGGAGAACGAGAAAAGCATCAAAGTGAAATACTAAAAGAGGAGAAGTTTTTGAAGATGTTACGGAACGTTGGAGATAATAAAACGCTAAAAGTGGAAGAAGTGCAATCAGAAATATATCTCATAAATGAACTTTGGTTGAGCCACAAGTTTTCCAAAAAGACTACTTATTATACGTTATTGTTTGGAAGAATGACTTCTTCTAGTTGTAGTAACAATGTATATGCGTGTCTAGGAAAACTTCTCCATTGTCAGTAGTCAGCTGATTGCGATTTTTTTGCAAATTCCCATTAAAATTAACCAAAAAATGAGGCTAGCATGGGCAGGAGATGCGTAAATTCAGGCCAAATGTTCGCCACATATGTATAGTTCGCCGATGCGGCCATAAACGTAGTGGTTAGAAGTTTACATGCATATCGCACACTCGCGATACCCAATACCTACCTTGCCAATTCCAGACCGTAATAGAACCCCGAAGGCAGAACTGCTGTGCCTGCCCAACGTGCACGTAGGAGGAAGCCACACAATAAGATTGAACACAATAAGATTCCAAGATGAAAAGTGGGTTTGCTATTCAATCCATGCTGTAACCATGGGTAGCCACGTGCGTCCTCCCAGTTACACCTCGTCTGCAACCGCGGATCGAAGGCGAACCACTCCCGACATCTGGTACTGATAATTCCACAATAGCCTTGTTGGAAAAGAAACTCGTGCTCTCAATCTGATTTTAACGCCGTGCCTTTGCCTTCAACAATCAGCCACCTAATAAGACCACTTTAATCTTCAAGACAAGATATTGCAAATTTCTTCTTGCCTCCGGAGCTATTTCACTCTCTTTCATTGTGGGACAACTCCAGACTTCAGAAATCTTCAATCACCCTAGCCACCGTCGACGACCTCAGAAGCAGCACTCTCCCACATTCGCCATAGAGCCCAGATATCTCCTCTGCGGCTTTCGTATACAGGGTGGCCGATAAATATTTGCGGCTCGTTTAGAACATGCCTATTCTTGTTAAACGCGATCTCCAGGTCAACTTTCTCGTGGTATTGATTGGAGAGCATGTCCTCATCACTATCAAGAGACCACATCCTGCGAGCGGTCGTTACGAAGCTGTCACAGTTCCGCCCTGTCATTGCTCACCTTTTCGATGGAGGAAACTCTGCACCAACGATATCGAAGAAGTTGAATATCTCCCTCAGGACTGTTCAGTACGTGATCAAACAGTACTAGGAAATGGGACACGTCGATGGCAAGAAGAGGACCGGGCGATCCTGCACAGTGAACACGAGAAGGGTTCGTGACATCATAAGGAAGCGAATCCACAGAAATGACAGCGTCAGCCTAGACAAAATTGCCAACGATTTGGAAATTGCCCGACCCACGGTTCAGTCGATTGTGAGAAAGAATCTCGGACTGAGAAGCTACAGAATGCTCAATGAACACCTGCTCAGAGATTCGGCAAGACAAGCGAGGATGGAAGAATGTAAAGAACTCCTCAAGTTTTTTGAGGTGCGCTGCGTAGAAGACGTCCTATGGACGGACGAGAAATTTTTCACTATAGATGGAGGTCGTAGCGGGCAAAACCAACGTCAGCTTATGGACCCAAGGCTTTTGTAGGTCGATTGTGTGAACTGTTAGCATGCCAATAAAGTTTAAAGGTATTGAAATTATTGAAAAATAAAAACGTTATTGTCTGACATGCAGGCGCAAATATTTATCGGCCACCCTGTATTCCGGTGTCGCAGCAGCACCGCGCCGCGAAGGAGGTTGAAACGGGGAGTCATTATGAAAAGGAAGTGTAGTTCTGGATAGAGTCGCGGACCGCAGACCTCTGGAGAGACAATATTCGATATTCACCGGACCGCCAGCATGGAGTTGTGCTTAACCAATGTTCTTCAACTATGAATTGGTCATTTATTCTTTCCTGAGTTATGAATAAAGGAACTCAAAATATGAAATGCACACGAAAGTTTGAATCCATCTAATGAATTACTCTCAACTCCCTTTTGAGAATTTATCACGTCATTGACTGCCCCCACATATGGATCCTCATTCAACTCTTCCAAACTGAAACTATACTTTTGAATTTTGTTCAGTTATCAACCGTGAAACCCTCTTAACGAAAAACACATACTTTTCTCTTTCAACTCACCACTTTTCGGGAAGCTCACCTATTTCCTTAAGTGTGCCACAACGTTAAGAGGTAATCGGTGAAAATGTGCAACATACCAGAATAGACCAGAATAGAAACTTCTCTAGCGGACACAAAATCACATGACAGACATCTTAAATTTCTTGAGATATTTCTGGAAGTTCAGCTTCCGAGAATGGGAACGAGTAAAAATGTTACAGAAACCAGTGCCATTTCCTCAAGTTCCGCGTAAATATTCATATCACTTTTTATGAGGACACCAACGTCACTTCCAGAGCTGAAACCAAGCGCGGTCTAGACGCATCCTACTGCGTGTCCCTTAAGTACGTCATTAAGGGATCAGTCGAAAATCCCGCTTAACGCCGAGTTAATTTCGCCGACTACATCTTTAGCGCAAAGTTCTAGCAACGGTAATGAGGGCATTTGTAGACGAAGAGAGCGAGCCCGTAGATGCGTTCGGAGGGCGGAAATTGCTTCAAGTTGATGATTATGAGAGTGTAGAACGATTTCTCATATAAAGAAGACCGTGTCTTTTTCAACAAACTGACAGCAACACAAACTGACACACATACAAAATGCTCAACAAGCACTCATTCTCAGGGTCTCGTTGCGTCTCAAGTTCTGGAAGGATGGGCTACAATAAGGTTTTCTTCGCAGAACACGTCTGGTTCCTGCCGGTAACAGACTGACACACAATCATAAGCGCCTATTCATGGTAGAATGATAGAAAAAGGATAAATAAACAAATAACTTATCAGCTTCAAACGTTGTACAGAATTTTGAGGGAATTGGTAAAATGTCAGGTTTGTGAACCAGTACATAGTTCGGTTACCTGTAAATATCATATCATCCATGAAACTGAAAATTAAACAATAGTAAGAGGATGAGTGAACAAAGTAACCGAAACATAAGCTATCCTCCTCCCAATCCACTCATCATGCGATATAATTGTCTCATTCCTCGCTTCATCAGTGGCTGATGGCATGAGTCAGCCGGCTGCTGAGCCAGCAAGGGGGCGGCGCTGCGCCAACCAGAGATGCAGAAAATACTCCGAGAAGTTAGAACGAGAAGCGTGAAATAGCCATCCAAATGGGACACATATGGGATGTGCCTATTAATTGATACATGTGACCCAAGCAGTTGAAGACCTCAACGTTCCATCTAGTGGCCGCGAGGTCGAAACGGCACTTGCAGTCATAAAGGCACACCTCCGCAAGGGTCAAAAAACAGAATAAAAGGACGGGTAACGGAAGGAGCCTCTTCTAACATTGATATACCACAGCAATGTACTCATTCAACGATAGCTACACCGACAGCCCTCCTCACGGCTACTATAGCGTTAGATCACAGAATAGGTAAGGCAGTGATATTATTGGTTGGAAACTAATTTCGTGGACTGTTTTGCAGTCATTATTTCTAGCAAACGCAACTTGCTTGAATGTTGACCTATTTTATTGCTCTGTTAACCGTTTGATAGCGCATTTCAAGTAGATTTCAAAACCATTCATAAACCCTGCTAATTTTGTTTTATGGCAATGTTTTTCTGCTTGAAATGAAAATATCCAAAAGCAGCGCATGCCAAGGCTTTCTTCATGAGTACCTGTTTAGCCAATAGGTTATTGAAGCGTTACAACGTGTGTGCAGAATCTAGGGATGATATCCTAAAAGGACTGATGGTACTCAAAAATATCAAGAGATTCTGAGCAAGCAGTTCCAAACGAAAAGAAAAGTGCACATCGGATGACTTACGAAGCTCAGTCGGAAGGCCGTAATTATTTTCTCCGAACCGAATCAGAGCTCGTCAACACCTACAGTAACGGTCAAAAAAATATGTCACTTTGCATTTATATGCACAAATACCTCGAATCGAAAAGAATCTGATACCGATCAATAGTTCTTGTGGCTCTATTTGAAAATATGTCAAAACATACCGTTGTTTCGAATTCTGAATTTTTTAAAACATTTTTATAGAGATTTTCATAGGTATTTTGAATGAAAATATCTCAAACACCGCTGAACGAAGATTCAATCTGAGATGATATTCTAATAGAGCACAGTCTAGTTACTGTAAAGTGTTACGGACATTTGGTTCAGATTGCCGCGAAATTGTAGATTTTTTTGAGCAAACATTTTCGTAGTCAAAAGCTGGTCAAATTTCAGGACCATGTTTCAAACAAAATTCTATATCATTCTAACTTTTTTACGTAATTACGCCAACTACCACTTCATGAGAAACTTTCCTTTAAAATTGTTATTGCCTAAACTGCTATATTCGAATAAGTTCAAGAGAAATCGACTCCATTCTTCCTCGGTTTGTGATACATTTATTGTGCTATTAATACTGTTTGTATGCTAAAATAAATCAATCTTCTTTATAAAAATATATCGCTTTGACTAACACACGCTGTGCGGGCCTATGCCCGCCACAATTCACTGTATTGGTAGTGGTAGTGACGGCGCTTACAGCATGTTTTAGCCAAAGTAATATATTTTTATGAAGGAATTTGTTTTATTCTAGCATACGTATAGTACTAAAAGAACCATAAATGTACTATAAACTGGGAGCAAATGGAGTCGATTTCTTCGGAACTTTTTCGCATGTAACAATTTGCGCAAACTCATTTTTAAAAGAAATTTTCTCACAAAGTAGGAGACCAGCCTCGAAACAAAAATAAGCAGCTTAAAGAGAAAATCATTTCCTATATTATAGTTAAATTCAGTGCAATTAAGTTAAAAAGATAGAATTATATAGAATTTCGTTTGAAACATGATCGTAAAATTTGACCAGTTTTTGACCACCAAAATGATTGCTCAGAAAAATCTATGATTTAGTGGCAATCTGAATCAAATGTCTGTAAACATTATATATATATATATATATATATATATATATATATATATATATATATATATATATATATATATATATATATATATATATATATATATATATATATATATATATATATATATATATATAATGTTTACAGACATTTGATTCAGATTGCCACTAAATCATAGATTTTTCTGAGCAATCATTTTGGTGGTCAAAAACTGGTCAAATTTTACGATCATGTTTCAAACGAAATTCTATATAATTCTATCTTTTTAACTTAATTGCACTGAATTTAACTATAATATAGGAAATGATTTTCTCTTTAAGCTGCTTATTTTTGTTTCGAGGCTGGTCTCCTACTTTGTGAGAAAATTTCTTTTAAAAATGAGTTTGCGCAAATTGTTACATGCGAAAAAGTTCCGAAGAAATCGACTCCATTTGCTCCCAGTTTATAGTACATTTATGGTTCTTTTAGTACTATACGTATGCTAGAATAAAACAAATTCCTTCATAAAAATATATTACTTTGGCTAAAACATGCTGTAAGCGCCGTCACTACCACTACCAATACAGTGAATTGTGGCGGGCATAGGCCCGCACAGCGTGTGTTAGTCAAAGCGATATATTTTTATAAAGAAGATTGATTTATTTTAGCATACAAACAGTATTAATAGCACAATAAATGTATCACAAACCGAGGAAGAATGGAGTCGATTTCTCTTGAACTTATTCGAATATAGCAGTTTAGGCAATAACAATTTTAAAGGAAAGTTTCTCATGAAGTGGTAGTTGGCGTAATTACGTAAAAAAGTTAGAATGATATAGAATTTTGTTTGAAACATGGTCCTGAAATTTGACCAGCTTTTGACTACGAAAATGTTTGCTCAAAAAAATCTACAATTTCGCGGCAATCTGAACCAAATGTCCGTAACACTTTACAGTAACTAGACTGTGCTCTATTAGAATATCATCTCAGATTGAATCTTCGTTCAGCGGTGTTTGAGATATTTTCATTCAAAATACCTATGAAAATCTCTATAAAAATGTTTTAAAAAATTCAGAATTCGAAACAACGGTATGTTTTGACATATTTTCAAATAGAGCCACAAGAACTATTGATCGGTATCAGATTCTTTTCGATTCGAGGTATTTGTGCATATAAATGCAAAGTGACATATTTTTTTGACCGTTACTGTAGGTGTTGACGAGCTCTGATTCGGTTCGGAGAAAATAATTACGGCCTTCCGACTGAGCTTCGTAAGTCATCCGATGTGCACTTTTCTTTTCGTTTGGAACTGCTTGCTCAGAATCTCTTGATATTTTTGAGTACCATCAGTCCTTTTAGGATATCATCCCTAGATTCTGCACACACGTTGTAACGCTTCAATAACCTATTGGCTAAACAGGTACTCATGAAGAAAGCCTTGGCATGCGCTGCTTTTGGATATTTTCATTTCAAGCAGAAAAACATTGCCATAAAACAAAATTAGCAGGGTTTATGAATGGTTTTGAAATCTACTTGAAATGCGCTATCAAACGGTTAACAGAGCAATAAAATAGGTCAACATTCAAGCAAGTTGCGTTTGCTAGAAATAATGACTGCAAAACAGTCCACGAAATTAGTTTCCAACCAATAATATCACTGCCTTACCTATTCTGTGATCTAACGCTATAGTAGCCGTGAGGAGGGCTGTCGGTGTAGCTATCGTTGAATGAGTACATTGCTGTGGTATATCAATGTTAGAAGAGGCTCCTTCCGTTACCCGTCCTTTTATTCTGTTTTTTGACCCTTGCGGAGGTGTGCCTTTATGACTGCAAGTGCCGTTTCGACCTCGCGGCCACTAGATGGAACGTTGAGGTCTTCAACTGCTTGGGTCACATGTATCAATTAATAGGCACATCCCATATGTGTCCCATTTGGATGGCTATTTCACGCTTCTCGTTCTAACTTCTCGGAGTATTTTCTGCATCTCTGGTTGGCGCAGCGCCGCCCCCTTGCTGGCTCAGCAGCCGGCTGACTCATGCCATCAGCCACTGATGAAGCGAGGAATGAGACAATTATATCGCATGATGAGTGGATTGGGAGGAGGATAGCTTATGTTTCGGTTACTTTGTTCACTCATCCTCTTACTATTGCTTAATTTTCAGTTTCATGGATGATATGATATTTACAGGTAACCGAACTATGTACTGGTTCACAAACCTGACATTTTACCAATTCCCTCAAAATTCTGTACAACGTTTGAAGCTGATAAGTTATTTGTTTATTTATCCTTTTTCTATCATTCTACCATGAATAGGCGCTTATGATTGTGTGTCAGTCTGTTACCGGCAGGAACCAGACGTGTTCTGCGAAGAAAACCTTATTGTTGTAAGAAAAGCAGGCTAAACGAAGAACACAAACAGGGCCCCTGACCTACCGGACTTATTGACTGACGTTTCTCGACGATTCTGTGGGCGCTAAACGCTGTATTTAAGGGCCACACGAGAGCAGTCGGGAGCGACGAGAGGACGCGACCAACACCACGAGGACCACCACCACCTACTCCGTCCACGCCACGGACCGCTGAGCCGCCACCGAGCCGCTGCCTGCCTCCGCCGACGTCCCACCGACCCTGTGTTGTATTCGTGGCTAATAAAGCGTTGAGGGCAACTGACTGTTCGTGCTGCATCCGGACATGGGTGGGAACCGACTACTATTACTGGTAGCAGCGAGTGCGACGCTTCGGCAGGCAGGTACGTTTTCCTTCGAGTCGGCTCTGATGAGCCTAAACCAGGGCATGAGGATGGCGCCCCTCTACCCTGTGTTTAGGCTTCGGTATCCTGGCTCGCTTCAAGGTGTTGAGTGAATGCGTCGTGGCCATTTGTCCCCTTTTTTTAGGTCGACTGTTTTCTTTAGGGTTTTTTGACCGGATGTTTTTTTTTGTTGGGTGGTCGCGGTCGATCCCGCTATCTTTTTCGGGAGCTCCCTCAAACCGTGTTAGTTCGTTGATCAACGATTACCGTCGATACCGGTTTTGGTTTGTTCTTTTTTTCGTCAGCCAGCGGACCTGATGGTCCTAGTTCAGAGCCTAGGCAGGGTAGTAAGTAATTGTAGTGAGCTCATTTTCGCCCTATGAGCAGTAGTGGTAGTTGGATAGTTCAGTAGTTAGTAGTCGAGTAGCATCTGGGGAACGTTCAGTAAGGTTCGGATCAGGTTTGTTTAGTAGCGCTAATGTCGTGGAGCCCAGCTCAGCAGTGGAGATCAGTAGGGTAGCAGTGTGGCATTCGTTTTCGGTCCAAAATAAAGAAACAGATCAGATACCAGTACAGAGTGGTAGATTCGAAGTAGTAGGTTGTAAGAGTGCAGTTAAGTAGATTCTTTTCCGAAGGTAGAGCGAGCTCAGCCCGTCGATAGGGCTCTATCCGTCTGTTTTCGTTCATTGGTTAGATTCTATTGTCCACCGTTTGGCGGGCCAATTGATTTTGGGCGATCTCTGAACGCGCCAGATCATTGTTCGGCCCCTCCCCTTTTTGATCTCGGACGGGTACTTAAGGGCCCCGCGGCCCCATCCAGCATTCATTCGACATGACCGTCACTACTCGTAGTGGCGCTCGTTCTTCGTCTCCGGCCGACTCGTCATCGCCTCCTTCTGCCTCCGGGGCTGTTGCCCCTCAACTAGAGCATGTTGACGGTGTGCCACCTGCGGAGCCGACGGACGCAGCAGATTATTGCGGACGTCTCACGGCTCCACTGGACGACTCGTTGTCCACATTGGACGACGCTGCCCCACTTCGGGCCAAGGATGCGAAGGCCCTGAGAGATGCGGCTTCGCGGGCTATATCGCAGGCTTGGAGTGACGCCCGCTCACAGACGTCAGCCCTCGCGAAGAAGATCAGCGAAGAGAAGAGAATCAGCTCAACTTGGTACGCGCGGCCACAGCGGGACAGGACTTCCACGCCCAGATGAACCGTACCTTGGACGAGTTCGTCGCACGGTTACGCAGCGACATCAGGTATTTTGTCAAGCTCGACAACCATACTTCCTTCGAGCACGGTAAGTAAAGCTCAAATGGTGGAGCAGCTCTTGTCAGAGGCGACAGCTGATCGCCTGATACATCCAGGATCACACACAGAGGTACAGGTCAACGCACTGGATCGGACCCCGGCCAGAGAACCCTCGCCTCCTGCTAGACCGGGTAGGAATACCGCTAGTTTTCAACACGTGGCTCGTTTTTCAGGAAACAACCAGCGTCGCCCTGTTCAAGATCGCCGCCAACGGCAGCAACCTCGGAATGGGCCATCTCGAAGGAGCAACTGTTTCAACTGTGGCGGAATCGGACACTTCGCCGCGCAATGCCCTTCGCCGTCTACACGCTCCAGCCCTGCTACCAGAAATTACGGTCGGTCCTTTTCTCCTCGGGTCTCTGGTCGTAGCTCATTTCCTACTTCACGTCATAACGCAGCGCTTTTGCCTTGTGAGCCCATAGCTCCCTCTTCTCCAGAGCATGAGGATTCGCTGCGAGAGGCGCACCAGCGCATTGCTGAGCTATCCCTCACCGTCGACCGCACCCGAGCCCAGCTTGAGAATTCTAATGCTAGGCTCGCTGCCCTTGCAAGAAGAAATGACGAGCTGGCTCAGTCAGTCTTTTGTAATAACCCATCCCCTTCTGCTACGTCCGTTCTTCCCGATGTGCGTTATTTGTTCCTCTGTAGCCTCGTCATTTCATGCTTAGCTTCAGTTTCCGCAATTGCAGACATTGGCGCAGCTTCCGCAGTTGCGGACTTCCCAGTTGACAACATCTCTAGACTTTCATGCCCACCCCACCCTAGCGTCCCTCACCGCTACCACTGTCGGGTGACGCCGAGTAGCTATCAAGAACCCCGCCTTGTATTAGGTTGGTAAGAAAGTTCCCGCCGTTTTTTTCAAACAAGTGCTGTAAGTTTAGTTCGAAAGCTTTTGCAGAGTGTGACACAGCATTCGAAAGAGAATTATTTGCTCTTTCAAGATGTATATTTGTATTTTGTGATAATTCTGCATGTCATCGCTTTATTGGCTAGTAAAGTGGAAAGCGAAAAAGTGAAAAAATAACCTCATCGACAGCGATTTTTTTCTGCTCAATTTTAAAGGCATAAATAAAACTTGATAAACCGTTCGAAAGACGAAGATTTTCTCTATCAGGCGGTGTAACACTTGTTTTTATTTGACTCGAAAATTACAAAGTTTTGAACCACTGAAGTCCGACCTTCGGAAGGCAAGAATAATTTTCCAATGGCGCTCCTGGTTTTCTTGTGAGCGCTCAAGTTGACTTCTGTAGAGTTTTCTATATGGAATTTTTCGCTCTATCAGATGATATGTTTATTTTCAAACAATGATCGATTTTAAAAGATTTTCACGAGATGGGCGTCCTGAAGTTTCTTGGCAGAGCAAACCTCCAGTTTCAATCTTTTCACCGAATCTCATACACCTTTCGAAAGAGGACGATACTCTCCACAAGACGGTTTATGTAACGTTTCAAACCTTCCTGGTTTTCATTGTTTTTTAGGCCGTCAAAGTGGACCTAAATCGCAGGCGCGGCGCGTTGGGCTCGTGCGGCGCGGCGTCGAATCGTCCAGGAGTGCGGATTTAGGTCCACTTTGACGGCCTAAAAAACAATGAAAACCAGGAAGGTTCGAAACGTTACATAAACCGTCTTGTGGAGAGTATCGTCCTCTTTCGAAAGGTGTATGAGATTCGGTGAAAAGATTGAAACTGGAGGTTTGCTCTGCCAAGAAACTTCAGGACGCCCATCTCGTGAAAATCTTTTAAAATCGATCATTGTTTGAAAATAAACATATCATCTGATAGAGCAAAAAATTCCACATAGAAAACTCTACAGAAGTCAACTTGAGCGCTTACAAGAAAACCAGGAGCGCCATTGGAAAATTATTCTTGCCTTCCGAAGGTCGGACTTCAGTGGTTCAAAACTTTGTAATTTTCGAGTCAAATAAAAACAAGTGTTATACCTCCTGATAGAGAAAATCTTCGTCTTTCGAACGGTCTATCAAGTTTTATTTATGCCTTTAAAATTGAGCAGAAAAAAATCGCTGTCGATGAGGTTATTTTTTCACTTTTCCGCTTTTCACTTTACTAGCCAAAAAAACGATGACATTCAAAATTTCAACAAATTACAAGTACACAGCTCAAAAGAGCAAATAATTCTCTTCCGAATGCTGTGTCAAACTCTGCAAAAGCTTTCGAACTAAACTTACAGCAGTCGTTTGAAAAAAACGGCGGGAACTTTCTTACCAACCTAATATATTCCGGTCCTGACAGTCCCCCTAGAATTCACGCTCAAATCCCTCCCAATTTTGCCGTCGCTGGCTCTGCGATTTCAGTTTCGGGTCATACGCTTGTTCCTCCGTTCATATTGAGCAACCTTTCGACTTTACACTCTCTTAGCGCAAACTCCAGTAATTTGATTTTCGTTGTTTGTAGAGATGTTCTGGGCAGCAGACGTCTGCAACCGACGTTGGATGCTGGCGAGGAGGACGAGTGGCTCGCGCACAACACGATTCACGGATTTGCGCCGCAGGACACCACGCCCAATCCACAGGTCAGTCAGTTATTCCTTCCAATAACAGATGTTTTACTTCTTTCTTTAGACTCGTTGTTTTTTTCCGGGGCTTTTGCTGTTTTTTGGTTATGTTCGGTATATTGTATGACCCGGGGGCTGTTGCTCCTTTGCCAGAGCCTGTTAGAATCTTGGCGACCATCGAATCGTCAATGTGGTATACCCGTTGCTGGACATATTATATTGCCACCATACGCGCAAACTTCTCGCGAGACTTTGGCTCTATATAATCTTATTGACCCCAATGTTCCCTTCGACTCATGCGAAATTAGCCCTCTCAGAGCCCCCGCAATCCCTGCTAATGTCCTTGCATTTAGTTCGGACCGTCGTTTTTTTGTTACGCAAATCCCCATTCGGGTTAATGGTATCTGTCTTTTGGCGTTAGTTGACACCGGTGCCGGAATCACGGTGGCTAGTAAATCTTTGCTCACTCTACTGGGAATTTCCGAGCTAGAGCCTAGTTTAGTGCCTTCTGCAGTGGGCATGGCCGGCATACCAGTTAATTTTATCGGCAGCGCCATGGTGAATATGTCGATTGGCAGCGAAGAGTTCGAGCAACAAGTACATTTTACTGCAACTCAATGCGTTCCAACCCAAGCGTCCGCCTATAATCTCATCTTAGGAAATGACGTCCTAGCCCGCGTTCCGAGATGGTCGGTAGATTACAATCAGCGCGTCTTTCACATGGGAAACGACGCAGTACAGATTTATACTTGTGCCGCTTCCGATGTTGCGCCACGTCCGACCCAGACTGCCAGTGCCCATACGGAGCTGGCGGTACGAGCAGCCTCGACCACATTAATACTCCCGGGCACTGAAGTGTTGGTTCCTTGCTATGTGGCCAGTGCGAGTCCGTCCATTTCGGGTCCTCCCGTGCTAGCTGCCCACGCTCGATCTCGCAATAATGATTCTATACTCATTGCTCCGGCTGTATTCTTTAGAGACCGAGCTTGGCTTTCTATGACGAATTCCTCATCGGCCGCTTACGTTGTTCGCAAAGATGAACATCTCACAGATGCCCAGCCTCTGCAAGAGTCCGATGATGGGACTCTTAGCGAGGGCAACCGGTACTTCTAGCGTTAGAAGCCCATCACTTCGCGTTGTCACGGCTGAAGACACCTCTACCGGAGTGGCACCTTTCACAATTGATCTTTCACATGCAGACGTAACCCCCGCGGAGAAGCGCCAATTAGAGGAGCTATTCCATGAGTTTCGGGACCGTATTTCCCGTTCTTCCTACGACTTAGGGTCATACGAGGTTGCACCAATAACAATACGAACAACTACGGACGTCCCTCCTAGCCGCTACCGCCCTACGAGGATCCCGAGTCGCTTCCAAAAGGAACTAGACGATCACATCAATAAGCTTTTGAAGGCCGGTAGGATCGTGGAGAGCGATACCCCATGGGTCCATAACACGGTCCTTGTCAAGAAACGAGATGGATCCCTCCGTGTTTGTTTGGATTTCCGCCCTCTCAATGACATCACGATTCCCGATCACTTCCCTTTACCGCGCATAGAAGACCTGCTTGAGAAGGTCTCCGGGAACCGATACTACACCACCTTAGACTTGGCGTCAGGCTACATGCAACTGTTGCTGGATGAAGAAAGCCAAGAAAAATGTGGCTGGGCGACACATAAGGGGATCTACCAGTTTGTGTATCTTCCTTTCGGACTCCGAAATGCGGGCGCCTACTTTTCGCGAGCCATGGCGCGCATCTTGTCGGGATTAGAGGATAACTGTCTTGCATATCTTGATGATATTATCATTTTCAACAAAGATTTCCACTCCCATCTCCATTCGCTTCGCAAAGTTTTTGAGCGTTTTCGAGTTTTTAACATTAAGGCGTCGGGAAAGAAACTTACATCAATTGCGCAATCTAAAATTACCTTTTTAGGTCACGAAATTTCCGCCAGTGTGTACCGCCCAGCCGAGCGCAACATACGCGCCATCGAGGATCTTCCTCGCCCGACGACTGTGAAGGACGTCAAAGCCTTTTTAGGTATGGCAAACTTTTTTCGCAAATTCATTAGAAATTTTGCGTTCATGGCAGCGCCGTTGTATGATTTGTGTAGAGCCAAGTCCACTTTCGAGTGGACGGCCGATCAGGAAAAAGCCTTCCTCGACATCAAGGAAGCGCTTGTTTCGCGGCCATGTTTGGCCTTCCCCAGAGACTATGATTTTGTGCTCCATACGGACGGCAGTAAAATTGCTGTTGGCGCTGCTCTTCTCCAAGAGCAGCCTGATAGCAAAAAACTTGCCGTCGTCGGGTTTTTTAGTAAGACGTTATCAGAATCCCAGAAGAAATGGGCTCCTGTTCAGATAGAGCTTTTTGCTATGATTTCGGCCCTACGATTTTTTCGCCCCACTATTTACGGGAATCTTACTCGAGTCCTCTCCGATCACAAACCCATCACCTTTTTGCTCAAACACCATAAGACACATGACAATTTGGCGAGATGGGCGGTGGAGTTGCAAAGTTATAATATTAAGATCGAATACCTGCGCGGTTCCTCGAACGTAGTTGCAGATTGTCTGAGCCGATTGGCTAACAGTGACAATAGGTTCGTCGATGGCACCCCAGAGACTGAGGACATAGTTGAGTTTCCAGTTTGTTTAGTTGGGCTTCCTACTCGAATCCGCCCCTATGATGTGTTATTGGAGCAAAAACAGGATAACTTCTGTTCCGCCCTTATGCAGTTTCTGGAGACTGGGACATTCCCGGCTCGAACGACTGAAGAAGACAAATCGAGCGCTCTAGAGCTCGCCGACACTTCCGTTTTGCGTAAAAACGGATGTTTGTACAAGATTTGCCAGCACAGATCGCTCCCTGAGAAGCAATACGAAGCCCTTTTTCTTCCTGCTAAGCTCCGAGAACCGGTCTGTATAGCCTTCCACTCTTCTCCTAGTGCTGGTGGGCATTTCAGTTGGAAGAAAACGTTAGCGAAAATTGCCCGCAAGTACTTTTGGCCCTCGATGCGCGAGGATATCAATAAGTTCGCCCGCGCCTGCGAACAGTGTCAGCGGAAGCGCGGCCATCAATCGAATCGAGAGCACCTTCTTCCAGTGGCCACCAACGCTGTTTTTCAGTAGGTTTACCTCGATTTAAGTGGCCCATTCCATGTAACCGAAGCTTCTAATAAGTATATTATGTGCCTCATTGATCACTTTACGAAATACGTCGTTGCCGTAGCGCTTCCGGATTGCACTGCAGTAACTGTCGCTCGCGCGCTCATGACCGAATGCATTCTCAAATACGGCGCTATGTCAGAGCTGATTTCGGACAATGCTTCCTACTTAAAGGAGTTGGGCCGTCTCCTCCGCGTCCAGCGTTATTTTTGCACCCCCTACCACCACGAAGGTAACGGGCTTTGTGAGCGCGTCTTTGCAACATTCCAGGCGATGCTCCGGACGTATGTAAGCGAAAATCACCTGGATTGGGACCAGTTTCTTCCAGCCTGCACTTTTGCTTATAACACTAGCGTTCATTCATCTACCAATGAGACCCCTTTCTTTCTCATGTTTGGGCGTGACCCTGTTGTCAACATTGACCTTATGCTTAAACATCACGATTCAGGTCATATCGCAACAGACGAGGATCCGAGCATCTACAAGGAATGCCTCCTGTCAGCGCTCCACGCGGCATGGACGGCGGCGGCGACTTTCAATGCAAAGCGGAGTAGCGACTACAAGAAACAATACGATAAGTCCGGACATTCCCCACTTTCCATTGCAGTTGGTGATCGCGTTTTCTTAAGGAATTTCGTACCGACGCCAGGGCGTTCTCCCAAGCTATGTCTTCCCTGGTTGGGGCAATTTCGTGTTATCGCCGTTAACCACCCTCACGTCACTATTGTCAGTATAACTTCCCCTCAGTCGCCGCCCAAACGTGTCCATCTCAATCAAGTCAAAAAGTGCTTCGAGTTGACTGGTCCGGTGTTCACAAGTCCTTGGGCGCCGATTGAGGAGAACGACGCGTTAACTGATCTCGGTGCGCTGCCCGCTACCATAACAGGATATAACCATGAAGTTCCTCCAACCAGTAGTGATGTCTCTGTACCTCAGTTTTCACACCCTTACGCTACTCGTTTCAGGAAAAGGATCACCTCGCTTTGATGTCGGTGCGGTGACGACCACTTCCCTCAACTTCATTATTTTTTCTTTCCACTGTTTTCGCGTCCTCCTCCATCTTCCTTTCTCTTTCTCGGATTCTCTCTCTTTTTTTTCTTTTCAAGGCGATTATGCTAGCTTTCTGGTCTCCGAGCGTGTTCGCTGTTAACAAGAGTCTATCGCATTATAGTGCTTTATTTCACAACGCCACCCTTTACTATTTAGCGTATTTTCAGATAGTTCTCGTTATTGACGAGTTCTCATGTTGCCGATCCCGAACGAGCAGACGCCCACGGACTGTCACGGCGATTACGAGCCACGTTTGCACTCCGGCCAATCAGGACTGTCCCACGAAGAGCAGCCGCCATCGACTGTCTCCAACGAATTCGACAAGGACTCCTCCGCACCTACCATGGCGCTTCCTCCAGCCATTGGACATCTAACGATTTCGCCGACTGAAGACCAGTTCGCCGGAGAAGAAGCAGCGATGGAAATCGTCGCAACTGACATTGCTCCCGCAGGTGCGCCGCCAGTTTTGCTTTCTTCTGATTTATCTGGAGCTGTTGCTCCTCCACCAGAGCCTGATCGAACTTCTAGATTTTCTTACGTTAGTGTTGTCGCCCGGCAACGGGCCGCTGCGGCGGCCGTAGCCGAAGAAGATCGTTCTGCTCATGCGTCGCTTCCTCCACCAATGGTGCGTCGCAAACGTCCGGCCATGCAGTTGACGCTCCAAACCCATCATCAGCTTCCGGATGAAACCCCTCTGAACCACACCCACCGCCTCATTGGCAGGCACCCTTGGGCTCATTACGTCACACTGCGGGAAGACCCACTTCCGTCCGATCCCGAATCGGTTACTAGCTTGCTCCCGACGTCAATTTACCGTCATATCAAAGGAGGAGGGTATCTCTCCACCCGGTTCGTGTACTCTCTCTTCCCGCGCTCTTTCCGTGAGAGCCCCAGTTCTCGTCATCGTCTTCCCATCGCTGAACTTATGCGCCTTGAACACGCCGTTGTCTTCCGAGAGATGTCTCACACGATTATCAACCAGCTCCAGCAGCGGACCTACCAGCCGGTAGAAAACTCCTTGCCCCCCACGCCCACCCGCTTCATGCCGTCTGTGACATTGCCCGAACCTAAACCCAATTTTCCCGTATTATACCAAGTCGTCAGTCGCGGCCCAGGACAGGGACTCACACTCGAAGCAAAAGACTTTTTCATCATGGGTCCGGACCGCATGGAACTACACCTCATCAAACTCGATCAATTCGCCACCAACGTTGTTAGCAACACCCGCGGCTTTGATCGCGCCTTAGTTTCGGTCAAAGATCTTGTCTGGATATATTCACTGGACCCTACTCCTGCCGCCGTACGAGACTACGCTACCGTCCTGCGTAAGCACGTGTACCACAGGCCACCGTACTCGACAACCAAACGACATTCTTCTTTCGAGTAAAGGAATTCACGTTCGTCACCCCTCCCTCGGTCCCTAAACGCGGGTACGGCATCATTCTGTCTCTTCTTCGTCGCTACAACTCTACCAAGGGTCTCCGCATCGCTTTCGAGAGCGCCCCCGATGCTGTTCCTGTCTCGCCTGCTGCATGCGACTTTCCGGTCGAAAATGCTCGAGAAGATGAGTTCGTCACAGCGCTCAGTCGCCACAACACATCGACGGCCATTCGCTTTTATGAGAGACCAGTCTCCAAGGAAGCTAGGGAGCAGCTCTGCAATCTGATTCGTGTTTTCGTCCCCGCCCATCCCCAAGAAGGTCTCCTCCCACTGAAGGTATTCAAGTTAACTGCCGAAGAACGAGCATGGCTCGACGACCGAGCAACCAACTTCATCAACTACAGGAAGGATCCAAGGGTGGCCCAGCGTCGTATGGCACAGATCTTCAACGTCGCGTGTTCAGCCCTCGCCGCCATAAGCAACCTCAATGACGATCAACGAACCCATGGCCTTACAGCAGTCATTCCTAGTATGGACGCATTTCCCTTATGTTTCGACTTCACGATTCCGGACATGTCCGCTGAGTGTGGATGGACCCATCACCGCCCCGTCTACCTTTGGATAGTGGGTTCACGTTCCCTGGTCCGCGCCACTATCCAGCGATCAGACCATTCCTACAAGGATCGCTCCCTCTCCGTTCGCCTCGTCGCCCCCGTGTGGGCGCACCGTACTCTGTTCGCAGATTGTCAAACTCACGGATCGACAATTGATGGAACCACGTCGATAGCCATTCGTGTCCGCCTGGGTATGATCCCCGCTGGCGCTGACCCCGTCTATGAAATCATCTCGTCGCTTCAGTTGTTCCAGAATCTGTCGTTCGCGTCGAACTCGAGAGCGAACGACATCCTCGACACCGTATACGGCGACCTCCGTCCTCCTATAGGGCCTGTTGGCCCTCCATCAGAGTTTGTTCGTGTCGCTTTCAACGGCAAGACCTTGCATCTTCGCACTGACCAGATAAAAGCGCTGCAGTTGGCCATGTCCGACCTCCCTGTCGTCGCCATATAGGCGGCGTTCGGGACGGGTAAAACCGTCATCGGGGCATTCCTAGCCGCCCGTATATTCCGTACGCAGCGATCAACCGTAATAGCCACGACCACGACAAATACCGCCGTCGCCCAATTTACCGACACGCTACTACGCCTCGACGACGAGCGGAACTTGGACGTGCTCCGATTTGTATGCGACTCTGCGCTGTTGGATGGAACCCCCACAACGCCTGTTGATATCCACACTGTGCTCAAGCGACTCGCCGACGACTATGGCCATCGGATGTCCGACGAGGCCGTCAGGATCTGTAGACGATATAAGCGAGGTCGAGAACTGCTGGAGACCTATTTGTTCAACCCCGACCGTGCGCTCCGCTTGACGGAAGTAGAGCGCGAAGAATACAGGATGGCCGAAAGGGAGGTCTCCGACATCACTAATGACGTCGTTAGGATCATGTTTGAGGTGCGCCCCCCAGCCGTCCTTTGCCTGACCACATCGGCGCTCTTAAACGCAGCGACGTCCGGCGGGATTTTTTGCGAGCTTCTCGCCGACGTGAGGACCATCATCGTCGATGAAGCTTCTCAAATTCCAGAGCCGGCTATGGTCGCAATCGCGACACGGTTCCAGCAGGCACGCCACGTGTACATCGGCGATACACATCAACTGGAGCCACATGCCCGCTGCCCGCGCTCATCGAACCCGGCTCGGTACGGTGCTCGCGGAGTAATGGAACTACTTCTGGCTAAAGGGGTACCGTCGGCACCGCTCAATACCACCTTCAGATCCCACCCTAACCTCCTCCCATTGCCTAACCGACTGTTCTACAACCAGACCCTCGTCAGCGGTACCGAAGCCTCCGACCGTACCATGTACCTGGAGGCTATCCCACACCCAGACACCATTTTACTTCGTGGACGTCGTCGGCTCCTCCAGGCGAGCGATCAACGGATCGCATTCGAACGATGTTGAAGCCGAAGTTTGCCGTCAGCTGGTGCTGTCCCTTCTTTCCAAAGCCCTGGCCCCATCTTCTATAGCCGTCATCGCGTTTTATAAGGAGCAGCTCCGTCTATTGGAGGGCTTCGCACAGGCCGTAAGCGTCGACGTCTATACGGTTGACTCGGTACAAGGCCGCGAAAACGATGTCACTATTCTGCTCACGACAAGGACGCATTTTGATCCTGCCCAAGGCGAGTTTCTTGACGACCCCCGACGGCTCAATGTGGCTCTCACTAGGTGCCGCCACGGGCAGCTCGTCCTTGGTCACGAGCGCTCGCTACGACAGCTGCCGAACTGGGCCCGCGTCTTGGACTGGGCGCACAGTGTTCGCGGCTATACGACGGACTCCGCCCTTCCCGATTTGCTGGACTAATATGTTGCGATGTTTCTTCCCTTTTTCGTAAGTACGATTTCCACTCATTACTAGTTTCATAACCCTATGGTCTTCGCACTTCTCGGTAACGGGGAACTTTCCTCTGTCTTCGCAGTATTCCTCCGTCCACTTCCCTCTTTTCGGCGTTTTGGGAAAGTCCGAGGGCGGACTTTTTTTGAAGGGGGGAGGTGTAAGAAAAGCAGGCTAAACGAAGAACACAAACAGGGCCCCTGACCTACCGGACTTATTGACTGACGTTTCTCGACGATTCTGTGGGCGCTAAACGCTGTATTTAAGGGCCACACGAGAGCAGTCGGGAGCGACGAGAGGACGCGACCAACACCACGAGGACCACCACCACCTACTCCGTCCACGCCACGGACCGCTGAGCCGCCACCGAGCCGCTGCCTGCCTCCGCCGACGTCCCCCCGACCCTGTGTTGTATTCGTGGCTAATAAAGCGTTGAGGGCAACTGACTGTTCGTGCTGCATCCGGAAATGGGTGGGAACCCACTACTATTACCTTGTAGCCCATCCTTCCAGACCTTGAGACGCAACGAGACCCTGAGAATGAGTGCTTGTTGAGCATTTTGTATGTGTGTCAGTTTGTGTTGTTGTCAGTTTGTTGAAAAAGACCCGGTCTCACAACGAGTCTTGGAATCCGAGCAGAGAAAAGGATCGCATGTAAAAGTGCATCTGCCTGCGGAGTGCAGACGTCGATGGCGCCAGCATAGGTTACGTCGAAGGGGAAGAGGGTGTCAGACGGCGTGCAAAAAACCGTGCGTCGACTTGGCTCGCTGCCTCGTGTACGAGCTGACCGGCAACGGGGTAGTCGAGGTTCTACCGACGTAAGGCAGACGCCTGTTGCCCTTCCCTTACCCTTTATATTTATATATTATTATATTATATATTTATATAATAAATATTATATTATTTAGTATGCCCTAACAAAAGCATCCAGTACTCCCTAAGTGCATCATGTAAGGCCCGTACACCCTTACACGATAGTATCTACAGGATCTGGCGCGCGCCCTTGGCCGAGCCGACATTGCGAACAAACGTCCCAAAACCGCGGATGGCACTCCAATGCAGATCCTGGGAGTATTCCAGGCACACTTCGTAATATTCGACCGGTACCACAGATCCACTGCCGGACAAGGAAATTGCTACGTCACCGAATCGACCAACCTAGTTGGACTGGAATGGTGTGTCGAAATGGCACAATATCGTCAGCTGAAGGAAGAGTTCCACTGTTGTCAAGGCGCAGCAGCACTCAACGACATTCGTAAAGACACTGTCACATTCGTGAAAGAAACCTTCGCTGATGTCTTCCAGCCCGGCCTTAAACATTGCACGAAGGCCAAAGCAAAACTTATTCTGAAGCCGGATGCCCAACCTGTCTACCTTCAAAAACGACCGGTGCCGTTCGCCTCCAAGCAGCTCATCGACATCGAAATTGGCAGACTCTTCGCTGCAAATGTCCTTTCACCAGTCGACCACTCAAGTTGGGCAGCTCCAATAGTCGTCGTGAAGAAGAGCAACAGCTCAATCCAACTTTGCGCGGATTTCTCTACAGGGCTCAACGACGCTTTGATGCTCCACCAACACCCGTTGCCCACGACGGAAAAGATATTTTCGAGGCTGAACGGTGATAACCATTTCTCACAAATCGACCTATCGGATGCCTACCTGCAAATCGAAATGGACGAGGAATCAATGGAGCTGCTCGCCATAAATACACCCCGCGGTCTGTTTCGCTGCAATCACCTGCCGTTCGGTGTTAAAACCGCCCCAGGGATCTTTCAACAGATCATCGACACCATGATATCCTGTCTACCAGGAGTAGCGGCCTACCTGGACGACATCTTCGTGACTGGACGCACCACAGATGAGCACCGGAAGAACCTGGAAGCGCTTTTCAGGCGTATCTACGAGTACGGATTTCGTATCCGTCTACAGAAATGCCACTTTCTGATGCCAGAAATCAAATACCTTGGCGTCATCATTGATAAGAATGGACGACGGCCGGATCCAGGAAAGATTCGACCCATCACCGATATGCCACCGCAAGACGTGACACAACTGCCATCATTCCTGGGAATGATCAACTACAGGGTGCGGCAAAAATTCTTGGACACAGATTCCTGGCAGTCTAAACGGCAGATCTCAGGCAAATGAGATGAAATTTATACATTTATTGCCTTTGACCACACACAAGCACAACAAGTACAAGTATAACAAAGCATCTAAGTTTCAAAATGACCTCGTTTCGCACGAATACAGACCCTAAGTCTCTTGGGGAGCGGGTCTACGGCGGCACGCAGGACATCTTCATCAATTTCCGCCCAGGCTCTCTTCAAGGGTTTTTTTAAAGAGAATCAGCGCTCGCCTGGGATGTTGCGCAGGCTTTGCTCTTCGATATGGACCAGATTGAATAATCCATCGGGTTAAGGTCCGGGCTGTTCGGTGGCCAATTTTTTTGCTGAGATGAAATCAGGCAAATTGCACCACTTCTGTACGACTTCGGCACTATGGGCAGGCGCAGAGTCCTACCGATAGGTCCGAGTGGTGTTTTCGAAGTGCTAAGAAGCCCATAGAAGCATTTCTTTCTTCAAAACGTCTTCCAGGACTTGTGGCTGTCGATTTTCCCGGACGCGTCGGTGAACCTGCGTGCCGCCGTAGACGCGTTCCTCAAGAGACTTAGGGCCTGTATTCGTGCGAAAGGAGGTCGTTTCTGAACTTTGATACTTTTTTATATGTGTGTGGTCAAACGCAATAGATGTTATAAATTTCATCTCATTTGCCTGAGATCTGCCGTTTAGACGGCCAAGAATCTGTGTCCAAGAACTTTTGCCTGTACTATGGCGTATTCGTCAAAGAAATGCACAACTTACATGCACCGATGGATCTGCTCCTCAAGAAAAACGCGGAATTTCACTGGTCGTGTGAGCAAGAAGAGGCCTTCAAGCGAGCTAAGGAAGTTATCGCGTCACCACTCCTTTTCACACACTACGACCCCAAGCTGGAGATCGTTGTAGCAGCGGGCGCGTCCAACTACTCCAACGGCGTCGGAGCAGTAATCGCCCATCGATTGGAAAATGGAACGGAAAAAACCATCTGACACGCAAGTCGACGTCTGAACGACACGGAGAGCAAGTACGGGCAGATAGAGAAAGAAGGCCTGGCACGAGTTTTCGCCGTACGGAAATTCCATCGATACCTGATGGGACGACAATTCACAATGTTGACAGACCACCTCTCTTGGCCATCTTCGGGAGCAAAAAAGGCCCAGCGTACACCGCCAATCGACTCCTACGATGGTCGCTGATACTAATGGGCTACGACTTCCGGATCGAATACAGAAAGACAGAAGATTTTGGACAAGCGGATGCGTTATCCCGCCTGATCGCTGAGCAAGCACAACCTTCAGAAGGTCTCGTCATTGCTAGAGCAACAAAGGAAGCCGAAGCAGCATGCCGCGCGGTGCGCAAAATCCTACCTGTCGACATGGACAAAGACGCAGAAGAAAGCGCACAAGACGATACTATCCGGAAAGTCATGGCTTTCGTCCGGGAAGATTCACGGCCGTCAAAGCCATCTCCAGAAATCTAACGGTTCGCCAGCCTTGCTGCCACAATCGCTATCACTGTACAATGACTGCCTCTTCTTCGGACCCCGCACCGTCATACCGAAGACACTGCGCACTCGAGTACTGAATCTGCTACATGAAAGACATCCTGGTAGCACAAGGATGAATATGCTGGCAAGAGCGTACGTCTACTGGAACAATATCACAAAGGATATTGAAAACTACGTGCGGCGATGTCACAGCTGCCAAGAAGCATTGAAGGAGCCGATAAAATCAACGCTCTTCTCCTGGCCAATAGAAACGGAACCATGGTCGAGGATACACAAAGACTTCGCCGGACCAATGTACGGAAAAATATTCCTCGTTGTCGTCAATGCTTTTTTCTAAATGGCTGGAAGTGATAGAAATGCCGACGACAACAACAAAGGCTACTGTACGCCAACATTGCAAACTCTTTGCCCAGTTTGGATACCCAAGAACCATGGTGTCCGACAACGGAAGTTAATTTACCTCAAGAGAATTTGCCGAGTTCTGTGAGGTAAATGGTATTCAAACCGTACGTTCGCCACCGTACCACCCGCAGTCAAACGAACAAGCCGAACGATTCGTCGACACATTCAAGAGGACCATGCGCAAGCAGGAATGTCCCAAAGAGACTGTGTAGGCTCTTCAGGAGTTCTTTGTATCGTACAGAAGGACACCGTCTCCATCATCCCCGAACGTACGGTCACCAGCCGAGAATTTCCTGCAGAGGAAAGCCAATTCACCTCTGTCCCTACTGACTACACCCAGAACTTGGAGGTCTGGAACAAGGAACTATGCAATGGAAGAGCAGTTGAACCGCCATCATGGGGCCCGATCCAGAATCTTCACGCCAGGCGACATGGTATGAGCACGAGAATACAGAAGAAACCAAAGTAAATGGGCTGCAGGAAGGATCGTCGCTCAACGAGGACACGCCATATTTGACGTTTCGATAAACGGCACTATTGAAAGACGCCATGACAATCAGTTACGCCCTGATTGTAGGAAGGATATCGACCCAAATCTCAACAATTTTAATGACCTCCTATTCGAAGGAAACACGCTACTGCGCCCAACCAAGCTGAAACTGCAGTGGAACAGTCGAACTCGCAGGAACGCACGGATGTGTCGGAGCCCGAAACAACAACGCCAAGACAAGACAAGCACCGAACCGGCTGCAGATCGATCTAACATTTAGATCCTATGATTAGTTATTTTTTTAGTTGTGTAAGTGATCAGGGTTAGTCATTCGCTGCGCGATTGATCCGAATGGTTACAGAGCGCGAGAGGCGTGTCGGCGACGATCGGAGATGCGAGGAGTTCCGAGGAAGCGACGATGCAAGCCGGCAGCAGGCCACGCCGTTCCGACCGCGAGGCTCCACCGCCACCCGACTTGGACGTGATCCTTCCGGGTCTACGGTCCATTATTTGATAAACCGTATTCCTACTCGTGTTGTGCTGGGCCAAACCATTCATTGTTGTTATATGAAAGTAAATATGTCTTTCAACTTTCACATTCATCATAGGAGGGAGGTGTTGAGGATAGATCGTGTTGTATATGTTATGGTCAAGATGTTCTACACTAGGCCATGGTGTTGCTCTACGGCCACCCAATCTAACCAATCAGATAGTTTCGCCGCCCAAGCGGAGCCGTATAAAAAGCCGCTGGTTTGTTAACAGTTTGTTCGTGTTTGTTAGAAAATAAAGTTGCCACTGAGCTTCAACATCTTAGTGCCTGTTAGGTCCTTAACAGGTAGCAAAATGATTTCCACTCTTGTACAGAAAATCGTCTTCTAGTTAGACCGAGAGAAAGCCGCGTTTTGCCGTCGTTCTCGCGCTAGCCACCCACAGGAATTCGCTCTACAATATGCGACTAGCGGTGGAGGGAACCACGGACGCTGTCACCGTTCCGGCATCGCTTATTCAATTCAATGCGTCTTTGATCAAGGAGGGAACGATCGTGAAGGCGCTGACACGTCGAAAGATCTCATGTGCTGTTCGGTTTTCAGAGCCGCCCGCGTCCCCCGAGGCGCGAGACGCGCTATGCCATAATGTGTACATGTTCTTCGCTGCCAATCCTTCTGACGCCTTACTCCCGACGGCAGTTCATCAACTAACACGTGAGGAACAGGCTTGGGTCGTAGACCGCCTAAATCACTTTGACAACTATGTGAACGATAATGATCGTGCTATTGTTACCATGGCGAAGATGTTTAACACCGCAGCCTCGGCCCTTGCCGCCTACGGCTACTTGAATGACAACCATCGTGTGCATCGGCTAGAAGCAGTGGTACCTAATTTCGCTGATTTCCCACTCCAGCTGAACTTCACCCTGCCGGACGTCACCACGGACAGTGGGTGGCGCGTCCACAGAATGATTGGAGTCTGATACCGTCTTTCAACTTTCACATTCATCATAGGAGGGAGGTGTTGAGGATAGATCGTGTTGTATATGTTATGGTCAAGATGTTCTACACTAGGCCATGGTGTTGCTCTACGGCCACCCAACGTTCATAGGGTCGTTAGCGGAGCCGTATAAAAAGCCGCTGGTTTGTTAACAGTTTGTTCGTGTTTGTTAGAAAATAAAGTTGCCACTGAGCTTCAACATCTTAGTGCCTGTTAGGTCCTTAACAGGTAGCAAAATGATTTCCACTCTTGTACAGAAAATCGTCTTCTAGTTAGACCGAGAGAAAATACCGTACTAACCCGCATACTGTGCGGTGGCGGGAATAGTCATGCATACGACAACAGAAGATTTTCCGCACAGGAGTGGAGATTATTTCGCTACCAGTTAAGGACCTAACAAACAACAAATTCAGGAGTTCACCGCGCTTGTTATTTGGATCGACCATAGCCTTAAATTTGGTGGCAAGGGTATAGGGTATTAACTAGAAGCATCCAGTTGTTCGCTGCGCGGGTGGGGAGAGCGGTAAACTTGTTTTTCTAAACCCTCCAAGAGTAAGGGGAGTAGGACAAGAGCGTGTTGGTGGTTGATGTTGAAATTATCTACAAGGTATCCGTAGTCGTCCAAAAATTCTTCAAAGGTACAGTCTCCCACTGCGGTATTTCTTAATGCGGTTCTCCAAAAGGCGGCTTGAGATTTATAGCTCCGCGGGGTTGATAGACAAGGCATCTGATGTTGGTGGATCCATTATTCGTGCAGGGGGTGGTGGGGAAGGTATTGTTCGAAAGTGTCACCGATGTCTTGGTCGTCCCAGGATAGTTCGTTAAGTTCTCCCTCAATGTCAATATCCGAAGGACTAGAAATCGTCTGCTGCTTGATGTGGCCTCTTGTTTTTACGTTGAAGGTTATGCCACTTCCAACGGACGAGGGCCGGGTGGCAGGTTCTTCTTTTTCCTGTGGTGGGGGGAGGGTGGAAGAAGGTCTGGGTTTATCTGTGCCGGTAGATTGATTCTCTTCTTGTGGTTGTTCTCCTATTGGAATAGGAGTGCTAGAGCCTATAACGAGATGCTCAAACGACTTGGTTTCGATGCTGACGTTCCTGGGATGCCGTTATAGAGATAGGTTGTAAGCTTACGTTTATAAGGGAGATTCGGACGGCGATAAGGTTTGGGTGGCAACAGCTGAACTAGTTTAGGAGTCTTTGGGATGAATGGAATTTCGGTTTTGTAAGTAATGTTGCTTCTTTTGGAGATATCGTAGGTTTTCTCGGTTCAGAAGGATTGATTGTGGAAGGTGTGTCCGGTCGCAAAGGCAGCCGAAGATAATTTTCTGAAAATGGGGAAAAGGGAGGAAAAAGAAAAGGAGAAGAAGGAAAAATATATTAGAATGCGAGGTGGGGTCGGGTTGGTTTGAGGGAGTTTCTCAGACAATGAGTGATGAAGTTTTGATGTCTGGTAGATCCCGGGTATTGATCTCCCGTTCACCAAGCCCAGGTAATATGTTGCCCCTGAAGTTCCTGCACAGAAAAAAGAAGGAGAAGAGGAAAGAGAAGCGAGAAAAATCCTCAATGAAGAGCAGAGTTTCAAAAGTAACAGTTTACGTGGGCCTCAGAGCCAAATAGTGGGCAGGTATGCGACGATGACGTTAACTGTTCTGTAGATCAAATTTAGAAACTATGTCGTGATGTCGTTGGATTCCGGTGGTACTGCAAATACTTCTGAAAATTTATTTTGCAAGCGAAACGGAGAGACATTCTGCTACTGCAAATGGCACCCAAGCAGAAGCGGTGTGTCAGAAAATAGGTTTTCTGGGGCCTTCCGCTCCCCAACATATGGATTAAGGGTCATCTTACTTTTTAAAGGGCGTGTAGGTGCGCTTGTAACAATGATAGTAATCTATTAGCACGTACAGTTTAAATTTTGATCCGTGGTGCGAGGCTAATGAAAAATATCGCTGCTCTCTAAAACCAGTACTGTGGTTTTTCCCCGTCACACTAAATAAGGGCCCTAAATTAAGTTTCAAGGTCAATGTAATCTTAGCCTCGCTAATGAATCGCAAAAGAGAGCAGGGTGTGACGTTAACGCCTGATGGAACTCCGACTGTTGAGGTTTCGTGCGGGGGGTTTGAGAATTGGCGGCAATATAGCAAAAATAGGGACTATTGCGGACTTTGGGAAGACCAGTATCGAAAGGAAAGAGAGAAAAGATTGGCTGAAAGCAGAAGGGGTCATTATATTTTTGAATTGTTATGAATTCAAACTGAGGAACGCAAAATAAGGCGACGAAGGAAATATTAGGTTGTTAACTAATTATTTGCCGTTTTTTTCAAGCTTCTGTTGTGCGCCTACTAGAGAAGCTGCCGAAAACGTCCAGGTAGCGTTCGATAGAGAATTATTTGCTCTTTCACGACATGTATCTGCTTTTTACGAAACCTTGAAATTTTGATAACTTTTTGGCCAAGAAGTTGAAATTAAAAATGAGAAAAATTGACACCACCGACAGTGAGTTTTCCCTGCTTCGTTTCGCAACTTTCTGCAAAATCTTATATACCGTCTGAAAGCTGACGAATTTTTCTATAAAAAGTTGTACAGTTTGTTTTGGTTTTCCTTGGCTTTTGTTTACTTATAGAGCGTCAAAGTGGGCTATCTAAAAGAAGACAATAATTTTTGGATGCTCATGCTGCCTTTCTGCCGAGCATTTCGAATGAGCTCCAAACACGCCACGATAGAGCATTTGTTGCTCTATCAGGTAGTGCTTTTATTTTTCCATACTAGCCGTTTTCAAAACTTTTATCATGAAAGTGTTTTCAAAATTCCTCGACGTGTAAAACGTTTCGTTGGAAACCTTTTGCAGAATTTCAGGTACCGTTCGGAAGAGGAGGATGTGTGCTATGAGGAGATGCATCACACTTTTTGAATCGCACCGAGTTTTGTTAACTTTCGGGTCGACAAAGTGAAGGTTCGACGGCTCGCGTGGCCGCGCTGCGCGGCCAACGCGGCGGCCGCACGCGCACCCCCTCTGTAATTTCGCGGCGGTGCGGTCGTCGCGTTGGCCGCACAGCGCGGCCACGCGAGCCGTCGAACCTCCACTTTGTCGACCTAAAAGTTAACAAAGCCTGATGCGATTGAAAAACTGTGATGCATTTCCTTGTAGCACACATCCTCTTCTTTCGAACGGTACTTGAAATTCTGCAAAAGGTTCCCAACGAAACGTTTTATACGTCAAGGAATTTTGAAAACACTTTCATGATAAAAGTTTTCAAAAACGGCTACCATGGAAAAATAAACGTACTATCTGATAGAGCATCAAATGCTCTATCGTGACGTGTTTAGAGCTCATGGAAAACGGTCGGCAGAAAGGCAGCACAAGCATCCAAAAATTATTGTCTTCTTTGAGACACCTCACTTTGACGCTCTGTAGGTAAACAAAAACCAACGAAAACGAAAACAAGCTGTATAAAGTTTTATAGAAAAATTTGTCAGCTTTCAGATGGTGTATACGATTTTGCAGAAAGTCGCGAAACGAAGCAGGGAAAGCTCACTGTCGGTGGGGTCAATTTTTCTTATTTTTGATTTCAACTTCAATGGTCAAAAAGTTATCAAAATTACAAGGTTTCGTAAAAGGCATATAGATGACGTGAAAGAGCAAATAATTCTCTATCGAACGCTACCTGGACGTTTTCGGCAGCTTCTCTACTAGGCGCACAACAGAGGCTTGAAAAAAAACGGCAAATAATTAGTTAACGACCTAATAGTTCACGAGTATTCTAGGACCTCTCTTCTTGAACTTCATAGCTTTCTCTTGCTTCTGTGTAAGACGGAAATTCGCACGGAAGTAAGAGAAAGCCATGAAGTTCAAGAAGAAAGACGGACGATGACGTTGTAGAAAGTATGACCTTCTTCGTAGAGCTTCTCCAACTCCTCGACTTCTTCGTCATCGTAGTCCGATGTTGAAGCGTAGACTACGAACACTGTCAACGCTGGTATTGATCCGCGTCGCATCAGCCGTAAACGTCCGATTCGGGTTGCAAGTTGTTCGAGCGAATCAATGTTCATGGCCAAGTTCGTGTTGGTCAGTCTGATGACGCTGTCTTTGATGTTCCTGGCTTGCATCGTCAGGTCTTCGACAGATGCATTCGATGCAAGCTTTCGCGCGTTGAAAGTACAGATCGTCATCCTTGTCCTTCTTCTATTCGGTCTCTAGCTCCTGAGATTTTAGCAGCCTCCCTGTACTCGTCGTTCTTAACGCTGCCGTATTGGGGCTCTTTCGGGATCAGGGGAATGAGGCCATTTGTTGTTACTGCTTTCGGCTCATGAAGAGGGTGCAGATAGCTTGCCAAGCTCTGGTGTACGGGTTGCATACGGCGTTTAGCTAGTTAGGCTATCCCGCTAGAGCTAAGGGCTTATTTATCAGAGGCGACCCTGACCCGCCTCTCCTATACTTCCGTATCCACCGAATGCGAGTTTTTATTCTGCGCGTTTAACATCCGTGAGGTGGTGTCACAGTTTGGCACAGTAGAATCAGCTCCGCCGACGTCTCACTTCTGAGGTGAGTTTTGGTCCACGATGAATACCCTATTCGCCACCTGGGGCCGTCACGTAGCCTCGCTACCAACCGTCTGGGGTTCCTTCTTGAAGGAGGACCATCAAACAAGAAGGTCCATGGATGGAATTAAAACCACTGGGTTATTGTTTTCAGAATTTCCGGTCAATTGCGATGGGTTATAGTAAGAACGAACGTTTCGATAATCGCACATCAGACGCGAATTTCGAAGTTGGATTTCCTTTAGTTCGCTTTTCCCTGTAAATTGATCTTGTTAAAAATCGTTGGAATCAGTTCACTGATCTCCTTCATAAATTGTCCTTCATAGCTGCAATGATTTGAAAATTTGTAAATCAAAAATCAGTGTTACTTGTGCCACATTGACTTTTGGAGGTAGAATAAGCTCTTCTCCAAAAATCGTTTCCGATGTCTTCGTGGAGTTGTGTACTTCATAAATTCTTCTTTAAGAATCACGTGATCATCTACACTTCCTGTCGATTAGAAGGCTTCAAACATGCCCGTAAAAAGACAACCATTGCTGGACAGACTACAGGCGTTGCCGCTGGACAACGTCTTGTTCGGCGAGGGGTGAGGACAGTTCGAGTTCAGGTATGTAAATTCACGTCGTCCTTCCCTCTGATCATACCAATAGTTTTGACAAATTTAGGCCAAAGGACTGGGACCAGGGCGAATGACGTGCGTGAAAGGTCTTACTGTGGCTGGTGTCCATGTCGTAAGTATAACGGATCACACCCCACTGAAAGAACTAGGACCCCGACCGAGAAAGATTAGAAGAGTTTAAAGATTGCTAGAATCTTCAGATGTATATTTGTTGTCATATTTTGTTAGGTTTGTTTCCGGAATAAATGTAAAATTTTTGTACAGTGTAATGCGAACCGGATGGGAAACTCCGTCCGGATTAGTGCGATGATTACCATATTGTTGTATTGATCACGACATGTGAGTTCCGATAGTGAGCTGTATTTCTGTCTATACCTGTCCTCGCTTGGTATAAGACCCTACATACCTTTATCAATGCGATAAATGTTTCAAGAGAGGGAATCTGGGGAACCGCGGAGCTGGGGATGCCTGATCTTCATTGTGGCAGCGGTAAGTGTCGTGTCTTATTAGCTATTTTGGTCGGTATGTACATGCCACAGGTCACTTTCATGAACCTCGTTGTTGTTATGACAATTCGCATATTGTTGGACTCTGAAGATGAAATCAACGAGCCTATCATTAAAGGTGAGTCACCCACCGTTCTTGCGTTTTGGTACAATCGGAATGCCACTAGCTGGAGTAATTTTTGGAATGTTGTGCTATTTTGAAGAACGCGTCCTCTGTCACTTACAGAGGACCACATTAGTATGAAGGGGAATACGTGTGGAAGAGTAGTTGTTCTTCCTGAAATACGTTAAAGAGATGCTAGAATCCTGGACGAATTACTTGTTGCTCTTACTCTTCGGTTACAATTCAATGTACTTCCTGCTGATAAGGGTCTACTGGGACGATGTTTAATGGACTGAATTACATTTTTGACAGCGTTGCGAATTGTAGCGCTCCTTTCGTTAAAATTAAATCAACACTGTCCATCTAATGAAGGAGGAAACGAGTTTTTGGAGGAAGCTCGTCATCCTCCTTGTATGCGGCTTGTTGTTGGCAGAATTTTTTCTACGGATGGTGCCCCCGATATGGTTGTATTATAACATTTTCGAATTTGCTCACTATTCACAGCGAGTGAGCCACAGAGGTTTGGCCAGTCAGAGACTTTCAGCAGTGAAGTCTGTGCTGGGCGACGTTTACACACTTGCAGGGCCAAAGTTGTCAAAAACAAGTGTTTGTTAGTGAGCGGAGGGTTGGTAGCTTCGGCAGGCTCCTTATCTGTATGCGAGCCTGGGTTCAAAACGTGTTAGAAAATATTGATCAATATTTGTTCAGGCACATGCCAGGACGAGGGCACGCGTCGTTCTGGTAAGGGGCGCTACTGACAACCGCATGGTCGAGCGGTCGTTCCACGAACGGGCTAATTAAGCCATAAATCACTGCGGAGTCGGCTAAATTGGCACCAGGCTCGCTCAGGAAGGTAGAATTACTGACCAGGTATAGCGGCTGGCTGTCGATAGTCATTCTACATACCATCCCTTTACGATTTTAATGGAACACGAACGACGCGTCGCATCCCTAGGAGACTGGCTAATGCCAACACCTTTACCTTTACATGTCAGAACCTCTTGTGCCCTCACAGCAGCGGCGAGGATAAGGGACCAGCTGGTGTGATCGGTGCTTCGGAACCTCACTGTTCAAGAAATCTTGGTAGCGGACGCATATGCCTTTACAGAGGCATGAAACATGAACACAGATATCGCGCATCACAGTATTCAGAACAATTTTCCGAGCAGTCTGGAACATTGCTCGTTTCCGAGACGCCTAGAAATCCTTCAAGGAAGCATGAATTGAGCTCAGCTTCTTTTAGGATTGAAATTGTCCATTAGGATATGTCCACTGGCGATGTTTCGCTGTTGCAATGTTCCGCTTCCTCTACATCAAGTCTCCTTTTGACGAATCTTTTGACAGATCTATAGCAAGCTACGCTTTTGTGCTTCCCTGAAAGATCGGTAAAGGTTGCGATGTGCACTTTTCAGGCAAACTACGAGAGCAGTTGACGATATTTCTGGGAATTTTCACTTTAACGTTCTTCTTTGGATGCTGGTGCTGTTTCTGTTGCGGTTGCTCATTGTGCAAGTACGTACCGCTGTGATATTCTGTATACAACTGATGGGCCTGATAGTTTTTCCTAACCCAAATCTGTAGCTGCCTCTAATACGTAGCAAGTATAAAAGCGAAGAAATTTCTAAATACAACTTCAAACATTTATAACACTATCGCTCCGGCACCTCGCATAAACCATTCTATAAAAGCTGTTTCAGGTGGGCACTCGATTGTCCAAGGTTATTCAGCAAACTGATCACTGCCGCATCGTATAAATTCATCTCTTCTCATCCATCACTGCGTCGAAAATTTAGAAAGGAAGATGGAAGTACACTTCAAATATATTATGTGAAGGAACACGCCCGACAAGCGGTCTCGTGAGGGTTTTGGTTACCGATTTGTGATTGGATTAAAATAGATGTGATAGAGTGCATGACACTGGTGAGGGGATGGGCGAAAATTCGTGAAAGTGTAAGTTTAGGTGTTGTAAATGGCACATGATCTTACAAAAAATACTAGAAGTCTCCCGCGCACAGATCATAGAATGCCTTGATTTCGATTTTTCCTCACTAAAGCCGCACCACGAACGGCGTAAATATATTTGGTAGAAAAATCCGTCTCTAAGTCTTGTGCGTCCTTTCGGGTGCTGATCTCGAACGCGAATGACAATTATTCCAGTCGGGTTCGTGACTTCATGAGAAAAGCTCCAATGCCCAGTTCCCCGGGTCTTAATTCAAATTCCTAATTGTTGGAAACGGAAGATGCCCTGGGTACATATTTACCTAAGACCCGGCATTCCTCAGCGGTCGCTGGGCGGTAGAAGCAAGTTGAGGGAGGGACCACCGCCACCATATGCCCCAATTGGGTAATATACAAAATTGATGCGAAATTGCTCCAAGACGTAAACACTGCTTGAGTTTGTGTGCAGAGCTCTTATGGGAACATTTTAAATACGTTACTTGTGCAGCATATCTGTATATCTATGATGCCTAGCCATTAATTTTCTTTACTCCATGACGCAAATGTGTATTACACGCATTTACCACTTCATCAAGTGTATATTCTCCATAAATTACAGTACCAATGAAGAAGATGAAGAAGATGAAGAAGATGAAGAAGATGAAGAAGATGAAGAAGATGAAGAAGATGAAGAAGATGAAGAAGATGAAGAAGATGAAGAAGATGAAGAAGATGAAGAAGATGAAGAAGATGAAGAAGATGAAGAAGATGAAGAAGATGAAGAAGATGAAGAAGATGAAGAAGATGAAGAAGATGAAGAAGATGAAGAAGATGAAGAAGATGAAGAAGAAGAAGAAGAAGAAGATGAAGAAGATGAAGAAGATGAAGAAGATGAAGAAGATGAAGAAGATGAAGAAGATGAAGAAGATGAAGAAGATGAAGAAGAAGAAGAAGAAGAAGATGAAGAAGATGAAGAAGATGAAGAAGATGAAGAAGAAGAAGAAGATGAAGAAGATGAAGATGAAGAAGAAGAAGAAGATGAAGAAGATGAAGAAGATGAAGAAGATGAAGAAGAAGATGAAGAAGAAGAAGAAGAAGAAGAAGAAGAAGAAGAAGAAGATGAAGAAGATGAAGAAGATGAAGAAGATGAAGAAGATGAAGAAGATGAAGAAGATGAAGAAGATGAAGAAGATGAAGAAGATGAAGAAGATGAAGAAGATGAAGAAGATGAAGAAGATGAAGAAGATGAAGAAGAAGAAGAAGAAGAAGAAGATGAAGAAGAAGATGAAGAAGATGAAGAAGATGAAGAAGATGAAGAAGATGAAGAAGATGAAGAAGATGAAGAAGATGAAGAAGAAGAAGAAGATGAAGAAGATGAAGAAGATGAAGAAGATGAAGAAGAAGAAGAAGAAGATGATGAAGATGAAGAAGATGAAGAAGATGAAGAAGATGAAGAAGATGAAGAAGATGATGAAGAAGATGAAGAAGATGAAGAAGATGAAGAAGATGAAGAAGATGAAGAAGATGAAGAAGATGAAGAAGATGAAGAAGATGAAGAAGATGAAGAAGATGAAGAAGATGAAGAAGATGAAGAAGATGAAGAAGATGAAGAAGATGAAGAAGATGAAGAAGATGAAGAAGATGAAGAAGATGAAGAAGATGAAGAAGATGAAGAAGATGAAGAAGATGAAGAAGATGAAGAAGATGAAGAAGATGAAGAAGATGAAGAAGATGAAGAAGATGAAGAAGATGAAGAAGATGAAGAAGATGAAGAAGATGAAGAAGATGAAGATGAAGAAGATGAAGAAGATGAAGAAGAGAAGATGAAGAGAAGAAGAAGACGATGATGATGAAGAAGAAGAAGAAGAAGAAGAAGATGAAGAAGATGAAGAAGATGAAGAAGATGAAGAAGATGAAGAAGATGAAGAAGATGAAGAAGATGAAGAAGATGAAGAAGATGAGAAGATGAAGAAGATGAAGAAGATGAAGAAGAGAGAGATGAAGAAGATGAAGAAGAAGATGAAGAAGATGAAGAAGATGAAGAAGATGAAGAAGATGAAGAAGATGAAGAAGATGAATGAAGAAGATGAAGAAGATGAAGAAGATGAAGAAGATGAAGAAGATGAGAAGATGAAGAAGATGAAGAAGATGAAGAAGATGAAGAAGATGAAGAAGATGAAGAAGATGAAGAAGATGAAGAAGATGAAGAAGATGAAGAAGATGAAGAAGATGAAGAAGATGAAGAAGATGAAGAAGATGAAGAAGATGAAGAAGATGAAGAAGATGAAGAAGATGAAGAAGATGAAGAAGATGAAGAAGATGAAGAAGATGAAGAAGATGAAGAAGATGAAGAAGATGAAGAAGATGAAGAAGATGAAGAAGATGAAGAAGATGAAGAAGATGAAGAAGATGAAGAAGATGAAGAAGATGAAGAAGATGAAGAAGATGAAGAAGATGAAGAAGATGAAGAAGATGAAGAAGATGAAGAAGATGAAGAAGATGAAGAAGATGAAGAAGATGAAGAAGATGAAGAAGATGAAGAAGATGAAGAAGATGAAGAAGATGAAGAAGATGAAGAAGATGAAGAAGATGAAGAAGATGAAGAAGATGAAGAAGATGAAGAAGATGAAGAAGATGAAGAAGATGAAGAAGATGATGAAGAAGATGAAGAAGATGAAGAAGATGAAGAAGATGAAGAAGATGAAGAAGATGAAGAAGATGAAGAAGATGAAGAAGATGAAGAAGATGAAGAAGATGAAGAAGATGAAGAAGATGAAGAAGATGAAGAAGATGAAGAAGATGAAGAAGATGAAGAAGATGAAGAAGATGAAGAAGATGAAGAAGATGAAGAAGATGAAGAAGATGAAGAAGATGAAGAAGATGAAGAAGATGAAGAAGATGAAGAAGATGAAGAAGATGAAGAAGATGAAGAAGATGAAGAAGATGAAGAAGATGAAGAAGATGAAGAAGATGAAGAAGATGAAGAAGATGAAGAAGATGAAGAAGATGAAGAAGATGAAGAAGATGAAGAAGATGAAGAAGATGAAGAAGATGAAGAAGATGAAGAAGATGAAGAAGATGAAGAAGATGAAGAAGATGAAGAAGAAGAAGAAGAAGAAGATGAAGAAGATGAAGAAGAGATGAAGAAGATGAAGAAGAAGAAGAAGATGAATGAAGATGAAGAAGAAGATGAAGAAGATGAAGAAGATGAAGAAGATGAAGAAGATGAAGAAGATGAAGAAGAAGAAGAAGAAGAAGATGAAGAAGAAGAAGATGAAGAAGATGAAGAAGATGAAGAAGATGAAGAAGATGAAGAAGATGAAGAAGATGAAGAAGATGAAGATGAAGAAGATGAAGAAGATGAAGAAGATGAAGAAGATGAAGAAGATGAAGAAGATGAAGAAGATGAAGAAGATGAAGAAGAAGATGAAGAAGATGAAGAAGATGAAGAAGAAGAAGAAGAAGAAGAAGAAGAAGAAGAGAAGAAGAAGAAGAAGATGATGATGATGATGAAGAAGAAGAAGAAGAAGATGAAGAAGGAGAAGAAGATGAAGAAGATGAAGAAGATGAAGAAGATGAAGAAGATGAAGAAGATGAAGAAGATGAAGAAGATGAAGAAGATGAAGAAGATGAAGAAGATGAAGAAGATGAAGATGAAGAAGATGAAGAAGAAGATGAAGAAGATGAAGAAGATGAAGAAGATGAAGAAGATGAAGAAGATGAAGAAGATGAAGAAGATGAAGAAGATGAAGAAGATGAAGAAGATGAAGAAGATGAAGAAGATGAAGAAGATGAAGAAGATGAAGAAGATGAAGAAGATGAAGAAGATGAAGAAGATGAAGAAGATGAAGAATAAAAACATAATACAGTTGTTAAATTTAATTTTTAAGAAAATTAATTCTTAGTATATTTTTTATCCTGTTTCACCTTTTAGCCCTATACAGGATAAAAATATCTAAGAGCAAGCAACTATATATTGAAGAATAATATTAAAGGTATTATACGGACAGGTAACACTCCCTTAGGATCATCAGTAGGGCCAGGAGTGTACCATGGGAGGTAATGTTACTGGAGTATATATACGCCATGGAGATCAAAAATAAGGGCGGGAGCGGTAAACTTTAGGATAAGGTATATACGCCATGGAGATCATAAGAAAGGGCGGGAGCGTAAAACGCTAGGGTGGGAAGTATTCGGAGTATGACCTCTAAAGATTATTCAATTCTAGAAGTTCTTTAATTAATCCTTGCAAGTTTTTAAACTTATGCAAATTATTATACTTATAATAGATGAATTTATTTTTTATAATACAAGAGATTATAGCCTTATGTATTATAGTTTCTTCAAACTGTGAATCATGCAGGACAATAATCAGTTTTCTTAAGTTGTCATAGAAATCAATGTACTCACTACATTTTTTAGCTATTCTTAATATTTCTGAATAAATTATAGCAATTTTAACTGTTCTGCTTATATAGGAGTCACCGTGAGTAAATCTAACTACCTTGAAATGAAAATAATCTGTTTTATTATAAAGTTTTGTAATTATTTTATTCTGATTAATTATCAAAGTATAGTCTAAGAAATTACTTTGGTAATGATTTGTATGTGTTTTTTCTATGGTCATAATATTATTATATATACTCTTAATGATTACGTCTACATCACTTTCTGTGTGGTTGTGTATAATTAAAAGATCATCCATGTAACGAAAAGGGTGAAATTCTTGTATGTACCTTTTTATTTTGCTAGCATATTTAAATTCTAAAAAAGTGAGGGTCAAGTCAGCTAATATTGGACTAGCATTACCACCTTGTGGAACACCTTTAATTTGCTTAAATATTTTATTACCAACTTTACAGTAACTATTGTTAAGAAGTAGTTCTATCATGTAAATTATATCATGTATAGTATAATTTCTATAGTATTCTTTATTAATGGGTTCATTGGTATAGAAGACATTTTTATAGCCACACGTTAAATATTTTTTATTTGAGTTTTTGAAGCAAATTTTTAGAATTTCTATATTGTTGTGTAATATATTGTTATGTGGTATGTTAGTGAACATATTAGAGAAATCTGCCGTGTACACTTTTAAATTATTATTATGAATGTTGATAATATCATTAGTGATATTAGTATCTTCTATTGACCAATAGCATTTTATACTGTTGTTATATTTTTGTAAATTATTGGCATAATTTTTAAAATGCTTCCTAATATGTTTTAGAATAATTGTTAGCTCCATAGCTAATGGTTTGATACTACTGTTGGATGCTCCAGTGATAAATCTAAATTTAATTGGATTTTTGTGTAATTTTGGAATGCAATAAAGTAAAGGTATTTTGTTATATCCTTCTTGTTGAAGATTGAGTTCATTAATTAATTTTTTATGTTTATTTAATAAATTTGCCTCCGTATCTTCAACAGCACAATAGGTATGGACAAAATCACTGTTACTGACATTTTGAATTTCATTAACTATGTTAGTAAGGTAGAATTTTTTACATATGATGCAGAAATTTGCGCTAGCTTTATCTAATGGGGTTATAATAAAATTATCTCTTATATATGTCATATCAATGTTATTCATTTTATTCTTATTGTAAGAGATTGGAGGGAAAAATAGGGGTTTATATGTAGAACTATTAAAAAAATTATCATAAATATTAGATATTTGCTGCATGGTTGCATTTTTTAATTTATATCTATTTTTAATTTTAGATTTTAGTATACTAAAGATTTCAGTCCATTTTTTGATAATTTCATTTTTATTTAGGTATAGAGGTAATCTATATTTTGTTCCTCTGTTTAGTAGGTTTGTAATATTAATGTTTTTAAATATGTTAACATTACCTGTTATTATATGTTTATGGTGATTATCAATGTAATTTGGATAATTATCACATGGACATTTGTAATAATTCAAATTTTTGATATCAAAGTTGTTCAAAGTATAGTTATAATTGAAAAATGTTTTGGATATTGGATTGGCATATTCATAAATCATCCTAAAAGGTATGTATGTAGCTTTACTATTATCTGTTATAAGATCAGTTACTTTTTTGTTGTTTATGATCTTATTAATTTTGAAGTTATCCAGGTTACTGTTATAATACGGAATTTTAATGTTAATGAATTTTTGATTACTCTTTTTTGAGTTCGAATCAGTGATATTATTATTTTTTAGGCTAAAGTAACATAGTGTGCTAATTAATAATTTTTTGTGATCTTTGCTAATGTCTATGTAGTAAATATTATTAATACAAAGGGATGTGAGTATATTTATAAATTTTTTATTTTTACTTTTAAGGTATCTAAATATGGTGTAACAGTTTAGGTTACTAGTGTTGAAGAACTCATTGATATCTAGGATAACTTCCTCTTTACTATAGGTTTTGTTGTTATTCTTCCTATTCTTTGCTCTATTAGATCTAGTTTTAATAATTTTTAATGAGAAGAACGGATGATTACTTTTATGTAGTAAGGGGTTGTTAATAGTGGTGATGTTACCATAACCTTTAATATTATCATTAAGCCCGTAAGGGTGAGCTGTTAGTAACAATTTTATCCAAAAAAGTTCTTTTTCTCTCAGTATTGAAATGTCTTTATTAGGTTCAAGATTATCTAAAATGGTGACATAAAAAGATTTACAATTACTGGAGGTGAAATGTTCATAAAGTAATTTGGTGCAATCTTTTTTGTTTATATGATAAATATGTTCTTTAATCCTGCATTTTAATTTTCTTGTGGTCAGTCCAACATATTGCATATTACAATTAGAACATGTTAAACAATATATAACATTTGTTGAATTACAGTTAGCATCTCCTTCTAAATAGGTGTTGATATGGAATTTAGTAATATTGGAAACAATTTTATTATCATTATTAGTTATATTACAAATCCTACAATTCGTAGAGCATATTTTAGGTTTTATTGTTGAACCAAATGACAACAGGTTGTATTTATTCCCTACCTTAATTTTTTGAAGAACTGGAACCTGAAAATAATTGGAGGAAGTAATGGAATTAGTATAAGTGTTTTTTGGCCTGAGTCAAACGGTAAGGACGGCCAAGTCCTTAACGAGTGGGAAGGTTACGCGAGGTTTCGGAGGGGCTGCCTCCTGGGGTTGGCGCTCCCAATTTTGACAACTTGCTGGAGGCGTAGTACCTACCCTCCCATGCCCGGTAACTACTTGTATAACCCCATCAGCAAGTTGCTAGAATTTTGAATGAAAAAGAAACTTACCCCTGGTAAGGAAAAATACAACCCGTTGTCTAAATTTAAGGATTTTATATACATTATTATAATTATTTTTGGTGTAAAACGAGAAAATTATTGTTTATTTTTTTTATTATTATTTTTTTTATTATTTTTTTTTAATATTAAATATTATAAATATCTTGGTAGAGTAAAATTATCCAAAATTATCCAAAATTGTCTAGGATAAAGTGAGGAGATATGGTGCTCTAGTATCAATATAGGATAATGTGCTCTAGTACAAATCGACTGAGTATCAAACATGAATGTATTTACTTGAATGCTAGATGTACCTATTTTACCACTATTGTATACTAGTCGTATATCTTGATTATTGCTACCATTCGTCGTATGTATTGTTTGTTAGTATTTTACATTGTATAGTAGAAAGCATATAACTTAGATATATTCCCAGTAAAGCAGTGTATATATATCCTATTATAAGGATTGCGTGGTGTACTGGCAGGAGACATGTGAGTAATATGGAATAATTTTATTGTATTTTTAGAACCCGTGTGGAGCCCTCCTTCCAATCGTTATATTTGTTTCAAGGAAGGTCTACGAGGTATGTTATGATAATTAAATTATATATAGTTACGAATTATTTTCATATATAGTTTTCATACACACATACATATACAACATATGTCCTATTATAAGGAATCGCGTGGAGTATACGTGTGTTGTACTAGCAGGAGACATGTGAGTAATATGAAATAATTTTATTGTTATTTTTTTCAGAACCCGTGTGGTGCCCTTCTATCGATCGTTATATTTTGTTACTAGGAAGGTATAAGAGGTATGTTATGATAATTAAAATATTATATTATATATACATATATATATAAAGTTTACATGTTGCTTATATATAGGTATATGTAGAGTGTATAATGTACAGAGTATAATGTATTTTATGTATAGGATGAATCACGACACGGTAAGAAGGAATGTATTTATGGAGTCTGTTCATAATAGACTCCTGATGGAGCACGTCAAAATACTAAATATACCAAATTCGATGAAAAAACCTTTCGATCAACTACTAAAGGATATTCTATCAATTGTAAGGTAAGCAATTGTTGTATATAAGAAGAAGTGACCAGAAATATTGTTGATTTTTAGGTATGATACCCTGGACGATCAGGAATGTTTATCTTGGCCGACGCCCGTAGGGGGTGCAAAGAATACTTTCGCAATAAAGGTAAGAGCTATTTTATATATATATATATATATATATATATATATATATATATATATATATATATATATATATATATATATATATATATATATATATATATATATATATATATATATATATATATATATATATATATATATAAGAAGATGAAGAAGATGAAGAAGATGAAGAAGATGAAGAAGATGAAGAAGATGAAGAAGAAGAAGAAGAAGAAGATGAAGAAGATGAAGAAGATGAAGAAGATGAAGAAGATGAAGAAGATGAAGAAGAAGATGAAGAAGATGAAGAAGAAGAAGAAGAAGAAGAAGATGAAGAAGATGAAGAAGATGAAGAAGATGAAGAAGATGAAGAAGATGAAGAAGATGAAGAAGATGAAGAAGATGAAGAAGATGAAGAAGATGAAGAAGATGAAGAAGATGAAGAAGATGAAGAAGATGAAGAAGATGAAGAAGATGAAGAAGATGAAGAAGATGAAGAAGATGAAGAAGATGAAGAAGATGAAGAAGATGAAGAAGATGAAGAAGAAGAAGAAGAAGATGAAGAAGATGAAGAAGAAGAAGAAGAAGATGAAGAAGATGAAGAAGATGAAGAAGATGAAGAAGATGAAGAAGATGAAGAAGATGAAGAAGATGAAGAAGATGAAGAAGATGAAGAAGATGAAGAAGATGAAGAAGATGAAGAAGATGAAGAAGATGAAGAAGATGAAGAAGATGAAGAAGATGAAGAAGATGAAGAAGATGAAGAAGATGAAGAAGATGAAGAAGATGAAGAAGATGAAGAAGATGAAGAAGATGAAGAAGATGAAGAAGATGAAGAAGATGAAGAAGATGAAGAAGATGAAGAAGATGAAGAAGATGAAGAAGATGAAGAAGATGAAGAAGATGAAGAAGATGAAGAAGATGAAGAAGATGAAGAAGATGAAGAAGATGAAGAAGATGAAGAAGATGAAGAAGATGAAGAAGATGAAGAAGATGAAGAAGATGAAGAAGATGAAGAAGATGAAGAAGATGAAGAAGATGAAGAAGATGAAGAAGATGAAGAAGATGAAGAAGAAGAAAGTGTGAGGGCGGAAGAGCTTCGATACAAGTCTTACACAGTACACCATGTGCACTGGGAGGTGAGGTCAATATGGCCAACCACTTGAATCCAGAGCTACACAGGAAAAAACCAGCGGCTTTGAGCGCTCAGCAGTGTTGAAGTAGTCAGGAAGACGAGGAACATCCAGCTCTGCTCCCATCTCTTCGACTCCATGGTTCTTCCTACGTCGAATCCAAAATTCAGAATCCTGGGCGTCACGCAAGCGGATGAACATGCGATTTGCGTCACACAAAGAAGTAATGAGAGAAAGATGCTTGCAATGGCTCGCTCCATCAAGACGATAGAAGGTATACGGAGCTCCGAGCTACGTCGACTGTCGAAGATGAGATTCAGTCTCACGATCCAGGTGAGTCTCACGTAATGCGATTCCATGACGACTGTTGTACGACAGGCGCTACTGATTGCACTGGACTTCAGAAGAACATCGGGTGATGCACCTTTGCGCCGTCAAATCTTCGACTTCTTCGTCAAATCGCTGAAGGATCAATTCGATGACGTCCGTGTGTCTCGAGCGAGTAGGAGCCTTTGGTCCACCTTGGCACGCGACAGGGACGAACAGAAACGTTGCTGGCGTCGGCTCGAGCAAATCGATGATCAACGGGACGACAAGTGGTACAGGTGATACTCTTTCGTAAGACAGACTATGTGACTCATGTCCCGTTGTGCAGCGAAGCACAAATCATAACATGAAAATTGAGCGATGTGGCTCTCCTCGGGTGTTGGTACACTCTCAGAAGCTGAGATGAATACTCGAGGGAATATCATATCACAAAGGCAATGTATCCGCAGCTTCTTCCTGTTTGAAAGAACGTGTTTGTGAATGCTTGTGTGCACTACTGCCAAAAAACGGAAACAACAAAAAGGGCGCTTGAGATGTATTCGGCCTCGTCAAGTCAGAATACGGGATGTTACGCTTTAAATTTTGAGTTGACAAAAGGTTGATAAAAAATACAATATTTTGGCTCTTCAGAACGGAGGCGCAATTTTTAGCATGTGTGAAGGAAAAACGATGAACAATTGATTAACCATTCATTGTCCCACAACTCATTTTGCTTGTATGCATATTTCTTTGATAATTTTGGCGAAGAACTTTTCATCCAGCCCCTAAAACACGTCCCATTATTGACCATATGAGCTCGCGCAGTATTTGCTTACATCGAAATTGTTCACAGGCAGAATTTTATGCGGAGGCTGCCGTCCAATGGCTGCTTCCATTCTGGAATCTGAAAACCCTATTGGAATGTACACGAGCGTTGTTCCCTCACGGCGCCACTGAAATATGATCTTTACAAGAAAAACCAACCATTTCGACAATCGCATTTGTGAGTCAAGCTAAAGTTTCTGCCGTGAGGAGATTTTAGGAGGTGTGAACAGTTTTCGGCATCAAGCAGATCCCCGGTGTATTGTGACGAGACAATGTTAGCGAAGCGTACGATCAGGTTAGGGGCCCCTGCAGTAGAGCAGTAAAAAGGGGGTGCGCGTTTTTCCGCAACAGCAACACGCTTTTGCAGTCGTCCACTGGACTGTCGTTGGCCAAAAAACTTTTTAGTGCATAGTTGACGATGTAAGTGGTTTTCACAACGAAATGTGGAAACGAATGCGAGAGTCTTTATCAGCGCCTTTGATAACCGGAGTAAGCGCAATTTCAGTGAAAAATAGCTTGAGCGAGGTCAGATTCGATATACTGCCGTAGCAAAGAATGACCCGGGTCATTTCCTGCTGCGGCGGCACTGCGGCAGCAAAGCAGCAAAGTCCGAAGGAGTCTTAACTCCAGCGCGCTCGCTTTTGCCCAACCAATCTTTTCAATTCCACAGTTCTTACCTATATCATCGTAAAAATGGAAATTTTATGAACTATGTAAGCGGTATAATGGTGATGAGGTCCGCTCCTCCACGTTGGTGCCAATGAGAACTCCTCAACTAGTCTGGGGTGAGCTGATCGTGGACCATCGAGTTCCCGCGACAGGCCCTGGTGACAGGCCGACCGATGGAGAAGCCCGTCACGTCATATGGTTAGATGACGCAAAGAGTATTTGTGAATGCTACGGCGTCCGCGGTAACCGACGCCCAGTCACGGAGCCCGGCGAGTGATGAAAGTATGCGAGGGTCCTTGATGCAAGGACGGCATCGAGGGGTAACCAAACTAGTCTACGAGTGTCAGAGCGAAGCTGTCTCGAAGCAGGAAAGACAACCTCGAGGGCCAAGAAAGCCAGCCCGAAAGTGCAAGAGCATGGTTAAGACTCGTGCTGCAACGCTGAATGTCGGCACACTAACAGGTCGCTCGAGCGAGTTAGTCGCCGCTCTGGAGCATCGTAGAATTGACCTGTGTGCGTTGCAGGAGGCGAGAAGGTCTGGCAGTAAGTCAAGAGACATCGGCCGTGGCTTCAAAGTTTTGTACTTTGGCAGCCCCAAGACCACGAATGGCGTCGGAATTTCAGTGATTCCATTTTGGAGGTGAAGCGCTTCAGCGACCGTCTAATGAAGATCATGGTGATCAATCAATCATGGTGAAAATGGATGACTTCATTTCTTTACTGCGTACGGCCCACAGACAGGCTGTTCTGAGCAGGTGAAGGAGGAATTCTGAACATTGCTTCATGAAAAGACAGCCGAGATACCTCCAGAAGAAATGATCGTTGTCGCATCAGACCTTAGTGGTCACGTCGGCACAAGTAAAGATGGATACAAATGTCACGGTGGTTTTGGCTACGGAGCACGGAACGAAGATGGCGAGAGTATTCTCGAGTATGCATGCTCGCACGATCTTTCCATCATGAACACGACATTCCGTAAGCGTCCGTCCCTCTTGATCTCGTTCTACAGCGCAAATGCGAGGTCGCAGATCGATTACGTGGTCGTAAGACGTCGCGATGCTAAGCTCGTCAACGACGCAAAGGCAAAGGTAAGGGGTGGAATACGATTGGCCCTGATTGTGGATGTCGACAACACATGGCAGAATTTGAAAACCGTGGTCTACGAAGCTGCACGGTCCCAATTAGGAGTGACCAGGTCGACGTATGACTGACAGACAGACGCGGCTCTGGACGGATGAAGTCAAGGAGAAGGTTCGGGCGAAGAAAAGCCTCTACAACGCGTAGCAGTAGGTCGATCTTCCACTCACTGGCCACCTCAGTAATCCTGATGATTTCGTGGATCTGATCGACTGTGCTGAAACCTCTTCGGAACCTCCTCGGAACAGTGACGCTTGTTTCCAGAATGACACGTGTGAATAACTTGTGGTCAACAGAAATAAGACAGGACGATAGGTTAGCAGTGACCAGGTCGACGTATGACTGACAGACAGACGCGGCTCTGGACGGATGAAGTCAAGGAGAAGGTTCGGGCGAAGAAAAGCCTCTACAACGCGTAGCAGTAGGTCGATCTTCCACTCACTGGCCACCTCAGTAATCCTGATGATTTCGTGGATCTGATCGACTGTGCTGAAACCTCTTCGGAACCTCCTCGGAACAGTGACGCTTGTTTCCAGAATGACACGTGTGAATAACTTGTGGTCAACAGAAATAAGACAGGACGATAGGTTAGCAGTGACCAGGTCGACGTATGACTGACAGACAGACGCGGCTCTGGACGGATGACGTCAAGGAGAAGGTTCGGGCGAAGAAAAGCCTCTACAACGCCTTCCTATGCAACAAAACGGTCGCTAACTGGTCCGCATACTGGGAAGCCAGGAGAGCAGCTAAGAGGGCCGTGGCCATCGCAAAAGCTGCTCACTACGATGAAGTGAACAGAAGACTTGAAACGCGCGACGGCGAACGGCTTATTCACAAACTTGCGAGGACTCGACATCGGCAGTCAGAAGATGTCGAAAAGCTCCACGGTGTAAACGACGAGCATGGCCAGTTGATAATGGATACTAAGAAGATCATGGAACGATGGCGATATTACTTTGAGAAGATTTCCACGGAAGAATTTCCTCATCTTCCGCTTCCTCACGCTGAACCTATACCTGGTCCAATCCTGCCCATCACGGCTGAAGAGATGCTGAGGTGCTGGCGGTGAGGAAGATGAAGGCTGGTAAGATGACGGGACCGGATGACGTGGCCGCAGAACTGTGGAAGTCGCGTCGTTGGAATTCCGCCAACTGGCTCGCTACGTTTTTCAACCAAATCATAGCGGAAAGGAAGATGCCAACAGATTGGCAATCAAGCACGACGATTCCGATCTGGAAGAAGAAGGGTAGTCCAGCGGACTGTCTTAGCTATAGACCAATTCGTCTGCTTTCTCACACTATGAAAGTGCTTGAGCGTATAATTGACAGACGAATCCGAGACGTCGTTGAATTATCCGTAAAAGTAATAATAAAAACGAATGCGGTGTCGCGTCCTTATAGGATTGAATATCCCCGACACTATCACCTTTTACCCTTTACTTACGCGGGAACATGCGGTTTTGGTCACATAAGGAAGTTGCAAGCAAGGAATGCTTGGGGCCGACCGCTTCACCTATGTAAGCATAGAGTAGGTTGCGGAAATTAAGAATCAGACGGGCCGGGCATCTAATGATGTCCTAAGCAGTTGACTGGTACCGGATTCCAGAAGAAGAACAATCGGTAAGAGGTTGGGTATACGAACTCACAATACCAGTTTAAATGGGGACAAGAGAGAGAGAAATGAGTCCAAGTGAACCAGCTGTTAGAAACCTATAACATACTGCGTCTAAAAAAGGTAGGAGCACCCACTAATTCTTTGTTTCAGTAATTTTAACGATACCTTCTGACTCCAGATCTGTATTAGTGTACGGCGAAACTTAGTACGGCGAAAAATATGGGACATAGAGACTTCAGCTTCTAATTTATACAGTGAGTATTGAGGGCAATTTTTGCACTCAGGGCGACGGAATCACTGTCCAGAAATGATAGGGACACCTGAGAGAAACGCCTTTATAAATCAAGGTTCATTTAGCCCACTGAGATTAGCAAATGATGAACGCCTCACTATTCATTACCATGTCAATAAGTGGAGTTGACGTCAATGCGATCTAGTTTCGGAGAATCTGATTGGAGAATTCGTCGTTGGCCAACGGTTCGCTGTCTTGAGCTCTCCGGGGTTTTTTTTCGTCGCCTTGGTTCTCAACAGGGTTTATCCACAGAGGCTCTTCATCAAAATAAGGTGAGAAGAACGTAGTGACTGTTTGAGAATATCGACGCAACGGGCTCTCAGAGAATGTGCGGTAAACCTGGTCTTTCAGATGCCCATTTTCCTGCTGGAGGAATTAGCTGTGCCTCACGCTAGACACAACAGAAAATGAGTTTCCAGTCCTTCTTGGATGCCGAAGAAAATCCCCGTTGCTGAATTGATTGCAATCAAAACGTTTTATCCAGAGTGGAATGCAGCCTACACTAGAGCTGCACGGCATCTTATGCTCCTTTTTGGTAGAGCCGCTTCTTCTCGACTATGCCGTGCAGTGGTACTGTGGGCTATTATATGGTCAGCTACGGGCAAGTCGCTTCTGATGAAAGGAACTTAGTCTGAGAATAGTCTCGCCGTGAGCTATGAGCTATGATTCGGAGCCGCTTCGCTGCAGTTATTTGCAAGAGTAGTCATAATAATTGTAATACGACTGTAATCTTCATCGACGTCATCAAGCATGTCTAATGATACGCTATTCATCATTGACTGGAGTGCCTTGATGTCGATCCTCTTTATTTGGTTCTGTTTCTGCTGTATCTGCGTAAGGCAAACCTGCACTCGATCGAAGTGATGTCGAGCGCGTAATAGACGGTGATCGCTTCCGGTGTTGAATGATGGAACGGCATCAGCGTCTGTGAAGACCTTACTATTACACAGGATGTGATCCAGTTCGTGAAGGTGTTGACCATTTGGAAAACAGTACGTCCATCGCCTTTCTGCCAACTTGGAAGGGTGGCTGTTTTCGTGGTATAGATGGAGTGTCTCGCAGAAATTAGCCACCATTTCTCCAGTATCACTGAGGATCGGCGCACTGTTGGGTCCGAAGAAGCGTTCGCCAGGTTTACGGGGATCGATCCATGCATTGAAATCTCCTATTATAATACAATTGCTTTTCTGTGATCGGATCAAATCCTGCAGCTCTTCGAAAAATTCTTCGTGCAGTTCCTCACTACTATCGACCGTTGGAGCATACGGTTGTACTATGGAAACCATCGTTCCTTTCGACAGAGTTGCAGTGAGCACGCCGATTCAGTGATTATGAAAAGTGGTGCCTGTTATATATTTCGCGAAACCGGGCGCCACTATAAAACCAACTCCTCCTGATGCTGACTTGGCCTTCCGTGATCTGATACAGCGGTTCCATCGCTCCATGTGCATGACAAGAAGCCTTTTCACTTTGTTTCGCTCAATCCAATCACGTAAAATGAAATCCGTTTCGTTTCCTCAATTAAAGTCGATAATGGGGCGGCCGTATTGATGCTGCGACAGTTGTATGTAAACACAATCAAGTGGTTCGCTCTTGTTCGTTTGTAGTTTCCGTTTGTAGCCTGTGGCCCTGAGATTTCTTCGCCTTCGACTGTTTGTAGTTCCAGCGCTGTGGTGCTGAGCAGTGACGGTCTGCAGAGTACTAAGGCAGGATAAAGAAGTTATTTTAGCATTCATAGCCTTCCTGGGGCGTTCCTGTCGTCCATGGAGGCGTCTTCCACCACGGGCATGGTCACTTCGGGTCATTTAGTTACGAGAACCAGTCGGAGGCTTGGCGGACCTTATCCTACTGGATATTCCGGTTCCCGCCATAAGCTGGTACACCTCTACAAGGTAGAACCCAAAACACCGAATATTCGATGCCCCACGAAGCCTGCTCGATAAAAGTGGGAGAATGGACCGGCAGCAAAACCACTTCGAGTACACTAGCAGAACAGGCTGTGTAGAAGGAAAATTACTGAAGACCACAAAAATTTCGCCCTATGACGCAACTTGATGCCGCAATGAATACACGCAGCTTGAAAAGGACGAAGGAGGATTCCGCCGCTGCAGTACAATCCTTTGCCTAAGAACTGCAGACGGGACTGGTACTACATCAAGAACAGAGATTGAACTGACAATGGCTAACTTCTAAGTGAATCTCTTCAGAACGAGACATGGTACCGCCGGTGCAGAACTACCTGTTGGTGACGTTGTCTCGCCATTCATAAATTCTGAAATAAAGCGTGCTGTGAAGACGATGACGAAAGGTAAATCTCCGGGCACTGATGGAAACGCCGTCAATATGTTGCTGGGCTGTGGACAAAAGCTTTTCAGCGCTCTGGCGCAGAGGTTTACTCGATATGTGACGAAGTGCGAGCTGCTTGGAAAAGATCCAAAACAGTCCTGCTGTTCGAGAAAGGCGACAAAGAGGATCTTGCCAATTACAGGCCAATAATGCTGCTTCCTGCACTCTATAAGGGGTTTACTAGGTGCCTTCTGTCGCGCATGAAGAGGACTTCAGACGAAGAGCACCCAACAGAGCAGCCAGGATTTCGACGGAAATTCAGCAGCTTAAACCGCATCCTCACCTGCTGCAAAGTAATCGATGCTGCTCGAGAATACCACAAGCCACTGGTACTGGCATTCGTCGACTACCACAAAGCATTCAACTCAGTGGAGCCTCTTATAGTTAGGCCATTGTTATGCCACCGATTTCGCTCAGCGATGGATTGCGCAACTGACAGTGTTCAGTATCAGACACGTGGTAGCGGACGTGTCTGTTTCAGTTGTCCCGCCGGCCGTCACTGACAGGCTGTCGTGCCGTCGCCCGTGCGCAATTTCGCAACACCCCTCTGTCATCGCAGTGCACTGTACTGCGACAAGCGATTGGGCCGTTCGCTCAACGACAGTCGCTCGAGCGGCAGTCGCTCGCGCGCCATGTTATAACAATGGCCTTAAAGTATGGTAAGCGCTCAACAAGCAAGGTGGCAAACCGCGCTACATAAAAACCATGAGTAAATGCTGCACCCGACGCATCACTGCCTTGAGGCCTTTCTATCGCGATGTAGAAATAGCCGTAGAAAGAGGCATACGACAAGGAGACCCGATCTCACCCATCTTCTCAGCATGCCTCGAATCCATCATCCGCCGTGGTAATTGGAATGAGCGCGATGTCAGTATCGACGGAAGAAAGCTGAAACATTTGAGGTTCGCTTACGACATCGTGCCCATTACGCGGTCCACGGATCAAGCGTCACGTATGCCGTAAGAACTTCGTAAAGAAGGAGCTAATTTCTGTCAATCAGCATGTCGAAGATCAAATTCATGAGTTTGCCGACGAAAACTCTGTACGAGTGCAAAGAGACCTTTCGGAGGAAGTCACCGAGTATGTCTACCTTGATCGTCTCCTGAACATGAAGAACGACCTTAAACCTGAATTCTCCGCAGGAAGAAATCCTGCTGGGCTGCTTTCCATTCAATAAGAGGTGTGATCGAAAGCGTAAAGGACCACTGCGAGCTAACGTCTTTAACTCCACAGTGCTTCCAGCACTGTGTTACTCACGCGAAACATTGACTCTAACGAAGACGACCAAAGAGCAACGGCGGAGAAATCATGCAGCACTGGAGAGGAAAATGGTCGGCATTTCTTCGCACCAGCAGCGGATGTTCGGAATGCGTAACGACTAGATAAGAGCTATGTCTAGAGTACTGGACATCGTAATCCACGCAGATAAAGCGAAGCACCATTTCGTTGGACATCTTATGCGACGTACTGATGGACGCTGGAGTGCGGCCACAGTGCGCTGGGAGCCGCTGAACAAGAAACGCCCATTGGCAGGCCACGCTACGGTGGCAGAGCTCACTCGCTCACCGCAGCAGCATCCGATCTCCGAATCCTCGACCGATTAAAATACTAGCCCACTGGACAACGTTGGCTCAGAACAGAACAAAGAGGAAAAGAAGTTAGGACCTGCGTAAGGAGAATCGTTGCTGAGGAACAAGTATCGCAAGTAAGTATAGTCATCCTAAAAGCTAACAGGATGACTATCGTGCTTTACTCTAATTACGGACATGATTTCTCTACAGAAATTTGAAATCTGTTCTCCTTGTGCGCCTGTGCTGAATGCGAAGTGAACTTACTGACTTCATGTAGGCAATGTGTCCGTAACGTTTCAAACAATAACAGCAGATAGTTCTCTCCCGATTTTTCATGGTAGGCTCTTGCGCACTTGCACCAATTTGATTGGACGTCAGATATCATTCTGTCTCCGATGTCATAGGACATAGGACTTCGTGGAGACTTCTTCGTTTTCATACTCGAAGGAAATTATCAAAGAAAGGCCGACAAAGATCCTCAAGGACATAACCTCAGGAGAAGTTCTGCGGGACTATACTTCATTTCTAGTTTAGAGTCGTTACTTCATTGGCTACGTCATCCTACGGTCAATTCTAACGCTTAACATTCTTTTAAGATGAGCGTTGTACGAAAAAAGTGGTTTATACTACTTTGCCTTTTCAACAGGGACGCTTTTGTAGGTGTCCCTATCTTTTCTGGACAGTGGTTTCGCCGACATGAATGCAATAATCAGCATCAAAACTTTCACTGTCGAGAACAGAAGCTGAAATCTCCCACTCCTATGATTTCTGCCATGCTGAATTTGTGGTATAGATTTGAAATCGAATAGTACTGAGCAACTCGTTGAAAAATTAGATGGTGTCCCTGTAATTTCTGGACGCAGCGTATTCAGGGTAGAAATGACAATATGGTCGGCGGGTGTCAAATTACTTTTGCAAGGAACAGATACAAAATCGAGTGCGCATGACAAGCTGCACTCTTTCTGATGCTTTTTTTTTCTCTAGAGAGGAAGTGCACTGGCCTTACTGGCTATTTCAGAGCAGGAGGGCTGGTTGTCAATTTTGCATATGCCCTCTCCGTCGGATAGCAAGAGTACAACTTTCGCATAGTCGGCGGGCGAACGCTGAAAATGTAAGAGCTTCTGTAGATGGATCGAATTGTGAAATGTAAAGCAAGAGTGGAGTGGTGGCCTGTAATTGACTTCAGTAAGATAAGTCTCCGAATGGGAATCGCGTTCAGCTCACTCAGGTAAGATTACGAAAGTAAAGAGGATTTAATATAATTAACGTGTTTATTAAGAGAGGTTCAGTGCTTGGCTGATTTCAGGCAATACCGCCGCTATCACGCTGTTGGGGTCGCAATCAGGCTCAAGCTTGAGTTTCGAGAATCGAAACTGGGGGGTCGTATTTGCATGGGGAGGGGTCGTGTAAAAAAGGTCGTTTTTAGGTTGAGATGTAGGAAAAGCGCCATTTTCAGCGAATACAGCGTTATGAATGGAAAAAAATTGTATGAAATTTGAAAATTCATTAATTGCTCTCCCTCATCCAAGGAAATACAAAAATGTAATGAAATAAACCAGTTGATTATGTGGGTTCAGGTACGCCAATGTCGATGAGGAAAGATGAGTGGAGTTTTCAAACAAGGGCAAGAGAGGACGGCATGTGAACTACAAGAAGAAGTAAAGGTGGCATGTGATGTTGAAAATGTATACAGTAAAAGAATGAATTTTTTGTTGCCTGGTATAATAGCAACAGTCGTGAAAAGAACAATAGCAGGTTGATGTTTTCCACATTCCGGTAACTGCGACATATAGTTTCACTACCTAAAGAACGCATCTAATCGGAGCGAAACTTCACACAAGGAATATTCCTATCCAGCCCAAACTTTGATGTAAAATTCAGAGTCCAGTGAAACTTCCTTCCTTGTGAGCAAGGTAATTTCGACTTAGTTTTGATTTCTGGCAGAAGGCGGCGCGGCGAAATCCTTCGCGACGCGACGCGCTACTGCAGGGAAGGCAGTGATGTTAGTTAAGTGCTTATAATTTTAAAAGTTCAAGGGGTTTTAGAAATCTAAACACAGCGTTTAACAGTAGAGGATTCCAGATTTCTTCCATAGTAGAGTCGCTTCCAGAAATCACTTACTTCCTGGTGAACAGGGTAGTTTCGATTTTGTTTAAATCGAAACTACCTTGTTCACCATGAAGGAAGTTTCATTGGATCCTGAATTTCACTTCAAAGTTTGGGCTGGATAGGAATATTCTATGTGTGAAGTTTCGCCCCGATTAGGTGCGTTCTTTCGGTAGTGAAAACTATATGGCGCAGTTACCCTAGTGTGGAAAACATCAAGATACTGTTGTTCTTTTTTACGACTGTTGCTATTGCAAAATCACACCAGGCAACAATAAATTCCTTTTTTGCATACATTTTCAAGATCACATGCCGCCTTTTCTTCTTCTTGTAGTTCACATGCCGTCCTCTCTTGTCCTTGTTTAAAAACTCCACTCATCTTTCCTCATCGACATTGGCGTACCTGAACTCACATAATCAACAGGTTTATTTCATTACATTTTTGTATTTCCTTGGATGAGGGAGAGCAATTGATGAATTTTCAAATTTCATACAATTTTTTTTCCATTCATAACGCTGTATTCGCAGTTTTAAAGATAAAGGAGGGGTCGTACCGAAACCTCTGGTGAGGGGGGTCGTAAGTTTTCGGCAGAAATCGAAACTCATGCTTGAGCCTGGTCGCAATACCATACAATACCGTCTCTAAATAATCGCGAAAACGCTTCCAGAGGCACATGTTGCTGCCGCATGAGTACCTCGTCAAACTCTCTTTGGCTGCACTCTAACGCCGTTTGATTTGCATTTTGACCAAAGAACGCATGGTCCGAGTCAGAGTGACGAAGTTTATTGTCTGGTTTACAAGACGCTGAATAAAGTAGGCATTATTTGACATCGTGCTTACGACGAGCCAGTGACGTCGACCTCAATCTAACCTTCTACGTAATCACAACGTGCGGGAACGCGCAACTTAATCGCAGCTGATCGCGATCGCATTATTGCCGAAGTTTCTATAAAAATGCGAAATATATTCGTATAATTAAAAAGTGTATCACATGCTTATTTTTATTTTACATGCAAATGAAAATGAGTTACAGGGAAAGGCTGCGTCTCTTTCAGCAAAATGGCAGCTACTAAAGCAGGGGTGGCTTAAAATTATGAAACTCACGGTGCACATTAAGCTCTGGGGAGGCTTCCTATCACATTTACTATTTTTGAAATTCTTCCTCTTCTCGACACTGTTTGGCATTCGATAAATTTCTGGTCAAATCAAACTAAATTGGCCCAAATGGATCTAGCGTCTTTCTCAAGCATCCTCAAATTGTCAGAGTTGCAACCGTAGTTGCAGTCCAATTGCTTCTTGAAGACGAAAACTTTTATAATGATTATCATTCAGGTCGTTCAGAGGGGAGCGCACGCAGGAGTGTTTTAGAGGACCAAGCAAGATTGAAGGATTTTGGAGGATAGTTAGATTTGCGGCGAACCGTTGAAAATGTACTTTTTCGACCCATCCTTTCAACTATAGCTCCTACGGTACTGTCATGCCACTAACACTGACGTGATTCACGAAAAGAAATGGCCAATTAGTTTGACACCTCCAGCGTGAATTGGAGTTATAACAATCTATATCATAACTACCGCAGATACCCCAGTCTGTTAGAAGGAGTGTCGGACTAACTTAGTTACCACTCGACGCAAGAAGCACGGCATCGAGGGGCAACTAAGATAGTCCGCAAGTGCTGCAGCAAAGTTCTTTTGAAGCAAGAAGGACAACATCGAGGGTCAAGCAAGCGAGCCCCAAAGTGTCAGAGCAGTGCGAAGTCTTGTGCTCCTGATGCTCCTGATAGACCAGAAACAAGAGTGAGAGGACGTCTGAAGGAACGTGGGATGTATACGATACAGTGGGAGTTCACCCAGTCCACGTGCATAGATACTTATGGCGTCAGAAAATTTGCAGAGCACACCCTGATGCGAAGCGGCGCAGACGTTAAGAATAAGAAGGAGAAGTAAACAGTCTGCTGCAAAAGGGATGCCCTTCATAGCTCTAATGGCAGGAACAACTCCGATCACTATTACAGGTGAAAGAGCACCTGTACTGCTATGGTACACAGCAAATCGTATTAGGGTTTGTGAGCTCTTCATGACCAATAATTTAGGCTGTCAAGAGCGTCACAAAATTATCGCGAGATTCTAGTCAATAAGGGCGTGTAAGCTAATCGCAGACCATTCACTGGCATCGTATCGGTCCTGGAAACCAAATCAAAACAATATTGGTTTTATTCCATTTTTAGTTCCAAATTCATGAAAACGGCTCTTCAAACTGAAACTCCTTTCAGTAGATGTCTCCACCTTCAGACATTCTACTGATTATGGAGGGAACAACATATATCGTGCTCTTCACTTCGTTTAACTAAAATTTTCCTATTCCAGACCCTGGAGATAAAAAATTTTCTGCACCCAAATGTCAAATTTCCCTGCCACTAAAAAAATCACCGGCAATCAGCGAGCTTAATCTTTTCGTGATGTAGATGCTGCGTGAACTGTTTCGAGGTCTCTGTCGCCACAACCCTTCAATACATGATGCGCTAAAGTACGAAATATTCTATTTTAGCGCTTCGTGAAAAGCCGTCGACTATCGCATTTCTCTCGTCAACGAGTCATTCTCCTGCTGTGCTTGATACTAAAATGATTAACGTGGCACTCCTCGAATAACTAGTCCAAATTTGATTCCGTCGAAGATATGTTCAATTCTACAGTACCGGCCATAAGCTTTGCATTTATCCCGAAAAGAAAGAATTTCCGCGGCTTTTTTGTCTTTTCGAATAACTTCCTTAGAATTTAAAAATCAGCGAAACCGAGCACATGGCTGAGCTCAACAGCTCAAGCTTTATCGAACGGGGCATAGAATGTACCGGAAATTCTTTTAGTTAGCCGAATATGGCGATTTTCGCGAAGCGAAGTCGCGTTGCCGCGGACGAGTTTCCCATTCAACGGCAAAAACCGCTCCAAAGCTGCTTTTTCGAATAACTTTCTTATAATTCAGCTATTTGTGAAATTGAGCTCAGATTTGAGCTCAGCAGCTCGAGCCCTATCGTTTGGTGCATAAATTACCCACACCTGAAAGGTTTTACAAAATATCGATTTTTTTGCTTGTCCCTCATATCCATCGATCGCCTCGTCGTTGTCGGGGGCCCCAACAGGGGACCCCGTCAACGACGAGGCCAACGGGAGGCCCCGCGTGGTAGCCTATTTGAGCCAACCCTCGCGGTAGCCTCTTCGAGCCAACACACCTGCAATGAGCGCTGCATATTTATAGGTGGCGAGGAGGGGGTTTACAAATAGTTGAATTATAAGAAAGTTATTCGAAAAAGCCGCTTCGGAGCGGCTTTTGCCGTTGAATGGGAAACTCGTCCGCGGCAACGCGACTTCGCTTCGCGAAAATCGCCATATTCGGCTAACTAAAAGAATTTCAGGTACAATTACACCGTCCGATAAAGCTTGAGCTGCTGAGCTCGTGTGCTCGATTTCGCTGATTTTTGAATTCTAAGGAAGTTGTTCGGAAAAGACGAAAAAGCCGCGGAAATTCGTTCTTTCCGGGATAAATGCAAAGCTTATGGCCGGTACTGTACTTGTGATAGTCCCACCTACGTAACCAATTATGGAAGACTGCAGTTTGAGGTAGACCTTATTAGATAACCGAAGTGTGGGAGGACACGCGACCTGAAACTTGCACGGTCCTTTTTAATAGCATTGTAGGTCAATATTGACTAGTTCTTTTTAGCTGCCTATGTGCTTGAAAATATGGCGCTCCATTGGTTTGTTAGTATATGTTTCCAGACCAGTTTCGAACACGTCAACATTTTTTTTGTGATACCGAAGCAACTACTATAGTGATTGATTTTTTAGGTGAGTTCCTTATGTAATAAGTTTTCCAATAAATAAGAAGATAACTGAGTGAGGCGTGATTACGTTGCGATGTGCAAATGGTCAAAAGCCTGTAAACATAGTTGGCGAAACACCAGTCAGGTGGGCAAGGATCTGAGAATGGTGCTTATACCTATCTACAGTGCCAGCCAAAAAGGTATTCGTTTTCACTTTTTTGAATGCAACTCCTTAGGGACTGAAGCTTTTGACCAGATTTTTTTATAGTGAGCGGAGAGTGAAAATTGTGTTCACATGCCAGTTTCGTTTTGATGAGAGCATGAAATTTCGTGAGTTTCCGCATCAGCAATCTACAATGGGGCAATCTACAATGGGCACTTTTAGAAGAGCGGCCTCATTGACAATAAATTTTTCCTACTCTAAATCAAGTAAGGTTTTTGCAACCACTTATGTGCCTTAAAAAGAATATTTTTCCTACAAATTTATGTATTGACTTTTTTGTTACTCTTGGCTTTTATTGCTTTTTAGATGGTCCAATGAGGCTGTGTCCATGAAGTGTGAATTACCTTTGAATGCAACTCGTGCTTTGTATACAGATGCTTTCACAGTCTTATATGCCGTTCGAAAGAGAACCAAAGGCGCTATTGAACGCTATCTTCATTCTCTCATGAAGCTGAGTTTCTAGAATTTCATTTAGGAAAAACTACAATTTAGAAGCGTCATTTTAGACCCCTTACAATTTCTTCTGCTTTTACCTTTCTTCAAAACCTCAAAAACCGTTCGTATGAAGAAACCTCGCTCTACGCGGAGGTATTTTCGATAATTTTCCACATATTAGTTTTTTTTCAAGAAGTCAAAGTGGGTACGTCCTTGTCCACCGATTTCCGCGCCGCGTGCTGCACTTCAGAGGGCGAGCCTCCAACGTCGCACGCGGTGCGCATCCATCGGAAATCGGTGGTCAAAGACGTAAAGTAAAAAGGTAAAGGTGTCGGCGTTGATCAGACCCCGAAGGACGCGCCGCCGCATTCGTGTTCAATTCAGAATCGTTGAGGCTCGGTGAATGCGTGTTTTGCCTATACCATGACTTGCGAGGGCCACCCGCTATAACAAGTCAGTGCTTTTACCTTTCCAGAAAAGTCTGGTACCAATTTGCCGACCCCGGAGGGATGGAAGGCTTGGTTCGCCCGGGCGAGGGTCGATCGACCGTGCGGGTGTCAGTAGAGCCTCTTTCCACTACACCATGGTCAATGACGTACTTACTTTAACCCATTGACGACCGCGCGCTCCCTGCAGCACTGCGATGTGTCCCGCCGGCGGGACACACGGTCGTCAATGGGTTAATTGCTGGAAAACGAACAAAAACCAATATGTGGAAATTTTTCAAAATACCTCCGCGTAGAGCGAGGTTACTTCGTACGAACGGTTTTTACTTTACTTTTTATTGAAATCAAACAGCAGTTGATAATCGAAAAGTGCAGGCATTCAAAAAACACCTATTGGACGCTCACAATCACCAATACAGCCAAGAAATGAGAAAAAACCACAAACAGGAAGTACAAGGGCGGAGGATACATAAAGCAACGTACGAGAAGGAGCGCAATTGATGACGATTTGTTGGTCTGCTGCATCACCTTATCTGTAATTGATAATGAGAAATTAAGTAAGCCGACTATGAATAGACGCATAACGAAATGGGGCAAACAGATTGACGCCATGCTACAACATTGTCAAGTATACGAGCACTAGTTTAAGCGCTACCTTTAGCGGATAGATTGATTCCTAAATCAACAAGTCCAAGATACTACTGGAAGCAATAGGCTGGGAAGGAACCACGTAGCAGGAACACGATAGCACAACGTCCAGCAACAGCTAGGAGGTCCTGGACCAAGGATAAAGATCGACGGTAATCTTCACATGAGAGCAAGGCGTTGTGCCCCATAGACGTGTAGCATCCAAGCCTAGCCAACCAATGAACATAGCAAGCTGGAGCATTACGAAGGAGTAGAAGTAATAAAGTAGTAGGTAAGGCAGAGAATTACCAGAGACCAACAAATTGGACAATACACATAGATTTTCTAGCAACTTAACAGCTTAAGCAATTTAACAACTTGAAGTATAGCAGCCGAAACAAAGAGTTGAAGCAGAAAGGAATCAAAAAGGAAAGTACGGAAATCTATTTCAAGAGGAAGCAAGGCAAATAAGGGCTGTAGAATTTGATGAAGGAAAGGCTAGACAAAAGGTCGCTGCTCACAGCTAGCAGTTGGGAAAACCGACTATCGTTAAGAAACGCCATATCCGTCAGGCATGCCAGAGGCGTTGAGCTTAAACAGCCAGAATCAGAACCGCCATCAAGAGCACACGAATGGAACATACATATCTAACATAGTACTGCAAGAACAAATTAGTCATTTTTGAGGTTTTGAAAAATGTTACAAGCACAAGAAATTGTAAGGGGGCTAAAATGACACTTCTAAATTGTAGTTTTTCCCAAGCGAAATTCTAGAAATTCAGCTTCATGAGAGAATGAAGACAACGTTCGATAGCGCCTTTGATTCTCTTTCGAAAGACATATAAGACTCTGTGAAAGCATCCGTATACAAAGCACGAGTTGCATTCAAAGATAATTCACACCTCTTGGACACAACCCCATTGGAGCACCTGAGAAATAATAAAAGTTAAGAGTAACAAAAAAGTCAATACATTATTTTGTGGAAAAAATCTTCTTCTTTCAAATGGCAGATAGGCGGTTGCGAAAACATTACTTATGAGTAGGAAACATTTATTGTCAATGAGACCGCTTTTCTAAAAGTGCCCATTTTACCATACTGATAGGAAAATTCACGAAATTTCAGGCCCTCATCGAAACGAAATTAGCATATGTACACCCTTGCCACTCCCCGTTAACTATGAAAAAAGGTCAAAAGCTTCAGTCGCTGAAGAGTTATATCAAAACAAGTGAAAACGAATACCGTTTTGGTCAGCACTGTAGATGGTCTCGAGCAACAGAAAATCTAGAAAGCCAAGTGACACTTTGGAAGCTAACTTTGCACGGAGTGCAGCGTCGGCGAAGAGGAAAACTTGCATAGAAGAATGTTACAGCATATGCAACTTGTCAGCTTCGCTGACTCCCTCCGGATTCTATTCCACTCTTTTGGTGCTTCGTTTGTGTTGACTTCAAACAAGAAATCGATAGAATGAGATGAATAAATGTCACACTAGGCGAATTTACAAATGTTCCGTTCATTCGTTCTTCATTACAATGTTCGGAGGAATGGGATGTTTCAGGTAAGTACATACCTGCAGCTCTCTATCAGCTGCTATCATGGCAGGAGATATATAGGTACCGCCATAAAAAGCTCTTACAGTTGCTTTGCTCCTGAAATAAAAGTCTTTGGTTACTGGAGAGTTGAGAAATGTTGAAAAAAGCTCTATATCATAGCATATCAGCATGAAATTTCTTCATATTGCTTCTTGAAATATCCACCACTTCGGAAAAAGAACTGAAGAACCTACGCAAACTCTGCCTCGCTATACCGTCCAAGTGGGAGTATAACTTGAAGCAGATCAGAAAACGCTATGACGCTATTATAAGCATGAGCTACGAACTTGGACGCAATTCTGAGAAAGGATGCAACCTGAAATAAAATTCCATCAGGCGAGGTCAGATTGCATGCCTAAACAATCCTCAGCAACACACGCGGTTTTGCGGGGAAACGAAAAGGGATCACAACGGTAAAGTTTGCTTTCATTAAATGCAACTAAATCAAAAATGGCGAAAAAACCGCCCTTAAGGGAATGCAAATATGCCACACGATGAGAGCACATTCAGTGATTGGCGCAGGGAAAATGGAAAGAAATCCGAACCGGCAACCTGATGTTTACGGGCCCAGTGTCTTTGCTAGGCTTTTCTCTCCACCCATCACTTTGACATTAAAGTTGTGATCCTTTTGCAATTTCTTCTGTTTCTTGCTACGACGAATATGGCCAACAAACGTGTATGATCCATTGTCTCAGTCCGGTAATGGACGACAGTGCGAGTACGAAGGAAAATTTCACTTCTGACAGATTGTAGCTGTGAAGTCGTCTTTCTCGTTGTGGAAGGCACATCACTCTCTCTCTCTCTCTGTTTCGCAGTAGTGGGATTCCCAAACGAATGGAGTGTATGAAGGCACTGGCAACGCTTTGACGGATACCGGGAAACAAATATGTCCCAACAGCAGAAACACGCCTTCACTACCCCACCCTTGGCTGTGCCATCTTGGATGGTAAGCAACCGGTAAGAGGCGAAAAAACAGGGCGTAAAGCACGTTGGACAATGACGACAAAGTTTGTATGAGAGACGATGGGCCATTCTTTCTCTGGTTGAGTGGTTTTAGCGAGATCACCGGAAGAAGCAAATAACAGGAGCATGAGAGACGTGCGAAGACTGCGGTGTCGCAGCTGGAAAATGCAGAGACGGGTAGCCTGTGCGAAAATCTGAAACAACCACATGGTGAAAATTCACTTCCGCTAAGCAAAAGCAACACATCGGGTCGGGCTGGTGGGACGTTGGTATAGTGAAGACAGTGAAGAACGCTGAAGGATCCATGCTTCGTACGATTAAAGGAGTCTCGGCTCCGATCACGCCACGGGTCCTGCCACGAAAGCGAGGCTGCGTATCAACTTGAGCGTCATGCCGTCCAGCGTGACTTTTCTAAAGTGGCCGTCCGTGTTCGTCTGTACTCGGGCAGTGCTCGTCATGCTTTGTCGTCTTGCGCAAGTGTGTGCGGTCGGTAGGTCTGGCAGCTCCGGATCAGGGTCCCAAAGAACTCTCCATCAAAGCAGGAAAGGAAGAAGAAAGGCAGGAAGAGCGGGGCCAGCCGGCTTGAGTGGGTGCTCAACATGGTACGGCTAAGGGCCGCAAATGGAGCAGAGCCGTTCTCTCGTGACCTTCCCTGCAGGTCAAGTAAATTCGGGCCTGGTTGGCAACTTAGAAGCCTAGGTATTTCTGAGATATTATATTTTTATATTGTAGTGATGTGATTATAACTGTACCTTATATAAAAAGCATGAGGCACACGGTGCTTGTGTTCTTTATTACAGCAGTAGTGCTGTGCATACTTCATTTTAACGAGTAAGAGATAATGTCCCCGAATGGTGTGTTTGTAGGGTAGTGTTCTACTCTAGTGTTAGGTCGGAGCGCTCAATCCTCAGTATTTGAAGGTCCGTCGCAGATGAAGGAGCGGGCACCCACCAGCGGCGCCTCCCTCCTAGTCCTGCATAAGTCCCGGGGGCGGTATAGTTTATAGCAAGCGAGTAAATCCCCACTGAAGCTGCGCTAGGTAAGCATCTTTAACTATAGGGCGCGGCGAATCCTGTCAAGAGCGCCGGCAGAAGTCAAGCCCAGATGGGAAGCGTACAGGTCCCTGCAGACTCGACGACGCGACGACGAGCATTCTCGTCCAACGCGGTGCCGTCGTGCAATGCAGTGTGTAGACTGTAGAGTACACGGCACCGCTTGGGCGAGAATGCTCGTCGTCGCGTGTTTTGCTCAAGTGCACTAATAACGGGGAATTCGACGCGCAAACTGCTCGTCGTCAAGTCTGCAGGGGCCTTACATCAGACGACTCCTGGAAGAGAAGATTCCTTTGAAAGGTATCCTTGAAGCAGAGTAAGAAAAAGGTCCTTTACAAAGCGATTCTATCCCGCAACTGCGACAAAATTGCAAAAGGAGCCTAACTTGGTATCTAGTGTATAAAGGCAAGAGAAAATCCCGGCAAACGGACCGATCCCCACACCAATAGATTGTGACCCATACATGCTACCGACTGAGCCACCATGATATAATCTCTGGCGGTTAACACCTAGAACCCCTCTCGCCACTAGTTTCTCGCCACTAGTTAGTGGTCAAGATCTTTCGCCTTTTTTGGACCGCCCATTGCCACTTGGCAAAACAAACTATACCGTTGTAATCGCCATTCGAAGCTCTACAAAACCATACTGCTCTTGTTGAGAATATCTGGTGCACGCTGGCTGATTTTCCTCGTTAGAGGTTCAGAGAGAAGAACATGGTTGAGAAGGCAGTTGGATCAAACAAGTGCCGGTGCGGACATGGAAAGCGCTGGAAATGTGGATGTGGAATAGGTTGCTTGACTGGATTCCTCAACAAGATCACAGCTGAGCCGTCAAAGTCTGCGAGCAGCTGGTGGAGAGCAGGTTGACGAAAATGGTCCCGACCCCTCATGAGCAGTTCGGTTTTCAGATCCGCTGTGGATGCCAACTTCGTAACCAGAGCCCAGATCCTGCTGCTTGGCATTCTTGGACTGCGAGAAGAGCTACATCAAGAAGCACCCTCGAGATCTTTGCTGAACTTTGAGGCGCCGTAACATTTTATCCTGAAAATAAGGGAAAATAAGAGATATGTATGCCGGATCAAGGGAAACAATCCGGTGCAGCAAGGAGAAACGCGATGAGCACTGATCCCGTTTCTCATCCTCTTGACGCTTGATAGCTTGGTCAGCCACAAGATTCCCTCAATCCCTCATTGTATGCGGGCGACATTCATCCGTTGAGAGAAGATAAGTTCCCGGATAAAGACTCATGAGATTCAGTCCAGATTTTGCGCCTTCGTCAGCCGCATCTGGTAATCATTTCAGTCATTAACCGTTACTCACCATTTGAAGTAGCTGATGATGATTCGTAGTAAGATGCTTTCTACGGACAGCTGTCAGAAATCGTCCGGAGAGAGAAGCCTTTCTACAAGTGTGTTGTCGGTTATTTCAGCGCAAGAGTGAACTCTGTGAACTCTTTCTCAATATAATTAGCGAGTATTTAGTAGAGGAAACGACCGAAGCTGCTCACAAGAGAGCAGCGAACGTGTGCTGACGCTGCTTACCTGTCGTTGTCGAACGGTAATGCCCGAACTTCGGAAAACATCAAAGCGCTGCTTGAGAAGAGAGGATGTTTGGGACTGGATCCGTATGCAGTTCTCTCCGAGCGACCGGGTGCTAATGCCGATTGATGATAGGCCTTGCAGAAGGATTTCAATCACCTCTACTGCGTTGTTGCCGCCGTAATGTTGAAGCATAGGGACCGTCAGTGCGCGCTGCAACTGCGGCCGGGCTGCTGCCCCTTTCAGTGTTTCAGTGCGGGCGCCGCCGCAGTGCCGCCGCAGCGGGCGATGTCTCGGGTCATTCTTTGCTGCGGCAGTGAGTCGGATCTGACCTCGCTCAAACTACTTTTCGCTGAAACTTCGCTTAATTAGTTCATTAGGGGCGCTGATAACGAATCTCACATCCGCTTTTAAATTTCTTTGGAGAACCAACCACATCGTAATTTTTGACCAACGACATTCAGTGGGTGGCCCCAAAAGTTGCGAAAATACGGCACCCCTGTTTTAACTACTCCACTTTTGCTTAGTGCCGCAGTGGAGTCTGGAGCCTAATGGACACAAAGAACAGTGGATGCCTGCCTAGGAAATTCACACGGCTTTCTAGAAGACCACCTGCCAGATGGTCTCTACGTCGAACGCATTAAGAATATGACTAATTCCACAACGGCCAGGGTCAAGCTGGAGGTTCGAGAATCGAAGCTGGGGGGTCGTATTTGGCTCGCGTCGAGTGGGGGGTCGTATCGGAAGGGTCGTTTCTTGGGAGCGTAGGAAATCAGTACTCTAGTTGTGCACAGCATTATTTTATCCCAATTTTATTATTCATTTTTATTCAAATATTTATTTATTTTTGTTTATTTTCTGACTAGTGCAGTCATATAAAAAATTTTGCCTTTGCACAAGTGTTAATTAATATTAGAATATTTATGCAAAAAGGAAACTCAGTTCCTTACTCATTTTGTTTTTTGAAGTGTAAGAAAAAGATGTGGATCAGAGAGGAAAGAAACCGTGTGCATCCGGTTTTTTTATGGTTTTATAACAACCAAAAAGATAACGCTTAGATATAACAACACAAGGGAATTCAAACAACATATAAGTGCCTTGATTGTTTTTAAATAGGTAAGTTAACTACCGAACACTTACTTTTCCAAACTCCGAAAGGAACAAACAAATATTTTAGCAGAGAAATGGACGAAGAAAGATCAGCGAAACGATGGAAGCATCTTCTGCTGCAAATGGAAGGCTAGGAATGGAGATTAAGAAACCGACCGATCTTGAATTAGCACTCAATAAAAATTTGACTGGCATATTCCATACATATCAAACAATTCTACTCGAAATATCAGCATATTTTACAATTAAAACGCGACCGATTTCGCCGCGTTGTTCTTCGCTAGCAGTGGCAGCGGAAAAATTAAATATTTTTCAGGAACGACTGAACCTATAGCAATGAAACTCCACATAGTATAAACTCAAGTTCCCTCTTAATATTGATGTAAAAATCAGATTTGAAAATTATGTTCTTCTTGGTGAACAGGGTAGGTTCGATTTAGCTTCGATTTTCGCCTGAAATCGAAGCAAAATCGAACCTACCCTGTTCACCAAGAAGAACATGATTTCCAGAAACGGTTACCTGATGGAAGGTAGCGCGAATCCTCTAGTTTCAAATACCCTTTGAAGTTTGACGAAACTCCTGGAACTGACAGAGCTATAACTGTTTTACTGACATCACTGCTGGTTCACTGCAGCACGTCGCGCGGCCACTGATTTCTCCGCGTTGCTCTTCGATAGCAGTGGCAGTGAAAAAATTAAATATATTTCAGGAACGATTGGACGTATCGCGATGAAACTGTACACACTATGAAACTAAGCTTGTTCTCAACATTGGTGAAAAAATCAGACTTGAAAATTACGTTCTTCTTGGTGAACAAGGTAGGTTCGATTTAGCTTCGATTTCAGGCGAAAATCGAAGCAAAATCGAACCTACCCTGTTCACCAAGAAGAACGTGATTTTCGAGTCTAATTTTTACAACAATAATAACAGAAAACTTAAATTTATATTATGTGAAGTTTCATTGCAGTGCGTCCAGTCGGTCCTGAGAAATATTTAATTTTTTCACTGCCACTGCTATCGAAGAGCAACGCGGCGAAATCGGTCGCCGCGCGACGTGCTGCAGTGAACCAGCAGTGGTGTCAGTAAAACAGTTATAGCTCTGTCAGTTCCAGGAGTTTCGTCAAACTTCAAAGGGTATTTGAAACTAGAGGATTTGTACTACCTTCCATCAGGTAACCGTTTCTGGAAATCATGTTCTTCTTGGTGAACAGGGTAGGTTCGATTTTGCTTCGATTTCAGGCGAAAATCGAAGCTAAATCGAACCTACCCTGTTCACCAAGAAGAACATGATTTTCGAGCCTGATTTTATCACGAATGTTAAGAAAATACTCGAATTTATAGTGTGTAGAACTTCACTTCGATACGTCCAGTCGTTCCTGAGAAATATTTAATTTTTCCTTTGCCACTGCTACCGAACAGCAACGCGGCGAAATCGGTCGCGTTTTAATTGTAAAATATGCTGATATTTTGAGTAGAATTGTTTGATATGTATGGAATATGCCAGTCAAATTTTTATTTTTATTTTTTTTATCAAGTGCTGATTCGAAATCGGTCGCTTTCTTGATTTACATTTCTATCCTTCCATTTGTAGTAGAAGATGCTTCCATCGTTTCGCCGATGTTTCTTCGTCCATTTCTCTCTTGAAAATTTTTGTTTGCTTCTTTCGGAGTTCATAAAAGTGAATGTTCATTACAAAATATTTGCTCTCTGATCAAGCCTATGTAACTAGGGGGATCGTGCTGAGACCGCCACTAATAGAGGGGGGTCGTAAATTTTTTGCAGAAATCGAACCTCACGCTTGAGCCTGACAACGGCTGGCTCTCTCCTTCCTCATAGTCTACCTTATTCAACTAGCTGGATGACGATCGCGAAATAAAAATGTGGATGGAGGTCGCGTTGGAGCCCGTACATCGAAGCCGAATCATCCAAGTGTCTAAGGCCTATGGTATACTCCGGCAACGGCCCCGTCGCAGCGGAGCTAAAAATGCGTGGCTTTCCTCTATGCAGCACTATAGCTGGGATTTTTGTATGCTGTGTGCGGGGACTCGGAGCAGTGCTGCCCGACCTGTCGCAGCTGGCGCCGGCTGGTCGCAGCGCACTGCGCTGCGACGGCGTCGCAGCTCGCTGCGACAAAAGCTACAGTACTGTCCTGAGAGCATCTGCACCATCCTTTTTGCTCTTGCGGTAAACTACCCGAGTCCCCGCAAACAGCAAAAATCTCAGCTGAAGTGCTTTATAGAGGCGAGCCATGCATTTTTAGCTGCGCTGCGACGGGTCCGTTGCAGCAGTATACCATAGGCCTAAGAAAGTTTGCCCAACAGTGAACAGACAGAGTGTAGTATTCCGAATCATTTAGGTGTCTAAGAAAATTTGCCCAGCAAAGCACAGGCAGAGTGCAGTACTTAATAATATCAATGTTCTAGATCGACACCGACAGAAATACATCATAGTGGAAAACAAATCCACAAACAGATGTCAAATTCGTGTGTCAGATTCAGTCATCTCAACACCCATGGGCGATTTCTGGATGAAGGAAAATGAAAAAGAGAAGGTAAAGGAGAAGGAAAAGGTGGAAAGAAAAGAATGGGAAGGCGAGCTTAGCAAAATGCATGCGTTCCTTGGCACATTCTCTTTCCTTGTTTCAACACCAGTGGAGTGCTTAACAATGCTACTCAACGTAGTTGGGCCCACACATGTGTGGGGTGAATGCCACCTGCTAGTGCGATAGTTATTTGTGACTGCGAGACATTCATCCGTATCCCATATGCTGTCTGACTATGAACGCAATGTAGTACTTTCAACAATAGTTACATTCCTTGCACAAAATTGTCACACGAATGAGTTTCAAGCAAACACTTGAACAACGTACCTGGGCCCATTCATATCTGTTCACTGAACCAGATTGATCGAGAAGAAAAACAAATGCTCTTCCGTGTTCAGTTAGTGAACATGTTTCACAAATGGTACCCTGGAACCCAGAAAAATTTCGTTTTGTTGTTTTGTGTACTTTGCTATTGGTGCCTCTGGTTTTTTGATTTGTAGTGTCGATTATGTTCTCTGTTTGCTGGTTGACAATCTAATTTATCACAACGCCCTGAAAACTGGAGGTCATAAAATAAGTATTAAGCAGCACATAAGGTATTAGTATTGTAGCGCCGCTACTCGGTGCCTTGCCACAACAAACTCGCAATATATGTACCAGGAGCAAAGCTCATCGCACGTACCCGAAACACGCCATTACCCCAAACAACATCAACACAAGTGAAGAAAATGAAGAAACGATGGACGCATAAAAAACCAGTAGCAAATCTACGCCATTAAATCGACCAACCAATAATTCAAGTCGTGCGATGAAACCTTCTCAAGCAACACTTCCCAAATTTAGCGGTAATGCAGAGAATTTTCTAGAATTCTGGGCAATTTTTGAGACGTTTGTTCATAAAAGTCGCGTATTTCACGCCATCGAAAGATACTTTTGCTTGAAGAAAGCCTCAGTGGCCGAGCAAAAACCACACAGGGTATATAACCGACGCTGCAAAATTATGCAAAACACGTGCAGAAATTTCCCATTACTTGTGACTCCTAATGACCTAACCTACTATCTACCACAGATTCACAACTGAATCGACTCACGACAAGCTTCGTTACCCCTCGGCAGTATCGCCGATAGCGACGACGCTTTCATGCTCTTCATCGTCGGACCGGTCGCAGCATCGTCATCAATGACGATCAAACGCCAACTTCACTCAGCCTTACTACAGGGAGGTCCGGAGGTTCAGCGATGTTCTCATCGGTCTCGTGTGATACATCCGCACGATACAGATGTTATTACTGAGTCTCCTCTGCACACACTACGCAAAGTATACCAGCGTGAGAGGTTCGTGGCACATCTTCGGAATTCGACCACCGAGAATATGCTGTCTGTGCTGATTTTTGCGCGCCTGCTGCGTTCTTTCGCATAACTTCGCCGCACCCCTATTTAAACTCCAGTAAGATCTCTTAATGAAACCTAAACGGTAGATACTCAATGACCTGATATATTGTATAAGCTTTCAGGCGCTTTTGATCGATGTTTAAACATCTATATTCCTACATATGAACAGGAAGCAGTCGGCTAACTCTGCGAGCGACTAGGCAAATGATGGCGTTTTGAGTGTTTTGACACTTTAACAGCTTCACAACAGCCTTGGTTAATGTTTTCCAGCTGATAGTAAACTCCTGATATGCTAACTTACGTATGGCAATTCTTTGAATTTGTCCGGATATTTGACCTTCACATCGGAGCTTATGTCATTACAAACACAGCGCTCCGTGGCAGTGTCATAGTGAGCGGCCGAGTTGCACAGGTCCCTATTGTCTGCCGTAGGAAGTGTTGGAGGATTTCCTGCAAATCAGTCTTGTGGTACATCTATTCAAACAGGAAGGATGAGGTGCCAACCGTTATTTCTCGGTTCTTACGAAGAATAAGGGAGCGCGTGGTACAGCGATAAGAGGCGCTATTGATATCTGGTCGAACGATCGACTCCCACCCTGGCTAACCAAGCCTTCCATTGATCGGGCAAATTGGTGCCATACTTTTCCGGTAAAGTAAAGACCATGACTTGTACAACGGCTGACACCGCAAGTCATTGTTTAAGCGAAATACGCATTCAGTATGGCTCTACGATTCTGAGTGGAACGCAAATGCAGCGGCACGTCCTTAGGGGACCTTTGCCTTGCTGGCGTCCCGTAAGGACGACGTGCCGCGAGGGAACAATTCGTCCAAAGCTACATTGGCTCTCCTTGAACACATCTGAAAAACAAGTAAGGAAGGAATTTTCATCTGTGAAAGAAAACGACGTGAAGCCACCGAGATTAGTAAGGCTTCTGTTTAGTGCCAAGTGTAATGATTTGCGTCATAATTGGGTCAATGTGTTGGCGAGCAATGGACATGTGGCGAAAGTGTTCGATGTTTCATCAAACTTACTACTGACGACCGACGTTTGAACAGTATACATAGAATATTATTTTGCCTTGAAGGCCACTGTGGTCGATCGAACGATCCCGTCCAGGGCTAACCAAGCCTTCCATCCCTCCGGGGTCTGGTAAGATGGACCAGACTTACCTTGGAATGTAGAAACACTGACTTGGTACTGCATCTGGACCCGCAAGTCACTCTATTAGCCAAGTACGAATTTATTAGGTTGTAAAGTTCGTGCCGTTTTTTTCAAGCGACCGTTGTATGTTTGCCATGGAAGCTTTTGAAGAATTTCATTGAGCACTCAAAAGAGACTTATTCGCTCTTTAAGGCAGTGCTTTAGCTGCTTGTTAAATTTTGAAATTTTGGAATTTTTTTTTGTCCTACGAAGTGAAAAGTGAAAATGGAAAATTGAGCTCATCAACAGCGAATTTTTTCTGCTTTGGTATGAAACGCTTTCCAACACTCAGAAAAGCCCTTGGAAGAGGATGAAATTCTCTATAGGATGGTGTACTCAGTGTGCTTCTTGCTCCAGATTTTGTGAACTTTTAGGCCACAGAAGTGGGACGTTCAAAAAACAGAAATCTTCTTTCGATGCTGCCCTTGCTCTCATTGGGAACGGCGAAAATGACTTCTAAAGATTGTTTTGGAGAAAATTCTTAGCTCTAACTGGACGTGTTTAGTTCAACAGAATACTCAGTTTTAAAAAATTCTGCAGGAAGAACATTTTTGTTTCCTTCGGAGAGGAAAATCGCCAGTTTCAATCGTTTTGCTGAACCCCGCATAGCTTCTCAAATACGCGATACGCGCAGCAATGGCGGATGACACGGCGTGGCGTGGATACTGCCAAAAGCGCTCATGCATTTACGTCCACCTCGATGGCCTGAAAATCAGTGATAGGCAGGACTTTCAGGAACGCTTCAAACACCATTATGTAGAGCGGCTCGCCTTATTTGAGAAGTTCTGCGAAGTTTAGCAAAACGATTGAAACTGTAGACTTCTTCTTCAAAGGAAACGAACTTGTTTTTCCTGCCAAATTTTTGTAAAATTGGGTACTCTGTTAAAGTAAACTTACTGTCATATAGAGCTTAAAATTCTCTCTAAAACAATCTTTAGAAGTCGTGATTACCGTTCACAATAATAACAAGGGTAGCGTCGAAAAACTATCCTTGTTTTTTGAACGTGCCAATTTAGTGGCCTGAAAGTTCACAAAACTTCAAGAGTTGTAATAAGTTTTGAAAATCAGAGCAGAAAAAGTTCGCTGTCGGAGAGGTCAATTTTACATTTTTTTCGCTTTTCACTTTATAGGCCAGAAATTTATAAAATCTCAAAACTCGACAAACTATCTGAAAAAACGTGGATTTGCGTTGCAGCAACATGTGGATCTGCGTTGCGTTTGCCTTTGTGGTTACTAGCTTCGGCTGTTTCGTTCTGAATATTGCACATACTTCCGATGAGCACTCCTTTCTTTATCATTTGGTGAAGAGCAAGAAGCGAAAGTCACAGTCACTGATAGTGCTGCAGTTGCCGCTAGCGTGACCCTTGCCTTCCTGCAGTAGAAATCCGACTTTCATAAGGTCTTGTAAGGCTCGTCGTTGTGTGAAAAATGTGCAATGCTCTTCTTGTCAAAGCGCAATGTCCATTTTCCGTGTCCATTAGAAAATCTATGAAAAAATGACTCCTAGAAAATTTTGATTGATGAACCAGCAACTTTCTCTCGCTTCAGCTGCCGCATCTCGATGGCACTAAATTGTCGAGTTTCTTCACCATCCTAATTGGCTTGAAGTGGCCAACAGCAACCATGCGGAAGAAGATTGGATTCAATGCTTTCGTAAAAAATACTTGTGATCAGTCTTCTGGTACATCTACTAACTAGTAAGTTGGTAAGAAAGGAATTTTCAGCTGTGAGAGAAAACGATGTGCCACAGTTTCGCAGTGTGTCATTCTTTTACCATGATCTCTTTGGTACGTAAAGACAAACAAGGAATTGTCCTTCAACTCTTCCAATCTACTCGCTTTTATCACCAAGCCTATGAAATCAGTAAGGTAAGGTGTTTTAAGATTCACAACTCTCTACTTCACCTCTCGACAAAATTTCAACTGTTTTAGTGAAATCAGAAAGAGTCAGAAAGCCTCAAGCCTCCCCAGTTGCAGTGTAGTTAGAGCTTCTTAATAATCCAATAATCCTTAGAAGCTATCAAAAAAGTGCTTTTGCAAGAAGAAGAACTATATCCTAATTTAAAAAGCATGGCGTCTCGATTATTCGTCGCATCTATCGAACTTGGCGTTCATTTACATCAATGAGGTGCAGAAGCAGTCAGAACTTTCTTTACAAGCTGATAAATTGAGTTAGGAAACAAAATGAGCGAGTACTAGACTCGCAAAGACTTGTGGCGAGCCCGTACGAGAATTTATCATGCCTTTAATTTGATCTTTGAAACGACTGCTCAAGAAGACACTGCGTTGCTTGCTTTTCCAATCCATCTAACAGTACAGCCCCGATTCACGATCTACTGTCATACTGCGGTATAAGAACTCCTCTTCAGCATCCTACTGGCTTGACCTTAAGGACACAACTTTGGTCATTTAGTCATCTTTTCCATCCGTTCTGTTAATTGTCTAAACACTGAGAATAGTCCTTCACTCACCAAATGTACACAATACCGGAAAGCGAGCAATAGCGGGATAATCCTGATAACCTCCGGGGGTCATGACAGCTGTAACACGAGGCGTGTCTGCACACATGTTCATAGGATACGCGCTATACCAGTGTTCAGGAGGTATTGCCTTAAAATGATGATACTTTAGCGACATAAAATCCAACAGTTGTTCTCTCACTTTCCAGTTCTCGTTCAATTTCTTGTCTATTGTGGTGTGTTCCAGACTGAAGCCAACTAGCGAAGATGATAGAAGTTTATTCCGGCTAACGTTTCGGGAAATCAGCCCTCGTCAGAGCCTATTAGAGAAAAATGGAACTCGAGAGATCACTCGTTGAAAAACAATTCCAAGTTGCGCCGGTGAGTCAAAGGTGTTTCAATAATGAGAATCACAAGCTCGTTGTAATCCGTGGTTCCCTAGGTCTGGCTTTCTGACTCACCGCTACAATTCGAATTTGTTCTTGAGCAGACCTCTTCTTGAGTTTTCCTGTTTTTTTGCTCTTGAGCGGAGGGATCTGTCAAATTCCTCTCTTCCATTCCAGGCTCGACGAAGGCAGATTCGCCGAAATGTTAGCCGAAATTAACTTATATTGTCGTGGCTAATCGACTTCATTCTATAGAATACTACAATACACAAGAAATTTAAGAAAACTGAGATGTGAGAAAATTAATATAATTGATGATATGAAAGTTCGATGTATGCCGTTATTCAACGACAGTCGATCATTGTGTTCCTTGTCTATTCATTTTAGCTTTCTGTAGCTCCTCAATATTTATCGAAGCATTGTCACTTACACCTTTCAATAACCCACAGGAATTCAACCACCTTTCCTACGCCGCCACGCCGCTTAACTTCCTGTCCACGCCTACCTCTTCATACCCGGAAAATACTGATTTGTGCCGCTACGCTGACTTCTGATAATGGATTCCGAAGCAGTCCGGAAAGCAAAGCAGTCAAGACCAATCCAAAGAGTACCCGTGTAGGGTTGGACAGACCCCAAAGTTTTCATATGCGAGCTGTTTGACGCCTGCAGTTTTTGATTGAAGTATGGGATTGCGCCCCTTCCTCTAGCACAGCTCTGTGGTCCCACAACGGCGCAATAAGATCTAACCACTGTCAGAATTTTTTGGTCTGATTAAAGTACTTTTGAAACAAGTGAATTGTCATGGATCTTATTCCACTCGCATATCACTTAGCAAACTTTGAGGAACATTTCTTTTATAAGCACTGCATCGACAAAGTAGGTGATGTTAAGAACCAACTTTTGGCTTCTTCAAACATGGAGTAATCCCAAGTAAATAGATGAGCTCGACCCAGTGAACACAATACCTTTACGTCAGAGCCGAATGGTTTGTCATTTCTTGAAGAAGAATGTGTGATGCCAGGGTAGGAAAAGCGGCAGGACTTTTGGTTCCCCTACTGCATTGATATCGGTCGTAGGTGATTATTAACGCTGTGGGCAAAAGATACAGAGATATCCAAAGTGAGAATGCGTACAACAATGACGCGCAGGATCATTCGCAGTGCCACTGCTGAACGGCGCCATTTTTTGGAATCGAGGTGATCCGAACGCAGCCCTCGTCAGTGCTTATTCTAGCACAGTCCGTTGAATTGAACGTTTACGAACGAAAAATATATTTACGACCACCAGTTAGAATTACAGTTCACAGCGCTTTCTCTGAATTAACAATCAGGTATGATTCTTCCATGTAGTGTTATGAGAGTGTGGATGTATTCTTTTGCTACCTACATATTAAAATAAGTGTAAGGAGAAGCAAACAATGGATCAGATTCTGAAGTACTCGTTAAAATGAGAACGAAAGAAATAGTCAAATTTGGGCAAGGAGCGCAACATAGGTTAGGAAAGAGCTCGGTTTGCAACTGGCCCTAGAAAGAAATAAAATTTTTGGGAGCAATTATCCAATGATGGCACTTAAACAACAGAAATGCAGGTTCATAACATTCGCCTTGATAATATTTCTCTGTAATCTCAAAAGAACCGCACGGCTGCTTCGAAAGGCGTCTTATTGGTCGAAGGACCAACAAACAATCGTTCTTCGATAACTCACCGACCGAGTTCCATTTTCGTTGATAAACACAAACTTTTTTCGAAAAATTTTGTGCTGCTCTGCATCTTCACCGCAACTACTTGATGGTTCCGCATCCATAGACTTATCTCGCAGTATCTTTGTTCGTAGCCGTTTCATTTTGCTCTGAATAAAATGCATTAGATCTAAGACTGCTAACCTAAGGGAGATTAACGGCAACGTTCTTTTATAGCCAATCACGATGAAGATGGCAATGAATAGACTTCTGCGTGGAGATGCATTGTTAGATTGCTAGACCACAGAACGGTTCGACTCGTCCCGATGCGTTCATTAATGCAATTGTCTTTTGCGGTCAGCACTCCCCATGTCTTTTGAGGTCAGCATCGTACTGGAGCAACTTATTTCTTAGGTAAATAAATCTCTACGGCATCACTACATGCATTTCTTATAGTTCGCCTATGAGGTTTGAGGTTTCGATGGGCGCTTGTTGAATGTCGTGAGCGATTTCAAAGTAGACCTGCGACAGCGAACTTTTTTGAAAATAATCGTGAATACGAAGATTTAAGTACTGACGTTAGACATAACTTTGCGAAACTCATCGTCATCATAAAAGTCGTAGCGTGAAGCAACGTAGCCATTCGGAAACACCTAAATTGGGTTAAAGTAGAGGAATGAAATTGTGGTTTCCACGTTGGTTAGTACTGTTGCTATGATCTGATTCGAAATATTGATCGAATCAGTCACCTCGAGGGAAAACGGTCACCTGTGTGAAACCAAATAAAGCTCCTCAAAATCAAATAAAGCCAAAAAAAATACGAAAGGGGTGGAATAAAAGTTATACGCAGTGCATAACAGGATTTTTATTTGATGTCTGGTAAACTGCGCTCGGGTTCCGATAAGAATGTTGAGACGTCGCAATGATATGTAAAAAAGAAGCAACGGGTAAGATCTTCGGCTAACATACATACTAATACGGTCCAGGTTCGTGGTGAATGGACAAGGGAGCAGCCCATTTGCGAGGAAGCCATTGAGCACGTCATAAGGAGCATAAACAGAGAATAGAAATGGAAGCTAGTGGATAAAAACCTCACCCATAAAAGGATGAAAACGAAAGAATATTTTGTAAAGCGTATGTAAAGCGGGAGAGTTCGATTTTCGTTAATAATTGGATCAATGAAAAACTAAAGGTTACATTGCAAAGATCTTGATAATCCGTATAAGAAACTTCAAATCTGGATTTGAGTTGAACAGCGAATACGCTGTTGAAGACGACGAAGGGCCTTTTAGATCCAAATCGGTCCTTGGCTTCAAATACATCTAATCCAATTGCCTTGGCATCGTCGATTAGACTCTCAATTCCTAAAGAAATTACATCGCCTTGCTTGTAGTTATTTCATTGTACAGTATTTGTTCTTTAAACAGTTTCACTGAGGGGCAAATGTGCTGAAATACCAACATTGGCGACAGCACTGATACCGGGCAATGCTATTTTTCGACATGGTTTTTTGAGAACACTCAAGGATTGGAAAATAGCAAAGAACTTCACAAATTCACATCACGTTGCTTTACCCCTGGCATTTCTAATTTTTAGTCAATTCAACCATATGGGGATGGCAGCGCTTCTCTATTACCTCTTTGGTAGTATACACCGCTCCCCATGCATAGGAATTTATGTTGTTCTCCTTTCGCAGCTACGAAAAGTGTGCCTCTGCTGTGTTTCGTAGACATTGAATTCTGCATCTTAACAGGCTTTGCCACGTCCTCGACTCCATCATATGCGTCGTCGTTGGCGGCTTAAACTGCAGCATTTAAATAGATTCTTGGAAGAATCACGAGACAAAGTTGAGGGTGGAACTGTTGATTGTTTAAAAAAGTGAGTCTTAATTCAAAAAAGCAGGTGCTTCAATGTCTTGTCAACACAACTTTATTACACTGTATTCCCTGGTAAATATCGGGTTTAAGAGTTTAAGAGGAACAATCACCTCGTTTTTTCCTTCGGGGTTTTTTCTTTTCCTGGATCGGTTGTGCCTGTTTTTCGAATTCTTCATCAACACCCACCCACATGTACTTAGCGGAACTTTCGAAAGCTGCTATAACAAAAAACAGTTTGCCGGGTCAGAAAATTTAGAAAATCACACCACCAGACTGGCATGGTACGGTGCTGAAAGAACACTTCGTCATGTGAAGAGCTGCGAGGTACGCTCCAAGTAGATTTTACGGAAATGTTGGTGATGTTAAATCACGCCTACATGCCGCAAACCAGTATTATCTAGGCACTGGGGAAATAATCAAAATATTGATCCGAAACAAGTTTTCCCATGACTGATACCCTGATGACTGCCAGTTTCACCTGCACCAAAACCTGACCATCCCGTTTCCTATGGTTTGAACAGCTGTAGAGCGAGAGTGAGCAGGGCTATGATAAATGACAAAGTAATTGTGGGCCAGCTGGACTAAAATGCTATCAAGAAGGACTAGCTAGTGTTGAAGCACTAGTTATTTTCCATGGAAAATAGCCACTTTAATTGAACTCACCGGCAGTCCACACCCAATCATTTTCGTTTGTTATTACATACAAAGAGCGTCCTTCACCGCACTTTTCATCAGCTTGCGTATAATTTCCAAAGTCTCCCAACGAAAGACAAACATCGAATAATGAAACCTCATCGTCACCGCATTTGATTGGAGGCCTTTCTGTAACGAAAGATGAGGCTAAGCTAATGTTATCGTATCACCTCGGTCGCCCACTAACTCCAACTACGGCCACGGGTTTGCTAAAATCATTCTTCCCGCCTGAGCGCTATCTTTAATAACCATAATAACCACTGCTCTGCCAAGAGCACCGTGCTTCTGACTCTCACAAGGAGAGCCTTTCTGGATGTGCCAAGCTTTCGTGATGAAACTTTTACAGTATGTAGGGTCCCTTGTAGGTACTCGAAAACCATACTTAATTTTTCCTCTAGGCACCTCTGTGATGGGAAAAACGGCTGCCAAAAAAATGGAAGGCGAGCACATCACACAGACCGCGCGTGGTCATGAGGGGCCGCCATACTCGCTGGGCTGTGACAACTTGGTGCAGTGTTAGTGATGCGGCCTCTTGACCGGAGCTTGTGGGTTCGGTCACGCATCCGGCTATGATTTTTGCACTTATTCGACTGTCGTTATTATGTGCTTGCATAGCCACTGGATGCAATTTCTACGGGGATAATGCTTTTTTGTTGGTAAATAGCACGTATTCCTGGGCTTGTATGAGTTACTTTCCTATGAATCGGACCTGCACGTCATTAAATCACCGTAGATACCGCAAATGCACATGAATACTCTAAAACTAATGTCAGATTCGTGATCAGCGACCCAAATAACCCCCACATGCGAAGTTTGGGCGAAATGGGTGACCATGATGTCTCGAGCCTCCTGTTAGGTGTCGGTAGAGTTGCTCAAGGTTCAGTCTCTAATGAACCACTGGTAATATTTTGTTACCATTCAGGCTCTAGCTGTTAGAAAATCTTCAGCATCCACTAGCTCCGTCCCAGAAACTGCCTGAAAGTCTCACCTAAACTGCTGATCATAAATTTTATTCTCGTTTCCTGAGCTCTGATTGGTGAGCGCTAGCTATGGTAAGGGTGGGTGAGTGAGGTGCCTGGGTTAAAATAACCGATTCGGACCATACATCGCATGTGGGGGTTATTTGGGTCGCTGATCACGAATATAACATTAGTTTTTGAATTTGCGCTCATTTAAAGCAAGTTTCGGTGTATTTTGACTGCGCGATATGCTCGCCTTCCATTTTTTCGGCAGCCGTTTCTCCCATCACAGAGGTGCCTAGAGGAAAAATGAAGTATGGTTTTCGAGTACCTACAAGGGACCCTACATTCTGTTAAAGTTGCATCACGAAAGCTTGGAACATCCAGAAAGGCTCTCCTTGTCAGAATTAACAAAAACAATTCCGGTTTTTTACGATTGCTCCCCGCGGAGAACATCGATAGCGAAACGGAAAATAAAATTATTTATCTGAGATCAGTGTCTCACCGTATTTGCACGTCGTATAAAACTCTCCGCTGATGGCCTGCTTTACTGTAAATGGGGCGTTCTCTTCACATATTTCAGTTGCTGCTACAGTATCTTTCGAGAACAATGGAAATTTCACAGTACAATAGTCTCCCTGGAATAATTGGTCTGTTGCTTTTCGCGGACATTAATCGCGACGATGGAACGAAAAGTGGTCCCATATTCTATTGGAACCCTTGCTGCAGCGGCTAGCGCAACAGTTTCCTACCCAGAAACATGCAGACAGGGCCGCATGGAGAGAAAACCCCCAGTGACAAATAAAAGGCCAAGAAGTAGGGTATTATACATACAGCAGTAGTACAAATTCTCATCGCCCACCTTTTGGTGATTTACATGATCCAATGGATTTTAATAAGCATTTTAGGTAGCCCAACCGTTTCCAGGACTGTGGGCACTGACTTCCAAGCGAATGTGTGTAGTCATTGAATGATGAGACTTTAACGAGAAAGAAGGGAACGGATGTGACGCCGATTATCACACATCACCTCCCAAGAAATGTCAGGGCTACCCTGCCTTTTAGGGAAAGTTACCTAAAGAGAGTGTATCATTACGATCCGTCGTTTCAGAGATTTCATTCCACGCAATCTATTATAACAATATCTACTATAAGAAGCCAATATTGGATCACAGTAAAAGGTGTTGTCTTTCCACTCGGTAAGGTGAGCTAAGATCACACAGACTGCATAGACAGGCAGTTTGTCAGGCAGTTTTGATCATTCGCTAAAAACGTTTGCAAAGGGAAAACAGCGTAAAAACTGCATAGTGAAGGTAAAGAGCATGGTGCTTCGAGAAATAATTTGTGGTACCCACGTCCAAATGTCCTCGCTCTGCGAGTAGGAGCGGATAGCTGCAGTACCGCTCGAAGAACTCATCTGAATATTCACTCTTGTGATCAACAGAGTGGTTCAAATGCTCAATTTGTATAAAAGGTACTTTTTTCGAGATATCCAATCAGACAAGCTAAGGTCAAAATTCTTACGTGATTAGTCAAAAATTCCATATACTGGAGTAGTTGGCCCGCCTCCATACTCTGTCAACTCTCTCCGTACGGGAAATTTGGAGGTAGTGTCTTTTTATATTGAGCCTTTACAGCTGGTGGTCTAGCTCAAACCACCTAGAGCAGCAAATAGCTATGCAGCCTGCTGCAACATACAGACGACCGTCCCATTTTCCCGTCCGGTCGTTGGAACAATGAAAACCCAGTGGTTTCCCAATGACAATTCCTTGGAGTGAGCATTCGCTTCAGTGCTGAACAACATCTGATCTGTGGGTTTTTCCCCAGCTTGTATTTGCTCAGTACATTCGCAATCATTCGCCATCGGGATTTGCTGGGCATAGATGGCATAAATATGGACCGCCATGAAGTGGTTGGGGATTGACCTCTGATCATACATTTCATGTTTGATCAGTTTCAGCCAATGGACAATCACATTCCGAATTGTGTCAGAGCAACAGTAAAACGTATCTCGAACGTTAGCACAATATGGGGTCGCTTTGCTGCAGCATGTGGTTTTGAGAGTTAGAGATAAATCGCTGTGGGTGAAGGAATTGAATTGCTAGGCAGATATAAGGGCTTGTGAGTGCCGTCACGGCGTGACAAATATGTGCAGAAGCAGTTAAGAATACATGTCACCTTCCATTTTTAAACACAAATAAATCAAATCAAGCGCAGTTTAAAATCCAATTGATGGTTCTAACAGCTGGGTCTGAATACACATGAAAGCATAAACTTGTTGGCGCTAGCGTCCATTTCACCTACTGATGACTGCCTGCCATTGCTGAACGTTCACGCCTGCCTTTGCGGAGCAATGCTGAAAACCGAAGGAGACCATAACACGAAACATGATTCATACGACGTTTGCGATCCGGTGCAGAGAGCTGACTCCAGGGCCCGGATTCATGGACGGAACGAGCGGTCTCCCATACCTCGTCGGCGCTATACCCGCTCGATACCGCGAACCTGCGGCCATTTCCCATTCGTGAAGGGCGGGGTTTCGGAGACCTCGACAGCCTATTACGTAACTGCCGTAATCGCACTCACTGTGGGCAAGCGTCGTCGACACGTGAGCCGGGCGATCGATATTCGCTGCTCGCAGTGGGTGCGAGGTGCGAGGTCTCCGAAACCCCGCCTCATTGCGAGGTGTCGGAGACCCCTCCTAAACCCCGTCTAAACCGCAGCGCGCGTTCACGAATGTCGGTTTGCGCGTGGTACGGGTATATTTGGTCGTATACCCCGCCGATACCCGTCGTGAATCCGGGCCCAGGTGGCTAGTTCGCCATACACTTCGCTCAACTTTGCTCTGACATTTGCGGACAAGCTTAGTTACCAATGGTCCTTTCCTTGCATCGGGGACCCTCGCATACTTAAACCATTCAGCTGGCTCTGTGAGAGGGCGACGGTTTCTGTTTCTGCCGACGCCGCGGCTTACACGAAAACTACCCACTTCATCAAACCATATGGCGTGACGTGTTTCTCAATCGCTCGGTCTCTTATCAGATGCGATATCAGCTCACTTCAAACCGGTTGAGGAGTTTCCAGTGGCACTGGTTCAGTATAAATTTTGTTCAAATTTTGCAGGTGTGTAAAATTTCGTTTGAAACATGGTCCAAACATTTTACCAGTTTAGACCCCGTAACTCTTGTTTGAATGAGACTATGATTTGTCGAGGATCTTTACGAAGCTTTTGTAACCTTTTGTGATTACTAGGTTCTCGCTCTATTAGAATATTCCCCAGATTGAGCCTACGCGCAGGCGGTCGAGAAATTTTTGTTTGAGATTGCACATGAAAAGCACTGAACAATAGTTTTAAGGGATCTAGGATTCTATCCAAGTGCTGCTGTCGGAACAGTCGATTATGTTTGGTTTTTTTCATTTGAGCGGTTTGTGCCCAATATGTAAGGTGACATAGCCTTTTGACCGCTATTGTTAGTGGTTGACGCGGTCAGGATAGGGTCGCAATTCCGCCAGCAGCTGCTAGCACTATTCCTTTGGTTCTCGCTCTTCAATACTCATAGAGCAATTACTGGGAGGAATCTACTAGAGAGAGTAAATCTGTCGAATGGAATGTTACAATTTTTGAATTATAGGCAATATAAGTAACGTACCGCACTTCATAACAGGCAGAATTAGGAAGGCAACCGAAAGTGTGAGCCACGTGTACATCTCCTTCGACGTATCGCTTAATATACAGCTAATCTCGATCTCATTTAAGTTGACTAACACTGTTTATGAATGATGTAGTTTCTACACCCCCAATAATGTAAGCTCATTGGTAGTGCGGTGACACTTTAGAAGAACATCGGAGCGTTCTTGTAAAGCACCAATATAACAGTAACGTATTACGTTTTAGACATTCCGAATGGACCCTTCTGCATTACCATTCTTTGAACCCATGTCAGGCAGTATCCTTACTATATAATGAGCGGAACCCAGTTGTTTACTTGGATGGATGGATTGATGTTTGGATGGATGTATGGATGGATGGATGTCAATTATTTTTTCAAGTGATCGTTAATAGAGGCGGTTGGTGGTGGTTTTATCACTGCTTATCATTGAGATCATTTCGAGAATCACATTCATACTAGGTTGATGCAAAAATAATGTCCAGTTTGAAACGTCAACTTCCAACAACTTTTTCTGTTGTAAACTTTATTAGTCAAAATAAAAACCATTGGAATCGACACACTTTTGCCAACGACATGCAAGCTTTTCTATTCCTGCTCTATAAAAAGTCAAGCTTCTGGACATGATGAATTCGGCCATAATCTTCTTCTGATGAGCCTTTGGCTTCGGGTAGTGCTTTGGAGCTTCATCGACGTCTAACAACTGCGCCGAACGCTTTCGATTGTCGTACAAGATCCACTTTCCATCGCATGTCACAATGCGGTCCAGAAAGGGTTCCGTGCCGGCCGTTTCGTAAAAGGTGAGAAGAAGATGCCTCAAATCGACGATTCCTTTGCACGTCATTGAAATCGTGCGGGACTCATTTGTCGAGCTTTCTTACCTTCCCTATTTGCTTCAGATGGCGAATAACCGTTGATTGGTCAACGCCTAGTTCTCAGGCAACTTCTCGTGTAGTTTGACTAGGATCTGTCTCGATCACGGCTTTCAATCTGTCGCTGTCCATGGGCGTCCTCGACCCTGCTCATCTTCCAGGCTCTCGTCTCCTCCGCTGAACTTCTTGAACCAGCGCTGCACCGTGCGTTCGCTAGTGGTTCTGGAGCCAAATGCCACGTTGATATCTCGAGCCGTCTCGGCGGCACTTCTGCCCAGTTTGAAATGGAACAAGAAAATTGTGCGAATTTGCTTCTTGTCCATGATGAGGTTCAAAGTCGTGCCACAAGCGGCGGTGCCGATACAAATGAAAATGGGTAGCACAGTTGGACAGACCAGGAAGCACGTTCCAACATGGTATACAGGGTGCTTGCATTTGGCTGATAAACTCATGAAAATACCAGGCACAAAGTCGAATATGTGCAAAACCGGCTTTTATTAGGTTGTCGCAAAATTAATTTCGTTTTCTGAGTGTGTTCAGAAGAAAACTTTTTTACGCCGTATTATCTCGTCTCAAGGAAAGCCAAGCATACTGTCAGGTAGGAGATGATCCGCTCTATCAAAAGCGTACATTACTGTCTCTCTATTTTGCGCAGCCGATTTTTTCCAGGGCTTCATTTGAACATGAACCGATGCGACTTTTGAGTGCTCATCATTTATGAATATAAATTGGGACATCTCGCGACAGACGTAGCACGTTACTTTGGCAGAGCTTTTGGGATGGATTGTCCTTGCGAACGGACAGTGCAGCTCTGGTTTAGAAAATTTGCTTCTGGCGATTATGATCTCGAAGTAAAGGCTGGTCGTGGTCGCAAGTGGTCCCTTGATGAAGAGGTTTTAGAACAGCCGTTGAAGCAAATCCAGAGACCAATACTCGTAAGCTAGCAGAAGACTTGGGCGTACATTACTGTACAGTCGCAAGACGTTTAGAACAAATCGGCAAGGTGATGATGATGTCAAAGTGGATTCCTTATGAATTGACCGATGAGCTTGTCTTACGAGTTTTGGCATCTATTTGAATCCCCTAAATCGTTATAAAAATGAACCGTATGTCAACCGAATTATAGCTGCAGATGAAAATTGGATCCCTTACAATAATAGCAAACAGGGATTTGCTTGGGTTGATAAGGGTTCTCCACCAAAACCTTTTCCTAAACTGAAACTTCATCCTAAAAAGGTTATGATTACTTTGTGAAGGTGTAGTAAAGGAGTCATCCATCACAGCTTCATGCCACCTGGTGGTTCAGTTACAGCAGAGCCATACTGTTGTGATTTAGACGAAATGTACCCGAAACTGCAAAAATTGTCTCCGGCACTAGCGAACAGAAGCGGTGCGATCCTATTGCAGGATAACGCAAAAGCACACACCGCGAAGATCACCCGGCAAAAATTGACCCAGTTAGGCATTGAAGTTCTGTCTCATCCTACTTATTCTCCTGACCATTCGCCAACAGACTATCACTTTTTACAAGCATCTGATTCTTATTTGCGTCAGAAAAAAATTGCTGATTTGACCGATGTTGAAAATGACTCTCTCGCTTTCATTAATTCCCGTGATCCTGGCTTGTTCTCTAAAAGTTTGGATTTATTACCGCTTCACTGGCAGAGGTGTGTAGATGCTGACAGTTTTTAGTTTGATTCATAAAGTTGCGTTTGAGCCGAGTTATTGCAGTTTGACCTGAACGGTCCATTTCCGAAATTAATTTTGCGACAACCTAATATTTTCGCTTCAACCTAATACAGTGCGTTTCAAAATTATAAGACCACCCTAAAATTTGCTAGTTTTGCTCCTTGTACTTCATTTCGTGAAATGGTACTGCTTCCACTGAATTCAGCGTGGGCTGAAACCATACATCATAACGACCCAGAACTATCTCTCGAAAACAAAACTTTTCACGGAGAAATTGTTGAATTTCCACTGTTTTAAAATTATAAGACCACCTACGACATTCATTTGTTATAACTGTAATCTTGTTCCCAAGCTGAGTCAAAACTACTCCATATTGACCTTGGTACTGTCTACTATCCTAACGGTGACATGCCGCGTGGTACCAGACTGTCACCTGAGGAGCAAGCGCGAATTCGAGCTCTACATGAGGCAGGACACTCAACTGGAGATATCGCTTGCCAACTTCGCCGCTCCAAATGCGCAATAATCAACTATCTCAAAGATCCTGCTCGATATCGAAGGAAACCAAAATCTGGGAGGCCTTCTGTGCTTTCCGGTCAAGAGGTTCGACAAATCCAACGACTTTTGTCCAACTCGACTTGCTCCAATCGAGCGAAGGCGGAATTATCATTAAATGCGCAAGGACGACCATCTGGAGGGCAGTCACAAGAGGCGGTAACATTGTCCGAGAGTCGATGAAGAGGGCTCCAAGGTTGACTGATAACCACAAGGCAGAACGACTTCAATTTGCGCGTAGGAACATGACGACTGATTGGAGCAAGGTACACCATTCCTTCACTCGAGTATTATTTCCACTTAAATGAGTCAGGTGCATTTAGGTAGTGCTTTCTGAAGAGAAGAAGTTCAACTTGGATGGCCCGGATAGATCTCGTTACTATTGGCGCGACTTGCGGAGGGACCCACTCGTCTTTAGCAGACGTAATTTCGGCGGTGGTTCCCAGATGGTTTGGGGAGCATTCTGTAGCCTTGGTGTTCTTCGGCTAGCATTCACAACATGTTAATGAACTCACGAGACTATCAGAACGTTCTTCGAGATCATTTGCTACCGTTTCTTTGCGAACATCGTACGTCGAACTTCACTTTCATGCACGACAACGCATCTGTGCATGCCAGTAGGTCCACTATGCAGTGGCTGAACTCCAAGAATATTCGCGTGATGCAGTGGCCAGCTTGCTCTCCGGACTTGAATCCGATCGAGAACATCTGGGGGATTCTTGTACGTCAGATATACAGCGACGGGAGACAGTTCAACAACGTCGAAGAACTGCGCAGAGCAATCGAAGAGGCATGGAGCAGTTTGAATCTTGGAATCCTGGAAAAGTTGGTGAAAAGCATGCCAGACAGAATTTTTGAACTTGTTTCTAATCGCGGTGGAATTGTTAATTTTTAATTTGTAATTTTTGATTTTTTATTGTAATAAAACGGAAGTGTATATTGAGTGGTCTTATAATTTTGAAACAGTGGAATTCCAAACATTTCTTTATAAAAATTTTAGTTTTCCTGAGATAATACTGAGTTGTTGTCAGCAGTATGGTTTCAGCCTACGCTCAATTCAGTGGAAGCAGTACCATTTCACGAAATAAAGTAAAAGGAGCAAAACTTGCAAATTTTTAGGGTGGTCTTATAATTTTGAAACGCACTGTGTATAATAAGCGAAACCACGATATCTGTTCGTCAACTCTAAGGTGCCCGGCCGGCCGCGAGTGCCCGTTACCGTGCTCCCAGGACGTATTTCATCCGTCACTCACCGTCTTTTACTGCGCGATTTTTGTTCTCCGTTTTTTGTTTGTAATGTTTTTGGTGTTATTGTTTTTCATGTTATTGCTTTTCGTACTCTGCACTCATTCGGGTTTCAGATTCTCATCTCCAGTTGTCCTGGCAGGCTTCAACTTCTCCAGATGTTGTTCCCCAAGTCAGTTGCTTTTCATTTCAATGTTTTTTTTAGTGTTATAGTTTTTTTAAGTGTTGATGTTTTTAGTGTTAGTGCTTGCTTTCAGTGTTATTGTTTTTACTGTTATTGCGCTTAGTAATTCATTATTCGAACTCATGTCTTCATTCGGATTTCGGATTCACATCTTAGGTTGGCCTGGCAGGCGTGAACATTTCCAGCTGTTGTTCCCCAGGTTAGTAGCTTTTTTTGAGTCTAGATGTTTTTAGTGTAAGTTTGCCTTTAGTGTTATTGCTTTTCGTTTGTAGTGTCGTTTTCTCTACCTGTTTTATTTGCATAGTGTTTCATTATTCGAATTCAAGTACTCATTCGAATCTTCTCCAGCTGTTCTTCATAAGGATAGTTGCTTTTCATTTTAGTGTTCCTCGTGTTATAGTGTTTTCACGTGTTGATGTTTTTTAGTGTTAGTGTTTGTTTATAGTGGTAATTAGTAGGATATTTGAATCGGGGTTAATCTTTCGAGTGTTCTGTGGTTCTGCTAGAGAGCTCAAGCTCAATTAGTAGAGCTCAAGTTTTCCTTTGGGGGCGATGATCTGATGTTTACTCCCACGCACAAAGTAAATCTCAAAGTAGCCCACAACGGAGTTCTATTTGTGATCATCAAATTAGCCTGATTTTCGGTAAAGGCAACCGTTCGCCGCCGTTCGTGAAACAGGCCTTAACATCGTTTCAATGACGTCAAGCAACTTCGCAGCACGAACCTCGGCACTATTCAATTCACTTCTCTCTAGAGGAAATTTTACTGAAATTTCACATAGAAGCGTTATTCAGAACGATAATCACTAATCTCATTCGCCGATTTCGCTGCAACTCCGCCCAAAAGTTTTTAGACCTTGATTACGAGATTTAATAAGTTGATTTTGTTTATTTTTCTGTTCTTATTATCAGCTTTCATTAACTTTGATAATCACAGCGACTTTGTCTTCAATGAAATTTCTGTGACGGTTGTCTCAAGTTAAGGCTCAAAATCAACAAATGCCGTCAGCAAGGACGGAAGATAGCCCGACATCCAATTTGGGTGAGACCGTGCAGACGCGAGACAGTGTATGCTGAAGGGGCCGACAAGTAGCTGGAAGCGGAATACCAGAGCCAGTCATCGCTTCTGAAACCGAGTACCGGGATAGTCAGCGAAAAGCACATACTGAAGAAAGAGCACATGGTGAAGCTGGCGACCAATACCTGAAAGCAGAATCCCAGAGCCGAACCGTCGCTTCTGAGGGCACGGAGGGTGGAACTGGCCCCGTCAAGGGACGGGACACATGCAGAGCTAATTCATCGCTGCTGAGTCCGAGGCCCGAGATAGTCAGCGAAGAGCACACGCTGAATATCGAAAGCGAAGAAGTCTGGACGGGTCAACGGAAGAGAGAGAAATTAGGGTCGCCTAGCAGGCTGAACGCCAAAGAAGAAAACGTGAAATCAAGATCACTGGAGACAGAGAAGAACGACGTTTTCAGCAGGCTGAATAAAGAAGACAGCAAAGTGAGAACGAAAGCGATCAAGAGGGAGAAGGCCGACTCTCACAGCGCGCTGATTATTTACGCCGAAGACATCAATTCCAACAGAGGACAACCACGGGAATCGCTCTGCAAAATCGAATAGTTGAGCAACATTACCTTAACGCGATGAACATTGTTTGTTCTGGTTATCGGGCAAAGCATTTCGAATCCGAAAAAAGGGCGACATCCGACGAAGTTTGTGTAGTGCTGCGGTCTCGGCTGAACTTCAGAAGGTCGGAAACTACCCGGAGGAACTTCCTGAACTGTTTTGATGCGAGAAACAAAGCCATGTTTCATGAAACAATTCTTTGGGAGACTTCTTATACCTCCATTTTCGTAGCTCTCTATTGTCTTTGTTCTGCGAGTATACTTTTGCTACTTTTGCTGACAGGTATTGATAGAAGCTTCAAAAATTACGCCTGCCTATTGACGCTCGAAATGTATTGCGTTTGCTAATACCTCATGATGATTCTTATGTTCGTAATTTTATGAACTAAATCTGTCGAATGGTCCATCCCTCCTATATTGAAGCAATGCGGGCGGGAGGGGAGAGAGGCGAAGCCCCCTTAAAGCCGTTTGGCATCAGCAGCCGCTGAATGGCTGGTTTAAAGAATAAAATCGACATCCATTCATCCATTTGTTCACTCATATGAACAGATAGACACACAGACAACTCGTGGGTTCCACTCATTATGGGGTATATGGGGGAGACGTTTGTTCGTAGAGTCGGGGAGTCAAGGATAAGGCCCTTCATTCATCGCGAGGGGGTCCGATTTTTTACTGCACCTTGGATACTGCACCGAATCTTTAAGCCCGTTGTTCACGAGGAAGCATATAGCTTCATTGAAGATATTTCGTCTGAGAGGAAGCGTTTTTTGTGTAGTTTCTGAATAGTTCTTCCCTTTCGAGCATTTTCCCGAGGGTTATTTATTTAATTGTAGCGAATTCCAGCCTAACCTGTGACAGCCTTGACTTTATGAAGACTTTATTTTTCATGTGGAAGTTTTATAGCCAGGGAAAACCTCTTGGAAAAATAAGCTTGTTGAGAAACCAGTTTTAGTCATGCTTGTTTTTCGCTGTATATGAGGCATGTATCCGTTTCTGATGCCCCATATTCGCTCAACGCAAGAAACATCTTTGAGTGCTACAGCTACGTGTACTTGGGTCGTGAAGTCAACATGGTCAACGACTTGAGTTTGTAGCTGGGCGGGAAGAAATCTCTTCGGTTCCGCTCTTTCTCCCGCGTTGAAGGACGCTTCAGAATCCTCGGTGTTACGAAGCATGATGAACGTGCTATTCCGGTCGCATAACGAATAAGTGAGAAGGATGCTCGGAGTGACTCGGTTTATCTAGGCTTATCCAGGGAAGAGACGACATATGAATAATCGATTCTGAGTTGGTACGATCCTCAGACTGCTCACGCACTCAATTTCAACGAAGCAATCCAAGTACGAATCAGTTGCAACGCTGCTTGATTCGGGTGCTCAAAGAAGTCTTATGAAACCGAAATTCAAGCACTTGCTACTTACGACTAGCGCGATAGTTCAGCACGCGGAACGGATTTTTATTGCGAAGTAGTGCGCCGCGGGCAGAGACGCAGAGTCATCTGCGTCTCTGCCGCTGTGCACACTCTACTCAAGACACAGACTTTATTTCGCTTCTCTGTGCCTCTCTGCCCAATTGCTGATTTGGCGACGAAATAGTGTGCATTGTGAGTAGTCCTCCCCTAGCCTGACCGCGTGGCATCGGGAATAATCGATTCTGAGTTGGTACGATCCTCAGACTGCTCACGCACTCAATTTCAACGAAGCAATTCAAGTACGAATCAGTTGCAACGCTGCTTGATTCGGGTGCTCAAAGAAGTCTTATGAAACCGACATTCAAGCACTTGCTACTTACGACTAGCGCGATAGTTCAGCACGCGGAACGGATTTTTATTGCGAAGCAGTGCGCCGCGGGCAGAGACGCAGAGTCATCTGCGTCTCTGCCGCTGTGCACACTCTACTCAGCCTGACCGCGTGGCTTCGGGAGGAGTTCCGGGGTGGGTGCAAATGCGTTCCGCGTGCTGAAAACACTCTGCACTCTACTTACGTGGGGTCTGAGGAAAGGGTGATACAGGCGAAGAAAGAACTCCGACGGCCTTTTTTGCAGATACGTGCTAGAATTATCGTGTGAATTCGAAAAACTTGAAATACTCATTCCAAAGCAATCTACAGGGTGGCGAATAAATACGTGCGCCGCGAAAAGTGTTATAACTTTCTTTTTTGCCAATGAATATCAAAACAAATATGATTATATATATATATATATATAAGAGTAGGATGTAACATTCAATAATTAAGGAAAGTTTTCAAAGTAGCTGCCGTGAGCTTTGATATCGGCCCTCATTCCTTCATTTATCGCATAGGTGGTGCGCCGCAAGTACCCCTTGTCTATGTTGCTCCATATTTCGGAAAAGGCTCGTCGAAATTTGACAAGTTTCTTGTTGTAGACTCCTAAGATATTGCTACAAAACATATTCGACGGCGAGCTTGAACGGATCTAAGATCGGGCTATTCGAAGGCCATAAACCTTTCGTCGGAGATGAGCTGATTTCGGTCAAAAGAAGCGCAATTTTATTGTTGCTCCATGAAGCAAAGCGCAACTTCGTTGAGACAATTATTCGGCACGTTTCTGTTTCCCGAGCACTGTGGCTTCCCTGTGAATGCAATACTGACAGAGCTTAGCATGATTTAATATCTTTTTTATCGATAAAATCAAAACAGTCTTGCCTAGAGCACCGAAACTGTTCTAAAACATTAAGAATTCTGGAAACACACTTTTTGCAGCAGTTCCTTGATTTCAATTGCACGTGAGGGTTGGGCTTGTGAGATGGTGGCGATTGTGAAAATTTCTAGGCACCTCATCGGTAAAAATTTTAACCTAAAGCAAAAGAACGCCCTTGCTGCGGCGCACCCTCACAAAATGCCGCAATTTCTTACATTTTTTATTCCGATTTTTCTCCTTCTGATAGGTGAGGACTTGTGCATTCAACATATGATAACTACAAAGCCTAAGCTCTTCTTCAGTTATCAATTGAACCAATTTGCAAAAGAGATGGAGCTGCTTGGACATCTTATTCCAGCTAACATCATCATGTCGGTTCGTCCTCCTTTTAATAATCTCATGCCCTAGTAGTGTGTTCACCGCCCGCTTCTGTTACCTCCATGGATTGAGTGGAGTACGTGCTCCCAACGTTCACAGCTTGTAAGTCTTCCACGCGTTTCTTTGAGGAACTCTGAGCCTCGAAATAATCAGCGAGCCCGCCACGCCGCTCTGAGCTTCCTGCGCAATTGCGTTATAGTTTAAATAGTTCCTCGCTATCGTTTGAAGAACAAATCTCACCCATACAGAACGATTAAGAAGGGTCACGTGAATATTCCGAGAAGAAAAAGTACGCTCAAATGTTCTACACAATTGCCAAAATCGAACCGAATTTGACGCGCACGTATTTATTCGCCACCCTGTATATAGCCCCACATCATTGCTCTCTTGAGCACTTTGTTGGGATTATGCTTCTGCAAGCGCACAACCCACATTCGTTTACCCCGTAGTGTGCAATACCTTTCTCAGAATTTCTGTCTTCTGATCTTCTACGTTTTGAAACAATAGCGCAATGTTCATCGGCGTTTACCAGCATATTTCGTGGTAGAGGAACGTTTTTTCCACACCGGAAAAGACACTAGCGCGAAAGCTCAGCACCCCGAACGGAGAGACATTGCGCGTCGAATAATGCCCAGTTGCTGATTTGGCGACGAAATAGTGTGCACAGAGAGGAGTGACCGAGACCGCGTGGCTTCGCCACGCGGTCAGGCTAGGGGAGGAAATCCGGGGTGGGTGAACCACTACTTCGCTGCAGATGGAGGATGACAATTGAAAGCAGAGTGACGGTTGAACCTTAACTAAGAACTGCAAAAATATCGCACCGGGAAGGACTCGAACCTGCAACTCGCGAACAACGATCACCTTCACTATCCACTCAGCCATCCCGACCAATACGAAAACGGTTCTTGGTTCTCTTATGTCAATCCCACCCGTATACGGCGCCGTGCGCGTGAAATCCATAGAGCGCTGTGCAGTCACATACAACACGCATTTTGGACGCGCAATGTCTATCCGTTCGGGGTACTGAGGAATCGTTTCACTGGAAAAGACTCCCACCCACCCCGGAGCTCCTCGTGGCGAAGCCACGCGGTGACTCGTCTCACAATGCACACTATTTTGTCGCTAAATCAGCAGCTGTGCAGAGAGAAGCGAAATAGTCTGCGTCTTGAGAAGAGTGCGCGGCGGCCAGAGAGTCGGAATCGCAGAGTCAAATTTTGCGTCTTTGCTCGCCGCGCACTATTTCGCCAATTGGGAATCCGTTCTGGTGTCGAATTATTGCGCTTGTTTTCGTGGTACAGTAATCGATTAATGATTAATAATTTACAAACACACCTCGTTCAATCACAGCAGTTCTTGAAGACCGCTCAATAGCACCTACTTCGACAGAATTATAGAGTGGGATTAGAAGTTGCTTTTATACTCTGACCAACGGCGCTTATCATTTCTGTGTACTATATCGAGATCAGCCTTCGTCTGACCTGTTGATGTTATTGATTTGCCCTCCGTTGCAGACAGCGCCCGTAAAGCGTGACCATTTCGAACATTAAGGAAGATGTCATCGAATGAACTGAATAATTACGAATCTCATTGAAAAATCACGGCTTTGGGAATACTGGGCCGCGGGCGCAACCGGTTGTTGTACGAAATTGAAGGGTGCAGTAGTGAAACTACTACTTCCATCTACAGAGCCGTGCAATTGATCATCGTCCACGCTAAAAAAAAGTCGTTCATCTCTCCGTGTAGGATAAATTGTTCCCAGGGTTGTAGGGATGGCGATTAAATTGAATTGAAGAGATTGAGGGTACTGAAAGATCCTACTACATAATAAGCTAGACCCAGCCTTTGTATGTATGTTTGTTTGTTACGCCCTGTGAAGCTAGACCCGGCCTTTGTATGTATGTTTGTTTGTTACGCCCTGTGGGTCCCGCCGCGATCTCCTTCTTTGATACACCTGTGAATTTCGCTGCCTTGCACTCAGTCTGCTGTTTCGCTACCGCAACCAACTTCAGCTCTTCTTGGATTTTCGGTGCTTCCAAAGGATTTTTCCGAGGCCTTCTCTTCAGAGCCGTTTTTTTCCTGTTATTCGCAACCGCAATCAATTTCAGCTGTTCTTGGGAATTTGATTTTAACGAGGCTTTCTGTTCAGAGCCAACTTTTTTCTGTTATTCATCTTTGTCTGCTAATCGTCAACCGACAGCTGTGTTCACTAAGGTATACACCGTTTCGTTTCGTTTGACGTGCTGAAACCCAGTTCTTCAGTGCCGTTGTTGCTTTGTGCTGGAGTTCTGGAGTCAATGCCGATTTTGTCTGATAACTGTCTTTATCTAGGTTTGTTGTTCTCTTTTGGTCATGCATTTCAGCTGTCCTTGGGAATTTTTTATGTTGCAACTCACTTTTTTCAGTGCTTCTAAAGGATTTTGACGAGGCGTTCTGTTCAGAGCCATTTGTTTCCTGTTATTCATGTTTCATGTTATTTGATGTATACACATTCATTTTTTCTAGTGCTTCTGCGCTACAAGCCTTTTGCTCAATTTCCTTCTAAAGCGATAACTATCTATGCCAAGGTTAGCTGTTATTTCTTGCTACGTAATTTAGATCCTTTCACCGTCCACCACTTCGTTCTACACTGCATCATCTACTGTTTCTTCTGATTCAACTAAACCGTGAACAACCATATTTACGAGCCACTGTCGACAAAAACTATTTGTCGAAAGAAAGGTACTGTTCATTCTGCTCCTGATGAATGTTGATGCCCATCATAAACTCTCCCATGGTCCACTACTTACATTCTTTCGGGGTCTACCGTACAACTCTTCCCCGCTACATCCACCTCTCGATATCATGATTCCACAAAAATCGTTATACGCCATTTATACAACTCAGTGTCGACAAAAGCTATTTATGGCAGAAAGGCACTGTCCATTCTGTTCCCTATACATGTTCATGTCCACCATTAGCTCCCCGACAGTACGTAATTTGCATTCCTTAGTGTCCATCCTCCCGCATCGTCCACTTCTCTATGACAATGGAAGTCAACAATTTCATGACCCGTCATTTACAAACCATTGTCGGCAAAAGCTTCAAGAAGGGTACTGTCCATTGTGTTCCTCGCAATTTTTAATGACCACCATATTTAGATTCTTTCAGCATTGAGTAGACTGCATCATCCGCTCTTTCATTTGATTCGAGGAAACTATGATCAACCAGTTGATTGACTTATATATTTGGAGATGTTAGGTTATTCGCAAAACACTGACATCAGTGGTTAGTGCAGTCTGCCGGAAACAGAAAGACGCGGGTTCAATTCCCGTCCGATGTCAGTGTTTTGCCAATAACCTAACATCTCCAAATATATAAGTCAATCAACTAGATCTTGTCTATAAACCGCTAAACAAAAGCGGCAAATAGCAGGATAGTTTTATGATCAACCATTTTCACGAGCCGATGACAGCAATTTGTGCAAGAACGGTACAGTTGATTGTAACCCGATAAAGGTTGACATTGATAATTACGTCCCGTCGTATTACGTTCACCGGTGGCCGCACCATCCTATACCACATCATACAGTTCACAATTCCATTCAATGAATCCGTGAACGAGATTTACAACCCGCTGAAGACAAAGGTATTCATCGAAAAAAGGTACTTTATTGTGTTTCTCATAACTTCGTCCACACCATAAGCTATCCCCATTACTGCATTACCATTCTTTCAGCCTCACGACACCATTCTACAGCACATCAGTCATTTCTCAGTTTTGTTTCACAAACGGTTACTCTATTAGTGACTGATTTTACATGAAGGTTTTGCTACATCTTCTTTGCCATAGATGGAGTTCGAAGTTCTCTACTTTCAACCATATTTTTAATATGTTCACATTTAAACATTTCGAGGGTCATGACTCCTTAAAGCCGTTTGGCGGCCGTTAGGCCGCTGAAGGTTTAAGCTCTTCTTTCTTGCTCTTTTTTCTAGCTCTCTTTTTTCTAGCTCTCTTTTCTAGCTCTCTTTTTTCTTGCTCTTCGTTTCTCTATATCTCATCCGTGTATCGCAACTGTTCACCCACATAACTAAACCGATCACCTACAACTAAATATCTGCTTTTCAGTAAGATCACGACAATTGCACACGATGGAGAACGAGGAAAGAGAGCTGAGAGAAATGCTAATTCGCGCCGCTTCGGCCGAGTGTGGACCCCATGGAGATCCTCCATGATTTAACAAAGATTTCGTCTTTCTCACCGAGGGTTTCAGTTCGTCCTGGGCTTATCGGAGATAACCTATGCCCTGGAACGGTGAGATCGCAATCCTTAACTAGCGTGCGCAAGCTGGGCATATTCTTGGAGACGATAGGTAGCTCCAGCTTGCGGGTCTTTCATCTTCCTTCTTACTCGTTTCACCGAGAAATTTAGTACCCGCTTTATCAGCGCACTACGGCTATGACTCTCGGCTGCTCTCAGTCGACAGCAAGCGGAGTTATAGAAGAGGTTAGCAACGTGTTCTGGACAAGGCGAACAGAATTCATTTCATGGCCGACAGACGAATAACGAGCGGCGATGAGTAGAAGGTTAGCAGTGCGGTGCTGTTTGCCATCTAAGACTTACAAGGAAAGCTTGTGAGCGATCGGTGACGATTCATAACGAAACCCATTAAAGCGTGTAGGGCTTCGTACGAGGAATGCGATGATGTCTTCAACTGGTGCCGCCGTCACCTGGTTGATCTGAAAATGGCCGGCGAAGTTTTGCACTGCCGCACACGTAGGTTCACCCCCAGCGGGAGTAACGGGGGCGAGTCTGACGGAATGACGAGGTGGCCGAGGGGATAGTGCTCAAAATCTGATGGTCGGGAAAATCTCTATGAAACAAAAATAAAAATTCTTCTAAACACGAAATCTCCTAGGCGCGCAGGGGGGGGGGTGCGATCTTTCTGCGATTTTAAGCCAAAATCGCAGAAAGATGCCCCCCCCCTGCGCGCCTAGGGAATTTTGTGTTTAGAAGAATTTCTTTTTTTGATTCATAGAAAATTTTATGTAGTTTTATAATTGGTCATGGCGCTCTTCCAGTTTTGAGTTTGAACAAAGATATGATTTTTTATATGAAAACACTCAGAAAGTCGCAACTCCTACTGGTCATCTTAGAGATGAAGGTGACCATTCAAAAATTCATATCTCCGTTCAAAGTCAAAATTGGAAAGGTGCCATGACTGCGTCGAAAATTAGAGGAAAAACGTTATCTAGAGAAAATATAAAACTCCAGTAAGAACAAATCTCCTAGGCGCGCAGAGGGGGGGGGAGGGGTGCGATCTTTTTACTCAGTGTTGGCTATGGTCGATGGTTCATTTTCACCTCATTGTTTTCGGTAATATTTCGACTCTAAAATGTAGAAAAATAACATGAATAAAAATAAAAAATAACAAAATAAAAATAAATGAATAAATAAAATGAATTTTAAAAAAATAACAAATAAAAAAACAACTGTTACACATACTTTCCTAGCTCTCGAAAAAAGAAACAACACTCATCAAGCACTGTTCTTCTTCAATGCTACAAAACGGTTTTGAATTTATTCATTTCAAATCTCGAAAACAGCAAGTCAGGCGAACTTCTTTATTCACAGCTACGTGAACCCTGGCCCTCGCCGCACGCGATCTTGGCCACGGTCGAGCTCCTTGTCAAGTCGATGGTGACCTGACCAACGAGAGGAGTCGCCAGATTGAGCAGATCGGGAGCGAGAGCTACGGCCCGCCGATGCAAAGGGCGCGTGAGGCAGTGTAAGGAGTCGAACATGCACAACGCTAAATATGTCTAAATCAGAATGTCGAGCTCTATCCAATGAGCTTAATCGCATTTGGGGAAAACTATTGAGAACACAATTCTGTGCCAAAATTGCATATGGGTTCCAATTAGGATTTTTCAAATCAAATAATTGGAATCGAATAGAGAAATAGTGGCGGTATCCAGTTCATATTGCATGCCCTGTGCCTCGACACCTTCATACAAAATTCTGCAAAAAATGTTTGTATGAAGTTGATGATCTGCAAATTTTTCCTCGTTATTCTCCGTTGCAACGTGAATTTTGCTTTCAGGTTAACAACTCTTAAGCGTTTGATAAAAGTGGCCAAATCGGGGTGGTCACATCGTAACAGATTCTTCAACGATCTGCAACGATTATAAATTTTATCTTTTTAAATTAAAAATTAAAATTTTGAGTTTATAGTTGTGCAGCCTCCAGCGCATCCAAAAAATAGATTTCTGGGGGTGTTTTTTCATGCAATTGTGGCACAGAATTCTGTTCTCAACAGTTTTCCCTAAATGCGATTGAGCCCATTGAATAGAGCTCGAAATTCTGATGTAGGCATATGTAGCGTTGTGCACTCCTTACACTGCCTCACGCGCCCTCTGCATCGGGGAGCCATAGCTCTCGCTCCCGATCTGGTCAATCTGGCGACTCCTCTCGTTTGTCGGGTCACCATATCCTTGACGAGGAGCTCGGCCGTGGCCAAGATCGCGTGCGGCGAGGGCAAGAATGCAGGTGCGTGCGGTGAACTCGGCAATAATCCGCAGGTACTGTCACCTTGCGCGCGTCATGAGTTGGCAATTTGGGTTTCGCGCGAAACGTCCTACACCCCTCGTCCCAAACGTCATTCTATCTCGGAACTGCGACGAAATTGCAGAAGAATCGTAATTTGGAATCTGGTTCATGAAAGCAAAAGAAAAGCCTTCCAGAGGGATCGATTCCCAACCACTAGACTGACTCCACAACCATGAGGCCCTTGTTATACGTTCGCTCACCCCCCAGCGTAACTCGTCCATTTAGTATCAGACACCGTGGGGCCAGACACGTTTGTACGAGTTCACCACGCCAGCGTCACCATGATAACTCGTACAAACGTGTCTGGCCCCACGGTGTCCGATACTGAATGGACGAGTTACGCTGGGGGGTGAGCGAACGTATAACAAGGGCCTTAGACTCTGACTCCACTTGGCCACCTCGTCGCTCAGACAGATAGACTCGCCCTCCCCCCGTTACTGCCGCTGCTGTGAGCCTAGGTGTGCGGCAGTGCAAAGCTTCGCCGGCCACTGACTGCACTAGGTGAACACATCGTTGTATTCCCCGTACAAAGCCCTATACGCTCATATGGGTTCCGTTATGAATCGTCACGGATCGCTCACAAGCTTTCCTTGTTAGTTCTGGAGAGTCTAATATTTAGTTTTAGATTTTTCTCCGTCTCCCGCATACCAGGGATTGTAGGTGCCATTGACGGCACCCATGTCAAGATTATCGCCCCCGGAGAGTCGGAAGGCTCCTACGTGAACAGGTATCCAGTACATTTGGAGTTCTAGAGTTTAGTCAACCACTTCGGAGCTTTTAGGAAGGGCTATCATTCGATAAACGTAGGGGCTACCGCACCATGCGCCACTTCTTCAACCGCACGGACATCATGGCTACCTACGAGGGCCGCAACTTCGTACAAATTCGTCGGTGTCTGAGTCTCCCAGCCTCGTCGGTACAACTGTTACCCTTCAATGGGACTTGTTACAATCGGCCCATGGTCGTAGTTACTCTACCAAGCGGTTCGCAATGGTAGGCATTCCTCGACCCATTGACACATATTATCCACCGGAAGGCCGCCCCCGTGGACTGCGGCGAAATTCCTTCCTTTATTTTCACTTTACACGGGACAGCGCATAAATTTTCTCCATTCGACGGCTCGTTTTCAGTAATTCCGGCCAACGCTTTTTCGGTTCTCCCTACGCTTCCTCATTTCCGTCCTTTGGCCTTCACTCCCCAATTGACGATATTTCACAATTTGGTTTTGACCAACTTTAGCGAAGTGTCTAATCCTCATCAATTACAGGAGTTGTGGACGATGTTGGATCAGCAGAAGATGATGAGCCACTTCGCGACCATCTCGACACCTCGCAGCTCTCCCACAGCAACGGCGGATGAGGTTAGTTCCCCTTGGAACATCCTATTTTCCAGCATTTCCTGGTTTGATGTTTGGGTTTCTATTTGCTGCTTTTCCGTTTCTTTTTCCTTTTTCAAATTCCTTTTTCTTTTATATGTACGTTTATACTACCCCAATCTTGTCTCTCGCTTCTCTTCTTTGGGAGCTAACCCTCGGGTCCCAGAAATCCAACTCTCGAGCACCCCGGCCGCAGCTTTACCGGTTGTTTCTCCTCAGGGCATTCCCAGCAGCACCGCCACGCTTGCGGGGTCACGCCCCGCTCGCCCGGTACTACAGCTGGATCTTTCGCAGGTGGACATCGATTGTAAACAGTCTTGGCCACCCAGAGCGTCCACGGTTCCAATAGAAGTCTTGACTTCGACGGCGTCTGACTTCTTTGTCGCCCAGGTCCCGGTACGCGCTAATGGTGTTCATCTGCTTGCTCTCATTGACACGGGAGCTGGCATCTCGGTCGCTAGTCAGTCTCTCCTTCCTCTCCTAGGAATATTCCGGCTGAGTCCTTCGGTCACACCCGCTGCAATTGAGATGGCAGGGGTTCCCGTGCCGTTCGTCGGCTCGGCGCTTGTCAACTTGCAGCTCGGTAAGACCACTATCTCCCAAGACACTATCTCCCAAGTCATTCACTTCACGGAGGCGGAATGCGTTCCTCATTCGGCAGACACGTACAACATCATTCTTGGCAATGATGTACTCCAGCGACTCCCCTTGTGGTCTCTCGATTATCACCGTAAAATACTGTTTCTCGATGGCGAACCCATTCCCGTCATTCCTCGTTCTTCTAGTCCGCCTCCTCAATTGACGCAGGGCTCACCCCGCGCGCTGCTCGTCCATGCCTCTTCCACGGTTGTATTGTCGCCGGGGACAGAGACATTGGTACCATGCTATGTCGCCGATATTCCATCCGAGTGCGACGCAGCATGGACTCCGTCCCAACTCTTGTTTGACGAGTACGTTTTCGTGGCGCCTACCGTGTTTACTACCCGTTCGCCAGTGCTGTGCCTCAGCAACCCTTCTGAAACACATAAAGTCATCTATAAGGATCAGTGTTTGACGGCGGCCCACCCCCTCGTAGAGATGGCCGACGGCACCGTTCGAGAACCTGACCAGTGCTTTTAGCACCCACATGCCGAGCCTACGCGCTCAGATGGAGGTACCCGCCTCGGATCCCTCGGTGGTCGATCAGTACATCACTTCGGCATTAGCCGACACCGATATATCCGACCTCCAGCGCACGCAGCTCCGCTCGCTGTTCGAGGAGTACCGAGATCGGTTCACCTCTTCCTACGATTTAGGGTCGTACGATCACACCCTCATCCGCATTAAGACATCTACGGAAACACCACCGACTCGGTACCGTCCCACTCGAATCCCCGCTCGATTCCAAAAGGAGTTAGACGAGCACATTGATAAACTTCTCTAATCTGGTAGAATCGTCGAGAGCGATACGCCCTAGGTGCACAATACTGTTCTTGTCAGGAAGAAGGACGGGTCGTTGAGAGTGTGTCTCGATTTCCGTCCACTCAACAAAGTAACAATTCCCGATAGGTATCCCTCGCCTCGTATTGACGATCTCTTAATTCGGGTAGCCGGTAATCGCTTCTACACCTCGTTCGACCTGGCCTCAGGGTACATGCAGCTCCTTCTGTCCCCAGAAAGCCAAGAAAAAGCGGCTGGGCGACGCATAAGGGCGTGTACCAGTTTGTATACCTTCCGTTTGGGTTGCGTAACGCCGGTGCATACTTCTGCAGAGCCATGTCCCGTATTCTGTCAGGCCTCGATGAGAACTGCCTTGCTTACCTTGACGATATTATCGTCTTCGACAAAGACTTTGAGTCCCACTTGGTCTCTCTTCGTAAAGTTCTCGACCGATTCCGCGCTTTCAATATCAAGATCGCGGGGAAAAGCTGACCAGCGTGGCACAACCTCGGATTACCTTCCTCGGGCACGAAATCTCGGGTACCACGTATCTCCCCGCGGAGCGAAATATCAAGGCAATTTGAGATGTGCCCACCCCAACCTCGGTCAAAACGGTCAAAAATTTCCTTGGTATGGCCAACTTTTTCCGCAAAATCATCAAGGGTTTCGCTGCAATTGCGTCCCCGTTGTACGATTTGTGCAAAAAAGATAACGCCTTCCACTGGGAGTCTGCCCAGCAGCAGGCGTTCGACCAACTCAAGCAGGCACTTATTACGCGACCGTGCCTCGCCTTCCCCTCTGGACCGAGATTTCATTCTTCACACGGACGGCAGCTCCGTAGCGGTTGGCGCGGCTCTCCTTCAGCAGCAAGACCACGCACAGGGCTTAGTCTCTATAGGGTACTTCAGCAAGTCCCTCTCAGACGCGCAGAAAAAGTGGAGTCCCACACATATTGAACTGTTTGCCATCATCTCGGCCCTACGGTTCTTCCGGCCCACAATTTACGGAAATCACACCAGGATACTGTCGGATCATACCGCTGACGTTCTTGCTTCGGCATAACAAAACACACGACAATCTTGCACGCTGGGTTGTCGAGCTCCAAAGTTATGACGTCTCCATTGAGTATATGAAAGGAGCCTCAAATGTTATAGCCGTTTACCTCAGCCGGAATGCGGACCCCGCGGCCCGCTTCGTTGACGGAACCCCAGAAAGCGAGGATATCGTCGAGTTTCCGCGTTGCCTTCATCAAAGAGAGGCGGCTGTGGCCGTCGAGCAGCAGAATACCTCCATTACGGGTCCCAAGCGTCTCCGCTATATCCGCCCCTATGACGTTTTGCTCGAACAGAAGGCAGACGAATTTTGTTCGGCGATTATGTCTCTCCTGGAGACCGGCTCTCCGCCTCCCTCAGTGTCCGACTCGGAGAAAGAGCGTTGCTTGAATCTGGCGGGGGATTGTTTTCTAGGTAAGAACGGCTGTCTCTATCGGCACCCTCTACAAGGTGCACGACCCCATCGAAGCCTTCTCGTTGTTCCGGCACGCCTCCGGGAGCATATAGGGACTATTGCGGACTTCGGGAAGACCAGCATCGAAAGGAAAGAGAGAAAAGATTGACTGAAACAGAAGGGATCATTGTATTTTTGGATTGTTATGCATTCAAATTGAGGAACGCGAAATAAGGCGACGAAGGAAGTAAATCCAATAGAAACATGACTAGACTAGACTAGATGGTACGGGCAGCTGCATCGGGCAAGCGATGACACCGTGTGTAAAATAGGACTCGCTCTCGACGTACCAGGAACAAGGCCGAGGAGACGTCCGAAGCAGCGCTGGCTGGATACGATACATGCCGATCTAAAAACAGTGGGAGTTCATCCAGACCAGGCGTATGATAGATCTTTATGGTGCCAGAAAATTGGCAGAGCGGACCGTACTTCGAAGCGGGAAAGACGCTCAAAAAGAAGAAGAAGAAACATGACTAGACCACTACTGTAGGTGGCTGCATAATCTAGAGAGATTTTTGCTTTTGACTAAATAAGTTCTGCAGATTTCTTCTACTATTTCAATAAGTGAAAGTACAAGAAATTAACAGGAAAAGTGAGTTTCTTATTGCAGTAAGTGGAGAGTGGGGAACTTACGATGGGTGAGATGGGAGGATAATGCAGAAGGTTCGAAAGCCGTGACCTCCATGTAATAGATTTTATTTAATTACAATATTCTAATAAAAATTTATTTATACATTTTTTTAATATTTATATTTCTTCCCGTTTGCAAAAGGGTCTCGAGGAGATTACTCGTGGTTGGTCGTCAAAATGGGTATCATAAATCTTTTCTACTACTACTACTACCGTATCCCTATTCTCTTTCTGTACTGATTCCTGACAGTGACCTTGCAGCTCCTACCCGGCAGTTCTTTCAGTTCCTTGTCAGTTGCAGTCTGGTTGCTTGCTAGCTCTAGTCTAGATACCTAAGGTCCTTTAGTTCCCTTTCAGTTTCTTCAGTTCCATCCAAGTTCCATTCTAGTTACATGCTCGCTCTAGTCTAGTTCCTTTGGGTTCCTTCAGTTCCCTTTCTGTTTTTCTTAGTTCCCTTTCAGTTTCTCTTAGTTCCTGTTAAGTTCCAGTGGTACTTCTACCGTTTGACTGCCGTGCGTGGCCTGGGGCGGAGCAAGCCCGCCTCCAAGCAGGCCACGTCACCACTAGCCGAGCGTGTGGAAGCAGGTGAGAATGGTGAAAAGCATTGATATCGTCGATATCATTGCGGGCTTGCTCCGCCTTGGCCAAGCCCCGCAGTCAAACGGTAGAAGTGCCGATCCAGTCAACCTCTATCGTATTCCTCACTAAAGATTATCAGCTGTTATGATTCCTAACTGTGTGTGATGTCGTTGTCGCAGCGGTAGTGTTGTTTGTGTTATATGTATGTCGTAGCGGTAGTGTTGTCCGTATTATGAGTAGTATTTTACTATGTAGTATCGTGGATAAAGATAGTATTCCTACGGAAGTTCATGAACCACTGAATCACTCCATAACTAGAAATTTTGCAAACAGGAGAAAACTCCCCAGCTTAGTATATAATAATATGCATGACCTGTTTCTCCCTTATATCAGTGATTTTTTCAGAGCCTGGAACAAGTCGAGTTCAACCTGAGAAACCACCACTCAACACCCAATCAAATTTTCCGAAAAGGAAGAGAGACCTGAACGACCCTCGAGGAAATGAAAAGGGTCAGAAAAGGCAAACCTCTAACAAGTGCACTAGTGAAGTCCACTACAAATCCGTAGCTGGTATGATTCGTGAGTGACTGAAGGTTTCCGCCTAGGACTACCCGCCTAGAAGACTTCTGAGGCATGACCTTGCAGGTCAAGACCACACATGCCGACAAACAGTGTCAGCTTTTCTCACTGCTACACACTCGTCCTTCATATTGATTCTATAAGACCAGGCTTAATCCAGCGCGCTTCTAGGGTTCACCCCGCCGCGATTCCCAGTTAACTCGCAATGATAATAACTACGACGTAAAAACAGCTGTTGAGATGTGCGCCGCGCACCCCGTGGTCA